>KV006334.1:514723-764687 GCA_001598015.1 Dorcoceras hygrometricum
TATACCGAGGTCCCCAACAAGCTCGACCCCCTTCCTGCTAAACTTGTAGAAGCACAGCAGATCTTCTCTTATCAGCTCGGGAGCACTATAGCTCTTACCGTGCATGGCCTCGAGGAAGGGGGTCAGGCTCGGGGCTCGGTCAGGTGTTCGGGGAGTAATGGAAACCGCGCTATCCCTCCAGTCCAGTGCATTCTTCCAAGGGTCCCTCATCACGTCACACTTGACGAAGAAAAACCTGCTCATCCACCCCTTGTGGGAGCTCAGCTCGGATACAAATATACCGAGGTCCCCGACAAGCTCAACCCCCTTCCTGCTAAACTTGTAGAAGCACAGCAGATCTTCTCTTATCAGCTCGGGAGCACTATAGCTCTTACCGTCCATGGCCTCGAGGAAGGGGGTCAGGCTCGGGGCTCGGTCGGGTGTTCGGGGAACGATGGTAACCGCGCTGTCCCTCCAGTGCATTTCGCACCTCCAAGGGTCCCTCATCACATCGCACTTGGCGTAGAAAAACCTGCTCATCCACCCCTTGTGGGAGCTCGGGTTCCCTTTTATGAAAGAATGATCCCCCTTGTGGGAGAGGTAGAATTTCCCTGGTCCGAGCCTCTTGATTTGAACTAATTGCATGAGGACATAAGGGATTAAAGGGAGCCCGTGGTAACTAAGAAGGACGGCCAGAGCCAGCAAAAAGCTATATGAGTTCGGGGAAAGCTGGCTCGGGCTTAGTGAAATGTGACGGCAGAAAGCAGCAATGAACCTCGGGATTGGAAACCGGAGGCCCATCTCTATTTGATTCAGGTAGAAGGTGTGAAACCCCGGCGGAGGACGGTGAGCCCTCTCGTCGGGATGGGGAATAACCACCTCGAATTTCCCCATCATCCCCCCCTTGTCCTTAATAATGGGTATATCGGATAGCCTTAAAGTAGAGGCCTTCTCCTCGTATCAGGGGGTGGTCGGGAGTTCTTCTGGCTCGGGAAGCCAAGGTTCCCCCGCCTGGCTAATTGGGGACGCACTATCTATAGATTCAGCGGCACTACCCACTCGACTAGTAGAAGGGGAAGACATTGTGCAAAGAGAAAACTTACTGAGTTTTGAGATTAAGAAGTCGGGACGGCAGAATAAGAGATCGGGAGCGCGAGGATATCTGGGCAGAGTATCAGAATATTGAGAAGCAAAAGTAAGAAATGAGAGGTGGAGTCGAAGTATTTATAGTAGTGGGGAAGTTGATCTCAACCGTCCGATCGCATGCCTCTCAACGATCCAAATCATCTTGGGAAGCTCAACGGTCACCTCGATTGACTCAACGGTCACTTCGGGTGTCAGGGACAGTCGTTTCGGATGTCAGGATGCCTCCATCCTGACCGCTCGATGAAGATCTTATCAACGGTGGAGAAACATTGGTACACGGATCGTGGTTTTCTTCAGAAAACACAAAATTCACAGTAAACCCCGAGCTTCAGTCATCCCGATCATGGGAAATCTCTTGGCGACTACAATACGATGCCCTGCGGGTCATGGATTCCTTCATCATTACAGGTCCTACCTCGGGTCCCGACCTCGACTACAGGTACTCCTATACTTCAATTCTTCGTCTAGGACTAGCGGCGGGGGATACTCCTGATGCCCCCCATTAGTAGCTCGGGTCCCGAGGATTAAGCATCGACTCTATCTACATCATCAAAGGCAAAAGCAATTAAGAGGCGCGCGTAGAGCTCGGAGCTCGGGATTGTCGTCGAGACTTTGCCCTACGCTCGGAAATCGCCCGAGCTCATTCATTATGGAAAAGAGAGGAGACAACATAAGTTCGGGACCTCTCCCGAGAACCCCAACCCGATGTGTTAAAGCACTTCCGCAAAAGACGGAGAACGTGGGTCGTATTATGCGGGAAACGTGCGCACGATCTCGCCCACGTCTCGACAGAACGTGCCAACGAGACGGCTCATCTGCCCAGGCCCTCTATAAATACCCCCAGGTTTGTTCTCTTAAGATGATTCACTTTCGATTACACTCTCTCGCACCCTGCTTATATTCCTCTCATTTTACTCTCTTGCACGGCTGACTTAAGCATCGGAGGGGCTTCGCCGAACACATCTCCGACACCCTCTCATAAGTGTTCGTTGGTTGCAGGAATACGCTCACCTTCTCTTATTCCCGACGTGCCCGAGGTCCTCGACGTGGAAGCAGTTCGTCGGCTGAACTATTTGGCTACATCACTATTATTTTAATTATCAAGTAACATCCAAAATTAACAATAAAATTTGTGTCACTTCTCAAAATAGAATTTAAAATCCTATTCAGCTTCCAGTTTTATTCAAGATTCCAATTCCAAATATCATTTTCATTCACCCAAAGATTTTAATTGTATTTCCGATTCCAATCTTCATTCTTCAATCAATTCAACTGCTATCAGTATTCTTGGATTTTATGATTCATTTACAACCTCATCCGATTTATATTAATTAATCGGAATATGATCTTTTTTTTGAAAAAAAATTAAATATCTCTCAAGTCGTCACATCGTAGAGAAATCATGTGTTCCATATAAATTTAGGACAGAACAAACCACCTCCGTGGTTGTTACCGCACGTGTCTACCTGATGATATATCAGCATGTGTCCGCCTTAAAAATTAATTATTTATTGTTTCCATATTAAATCTTAATTTGTTTTTATTCATTAAATTTACCTGCCGGATTGTTTGTCTTTAACGATTGGACTATTTCTATCGTTAGATTCGACTCCACCGACTGCCTTGCGCTCTTCTGACTGATTTCTTGCTTAATCGAATACTTTTTTTAAATACTTTTTAAAAATATTTCATTGGTTATAATTAACTTTTTGGTTCTTTACATAAATACCTTGCGATGTATATATGAACATTGTAGAAGTCAACCTAAACTAAGTACATAACCAAATAATTCAGATTATAGATTGATTTTATTCATGCTGCTCTACTCTTTTTTTAGGGTTTTAGAAAAATATCAAACAAATATGCTACTCTTATTTCACTGAATGAACGCATTATTTTTTTAAAAATACAATACTCTTATCATCCCACGAATAAATTGCACCTTAATTTTATTTGAAAAACCTATTACATTATCAACACACAAATTTTTATAAAATTATAACAAGATAATAAAGACTGAAATTCTTATTGATTAAGTGATATTAGCCTCACTCAATAAAAAAAATATGTAATCAAGATTAACATGGTTTTCTAATCGTTGAGCATATTGCTTACTGAAATATTATGGTGATATGGTTTAGAGATAGACCTGTTATATAAATGATCTCACTCGGATCCTTATATATCCGTACATCTCACTCGATTTAAAAATGTATGGATCAATGGGTCTCTGACCAGTATTAAGTTAGTCCTTTAATTTAAAAAACATGGCTTTCTACTTTATAAAATATCTTCACCCAACTACGATTGTTCATTACATGTTTAAGAGTAAATTGGGTTCCACTCCCAACCATCTAATTGATGTAAAAATACATAATTATAGTTTTAAAAACAACACATATTTAAGAAGCATCCACTATTCATTAAGTCCACATGTATTCATCTCATCCATATACCATATCTATATTTTATATATGTATATATTAATTATTCCAATAATTACTTGGGGCCGTTTCGTATTTGATCTTTCACTCTCATTCAACAATTAAAAGATTTTTTTTAAAAGTAATGACTCTTCATATATATTCCCACAAAAACACACACACAAAATAAAAATACAGAACAAAAAAAGATTCCCACTTCCTCCTGCCCCCATAAAGAATCAGCTATGGCTTCTACTCCCACACGAATTCTCCCAACCGATGAAGAACCACCATATCCCACCTCAAGATTCCGTCCATCCGGCCGCCGGACGGCGTCATTTTCTTCGTCTTCCACGTCGAATTCATGGGATTCATCCTTCGGATCCTTCACCGACGAATACCCTCCATTTAGTCCGATCCCCACCCCACTCAACTTCAACGGAGTTCCATTTTCTTGGGAAAAAATCCCCGGAATCTCGAAGCACCAAGTATCCAAAATGGACGAAAATTCCGGGAGTCTCCTCCCATTGCCGCCGGCCGGGAACTCCAATTCCTCCACGAAAAAGCATCACAATGAACAAGAACAGAAACATCACTCCAGCAATAGATTCAAAAGGGATCCATTCTTCGCCGCCCTAGTGGAATGTTCCAAGGATGGAGACCATGATCATGATTACACACACCTTGTTCATACCGGGAAAGGATCAAGCTCCAAGATTTCAAGATCTTTAAGCAATGGATTCGGGTGCATTAATAACATGTGCACTTCTTGTAAGAGAACTTGTGCCATTTCGGAATCAATTGTCTGTCTACCCAAATCAAGATCACACTACAATCGGCTCAACCGACACTCAAGTTAGTTCTATCGCCAGGCCAAGCTCGCTCGACTAAGTTTTTGGTCACAATTTACTATTTAAATTTCTAATTCCAAATGCTTAATTTGTTGTGGTGCCATAGGTTAACTTGATCCATGTTTCCAAGTTCCAACCCCATTTTGTTCGATATGAAAATTATATCATAGATGGTAAATGTAAGTTTCAACCCTTTTGTCCTTATGGAAATGCTGGTCACATATTGTGTATTAGATTATAAAACCACCCAAAGAAATTCTTCCAATTAGAGTGTATTTCGGGTATTTTTGTAGCATTACTCTTAGTTGAAATATTATTTTGGGACAAAAACAAGTCGCTTGTCATGATGTAAAATTATATTAGTTTAATCTATGTATTAATTAACAGTAATAGCTAACAACAAGTGGGAATTTAATACTATATCTTGCAGTGTGTCTTGTACGTAGACGGTAGATCTTAGGCGATTGCCATGTAGTGAAAGTTACGCAATCCCATGTGGTGTGATTTGGAAGTAAGTGAGAGTAATTAGTGTAAAGTTAATTGACAAAGTTAATTAGTTTCTTTAGTTATGGTGTCAATGATCTTGCAAGATGATGTTTATTTTATAGTCAGGGTTGAACTAGAAAAAATAATTGCTAGCCTACTTAGAGGCTGGTGGCTGGTTATTTAAACCCTAGCTTGACTTTTTCGTCGGACGAAATGGGAATTAATTAAAAAGACATTTGACATTTATTAAGTAATATTGGGACACTTCAGTTTACCTAATTCGAATTGTTTGGATAAGATCCCCTGCGAAACATTGTGAATCATATATACGTCACATGTGTATTTTCAATAAAGTAGTTTCTTATTAAATAAATTAATTAAACAGTTAAATACGTCTATTAAACAATCGTATATTGATAAAGTGATAGAACAATTAAGAGTAAGTATGAGAATATATAATTGAGACGAATAAAACTCTAAAGTAAGTCTAAATGAATGGGATGAATTGAGTATATAATTTCATGAATTATGTGCGGAACTTTCTTAAAAAATATGTTACATTATATTATATATATTTATAGTAGCATGAACAGCAACACCGAGTATAGGAAAAGTGTTGTGGATCGGCTACTTCACCAGTGTTGTCCAGCCACCAAACCAGAACCTGAAAAACAATAACAGAGCCAAGAAAAACAGGACCTACAATAAATTCACAAGCAATAACAGGTAGTAACCACGTAGCACAGAGCTGTACCCACAGAGGGTTAAAGAAGATCAGATCTAACAAGATCGTCATCCGGCTCAGATCCTGAGACTGTTAATCCACCACACAATCACTGGAACCCACTGAACCAAGGTTAGGACTCAAGTCGGGATAGTGGTAGAGAGGGCCTACTCACAGAGGATAAAAGAACCCCACACCCGAGAACCCAGAAGCCAGAAAACCTCACCACTCAACACACTAGTCCCTCGAGGTCTCGTAGTTCCTTCACAGTAGAACCAGAGGTTCAAGATCGAAATAGGACAGACACCTCCTCACCGGGAGAAACACCAGAAAGAAAACAGCCAACACCTCCAGTGTTCACAGAGAAGAACACAGGGCCAAACTACAACGGATGAGATCAGCAGGTCTGTGTTCACGGAGAAACACAGACCACAAATCCGGTCTCTTCAACGTCGAGGCAACGGCCTGGATGCGACGGAGATCGGTAGGCGGCGGAGAGTCTAGGGTTTGTAGAGAGAGGGATGATCTGAAGAGAATGCGTATCATCACAGCAAACTACACACGGTTTAAATGCAATGGACGACCGAGATTTGCGCCTGAAATCATGTGGTTGATAAGGTAAGTGAATCTGGGCTTGGGCCAACACAAAAGACACGGGCTTGGGCCAATACAACTACACTCTCCACCTTGGTCCAAGTACCGGCTCACAGTGGTTCAAGATATGGTTCCCATTCAGTTTCATCATTGCCAGGACAAGGGGGGATTAGAATCCCACACTCCTCTAAACAGGTTGTAGCACAAAGCTACAACCACAGCTGCCACCAACTTCTGCACAAAACAGAAGGGCAGCAAAAAACCTGCAAGAAAACAGATTAGTCACAGGTATCAAATTTCAGCAGTTTTAAACAGGACACAAACTTACCAACTGGCAGACATTTGGTGCCCATGTCTGCAGGATTATACTCGGAAGCAATCTTTTCAAGAGAGATTAAGCCTTTAGAAACAATATCCCTAATGAAATGAAACCTAACATCTATATGTTTGGTTCTATCATGAAAAACAGGATTTTTACACAGTTGTATACCATATTGGCTATCTGAAAATACAGTAACTTCCCCTGTTAGCACATTAATTTCATTTAACAGTCCTTTAAGCCACAAGGCTTCCTTTAAAACTTCTGTAATAGCAATATATTCAGATTCAGTGGTAGACAGGGCCACAATGTGCTGGAGTTGTGATTTCCAGCTAATACAAGCACCACACAAAGTGAACGCATAAGAAGTAGTTGATTTACTATTATCCTTATCATTTGCATAGTTGTAATCAACATAACCAGTGAGTTCTACCCTTTTTTTACATACAGAAAACATGAGACTGTAATTTAAAGAGTGTTTCAGATATCTAAGCAACCATTTAACAGCACTCCAGTGTACCTCACCAGGATTAGACATGTATCTACTTAGACAACTCACAGCATAAGCAATATCAGGTCTGGTACTGACCATCATATACATAACAGAACCAATAGCATTTGAGTAAGGCACGTTTTTCATATCGTTCAGGTCATGTTAAGTCTTTGGGCACTGTTCTTTACTTAACAGAAAATGGGCAGCTAAGGGAATGTTAACACTTTTAGCATCATACATTGAAAATTTATCTAAGACCTTTTCAATATAAGAAGTCTGATTTAGGCAGATTGTAGAATTCTTCCTATTTCTTACAATGTTCATGCCTAGAATTCTTTTGGCATCACTTAGGAATTTCATATCAAATTTTGAACTTAAAAATGACTTACAGTGATTAATAGCAGTCATAGAAGCACTAATCAACAGCATATCATCAACATATATTAATAAGAAAATTGGCACAGTATCAACATCTTTGAAATATAAGCAAGCATCATAGGAACTTTCTTAAATTTCAAAGACAACATATACTCATCAAATTTCTTATTCCATTGCCTAGGTGATTGTTTAAGGCCATATAAAGATTTCTTTAACAGACACACATGTTCAGGTTTAGATTGATCAACAAAACCATCAGGTTGTTTCATAAAAATTGTTTCATCCAATTCTCCATGCAAGAAAGCAGTTTTAACATCCATTTGTTTCAATTCCCAATTAAATTGAGCACAAAGAGCTAACATGATCCTAATAGTAGTAAATTAACAACAGTGGCAAAAATTTCTGTATAATCTATCCCTTCCCTTTGTGTAAAGCCCTTAGCCACTAACCTAGCCTTATATCTAATGTCTTCACCTTCATTTTTAACCTTATAGACCCATTTACAATCTACCACAGAACAGTTTTTAGGCTTGGGAACAAGTTCCCAAGTGTTGTTCACATGCAGGGAGTTCATTTCTTCATGCATAGCAGATAGCCATTCATTAGATTTTTCAGATTTTAAGGCCTCGGTATAGTTCTTTGGTTCACAGTTATCAATTTCTTCATACACATTAAAAGCATGAGAAGTTAAGTGAAAATCTTGAAATTTGGTAGGCTGTTTTGTGTTCCTTTTATCTCTGTCTCTTACTAACAGGTAATTATCAGGTACAGTATTGCTAGGAGTGATTTCAAGATTACTGTTTTCAGCAGTACAGTTTTCTTCAAGATTTAAAAGTTCAGTTTGTGTGTTATCTTGCGGATTCTCTTCCAGTATAGGTGGGACAATATTCAGAGTCTCCACCTTATTTGGGGCAGACTCACTGCTAGAGTTAGACAGACAAGAAAAGTCAGATTCGTTGAAAGTCACATCCCTACTAACTATTGTCCTAAAATGGGGTTCACTCCTAACCCACAGCCTATATCCTTTAACCCCCTCAGGATATCACAAAAACACACATTTAACAGCCCTAGGTTCAAGTTTATCACATTTATGTACAAAAGCAGTGCAATCGAAAGTTTTAAGGTAAGAATAGTCAATTTCTTTTCCAGACCATACTGACTCAGGACACTTCCCATTTAAGGGCACAGAAGGTGATCTATTTATTAAAAAGGCAGCAGTTAAAACACATTTTTCCTAGAACTTTTTTGAAAGTCCAGAGGAGACAAGCATACTTCTCACCCTTTCAAGTAAAGTTCTATTCATCCTTTCTACGACTCCATTTTGTTGAGGTGTGTAGGGATTAGTTTATGCCTTTTAATACCACACTGTTCACATAATTCATCAAACAAAAAATTACAGAACTCAAGCCCATTATCAGTCCTAAGAGTTTTAATTTTCTGACCAGTCTGATTTTTTGTTAAAGTTTTCCAATTCTTAAAACTGTCAAAGACATCAGATTTGTTTTTAAGCAAAAAAACCCAAACTTTGCGTGAGAAATCATCAATAATTGACAGAAAATACCTATTCCCACCTTGGGTGGGTTCACTAGCAGGTCCCCACACATCAGCATGCACATATTCAAGCACAGTAGAACGGGCAGTCAATTTTGGGTTAGGGGCAGTGGGAAACTTAACTCTATGTTGTTTTTCATAAACACAAGAATCACAGAAAGGCATGTAAGACAGTTTGTCATTTCCAAAACAGCCCTGTTTATGCAGAATTTCTAACCCCTTAGAACTCATATGACCTAGCCTTTTATGTCATAAATCAGTCACGTCAGATTGAATAGAGTTCACACAGATTTTATCACAGACAGGATTAGCATTGCAAACATACAGATTGTTTAATTTTTCTGCCTTAAACAGAACTAGTGAGCCTTTCAGAATTTTCATGCACCCTTTACCCCACTTACCCTCAAGCCCATCATTTTCTAAAGCAGCACAAGAAATCAGATTATTGCACAAGGCAGGAACATGCCTAACATTCTTAAGGGTCAGCACATAGTCATTATTAAATTTCAAACACACATCCCCAAAACCTGCAATCCTACACTGTTTTTCATTTGCTAAATAAACATAACCATTTTCAACAGTAGTGTAACTAGTGAAAACGTGCCTAAGAGGTGACATGTGGCATGTGCAGCCAGAATCAAACAACCATTGATTTTCATGCACATAAGGTAATTTCACAGAGTTAACAACATAATCACCACAATCCAGCACCATTAATACATCACCATGGTTCTCTAAGCAAACAGTAGCATTGTTAACTTGTTCATTAGATGAGGAGTTGTGGTTTTTGTATTTATCCTTTTTAGGGTGAGGGCAGTCAGCTTTATAGTGACCCTTCTCACCACAATTATAGCAGTTTCTGTTTTCTTTGTACTTAGGTTTAGATCTGCTCCTACTCTTATCCCTCTTATTCCCAGAATGATTCATATTCCTAGTTTGAGACCTACCCCTCACATGCATCACTTCCCCACTAGGTGTTTTATTACCTTTATGAGCTTTTAAGTCAAGTTCTTTACTCTTCAAGTCACTTATTACAGTTTCTAGAGTTATGACATCTCTGCCATATTTAATAGCAGATCTAACATCAGCATATGTATCAGGGATAGCATTTAGCAAAACAATAGGAGTGTAATCATCTATATTTTTATCACCTGTTAATTTTATGTCTTGGATTAATTTAGTAACACATCCAGGTTTTCATCAAGATCTTTGTTTAAATCTAACTTAAACCTAAAAAACTTTTCAAGCAGAAACATCTTACTAGGAAGTGAAGTTTCAGTATATAGTTCCTGCAAATTTTTCCCATAAAAGTTTGGCAGATTCAAATTTTCCACATTTTCTCAAAACAGCATCAGACAGGTTTAAAATAATAGCGGAATAAGCATACTCATCATCTTCCTTTTTCTTTAAAGCACTAACATCATCAGGATATGAATCAGGGTCAATAGCTTTAAACACTTTTTGTTGTATCAAAATTCCCTTCATTTTTTGTTGCCATATTGAAAAATCCGATTTCCCATTAAAGGGTTCTAAATTATAGGAAGCCACAGCAGCCATAGACATAAACAGTCACAGAGGCAGACAAGACACACAAAACATAATACACAACGGAAGCAAAGGGCAGCTATGTCACACCAGTAGGTATACCAGATAGCGAACCAACAGGATTTAACAGACAACAGGCAGCTATAGCACACCAGAAGGTAAATAACGCAACAAAAAATTAAGGACATCAGGGCAGAAAACAGGAACAAGGCAGGTTGTTCCCAGGCAAGCAGGATTCCTCAATACACTCAAGAGGTGTACGGTCAAGCTGCCTCTGATGGGACACCCTACCCAGTCCAGTGGGGGATAACCGTGAGTTAGGCTCAGGTTATCAGCCCAAAGGTACCAGGGCACACAGTACCAAATTTAGGTACTGTTTAGCTAACAGTACACTATCAAGCACACAAGGGAAAAGAAAGGCTTACAACCCAGAGGCCACGCCCTGGGGTTTTGGCTCCCTAGCGCAGGTATTCAGCCTCCCAAACGAACATGCCACCTCCACTGTCGGCAGGTCCACGTCCAGTCACAAACCAGTGGCTCCAGTCACGAACCAGTGGCTCCAGTCACGAACCAGTGACTCCAATAACGAACCAGTGGCTCTGATACCACTGTTGTGGATCGGCTACTTCACTAGTGTTGTCCAGCCACCAAACCAGAACCTGAAAAATAATAACAGAGCCAAGAAAAACAGGACCTGCAATAAATTCACAAGCAGTAACAGGTAGTAAACACGTTAGCGCAAAGCTGTACCCACAGAGGGTTAAAGAAGATCAGATCTAACAAGATCGTGGTCCGGCTCAGATCCCGAGACTGTTAATCCACCACACAATCACTGGAACCCACTGAACCAAGGTCAGGACTCAAGTCGGGATAGTTGTAGAGACGGCCTACTCACATAGGATAAAAGAACCCCACACCCGAGGACCCAGAAGCCAGAAAACCTCACCACTCAACACACTAGTCCCTCGAGGTCTCGTAGTTCCTTCACAGTAGAACCAGAGGTCCAAGATCGGAACAGGACAGACACCTCCTCACCGAGACAAACACTAGAAAGAAAACAGCCAACACCTCCAGTGTTCACAGAGAAGAACACAGGGCCAAACTACAACGGAGGAGATCAGTAGGTCTGTGTTCACGGAGAAACACAGACCACAAATCCGGTCTCTTCAACGTCGAGGCAACGGCCTGGATGCGACGGAGATCAGTAGGCGGCGGAGAGTCTAGGGTTTGTAGAGAGAGGGATGATCTGAAGAGAATGCGTATCATCACAGCAAACTACACACGGTTTAAATGAAATGGACGACCGAGATTTGCGCCTGAGATCGTGCGATTGATAAGGTAAGTGAATCTGGGCTTGGGCCAACACAAAAGACACGGGCTTGGGCCAATACAACTACAAAAAGATCTCTCATCCGATTGCTTAGGAAGGATTAACGAGAATAAGATGTGCACTCGTTTCTTATAGCATGGTAATAATGGAGCATTCAACTAATAGCTCAGATAGCATACCAAATATTAAATCCAATCAATATATGGAGTAAAGGTTATTTTAGAAATATAACATCTCTACCTACATACGTGGCATATTATAGTGATATCACGTATATAGAAGGTAACTTTGGTGAGAATGGTTGTTGGAGAAATTTATCGACATACGTCTTCTTTTGTTACTTGAATGTTTTTAAGAATTTAACTAAGTTTTGAAAATTGTTTATATATTCACATCCCACTATATTGTCTCTGTTTACTTTGATCCTATTAATGCTTGGAAGTTTGAAATTTGATATACTAACAGATATGTTACAAGTAAATGCATCTGCATGTCAATAATTTATTTTTTAAAATTTTATTTTCCCAAAATAAATTCCTCGCACTCACATTTCAAAACAGAATCTTTACTGTTAATTGTTGTCTTCATTAATTATTTCCAAAAGTACTCTAAAATATAATGTATTATAACCTAAAAGTATGTTTATTGAAATATTTATAACTACTTTATTGAAATTTTACTATAATTTGGCTTCTAATATAATATCTTGATGATTCTATAATATTATTTCATGCTTTTAAAGAAAATCGTTATAAAATTTGATGGTTTTTACAGAGTTTAAATAATTAATGAAAATAAACACACACACACACACATATATATATATATATATATATAATATATATGCTTCGAATCAACAAAAAATGTAATGAATCGAGAGGGAGAGAAAAAATCACCAACCAATTCATTAAACGACGAAAAAGTAGGATGAGAAGGATTGTAATTATTTCAGTAGGACAGAGTAGTTGATGAATAATTAAATCTTCTTATACGTAGGTGCATTACATCATATAATATATATACACGTAGGGTTGGCCCATATATAAATATGGGTTATAATTTATTATTGTTATTGATTACATATATATGGTAGGGTTGTCCTACTTTATCAATATTTATATTATATATCCCTATTTTTTATTTCTTAAACAATGATGAATTATATTTTACATCATGTGAATAAACATAGTTAAACTATGAAGTTCAATAAAAATTAATATGCTAAAATAAACTCGAATTAAGTTAGACCGTTTATATGATTGGCATTTTGAATGAGAACTTAGAAAATAGAATGAGAAAGTAGACCGTTTATATAAATTTGAATGAGAAATTAGAAATTAATTTAAAAACAATACTGAATCAAGTTGCATTCCAAACGGAGCATATAGGGTTCGAAATTTGATCCTAATTAGGTCCACTCGGATTCGGATCTAGATCCTGAAGCCCATGGATTTGATAGGCCCAATATCCACATTTTTCTGCCCAATTACACTCTCCATGAAATAACTAAATGCGACATAAGGGAAACTGAACGCGCGACTTAATATTATTTTTATATAGTCTAATAGAAACCCAAGTTCTCCAGCTCCCTCTCTACTTGGCATCAACTGCTGCAAGTGAGTTCAATTTCTTCCAGCTTCTTATTAATCCGCTGTTTTCTTTTGTTGAGAGATTTTTAATCGATGTTATTGAATCGGAATCTGGTCCTTGGAAGACAAACTCATTTTTTATATTTGTTGTCGCAAGTGAATGGTGGGACTATAGATATTTCCAATGAACGCCTATTATTCTTGTGTGTCGTAAATTTTGAACCACTTGGCACCTATTTCATTGTTTGATTCCTGTTTTGTACGTTTATCGTATCTATATCATAACCCTGCATTGTTTCTGTGAACTTCTTGATGGTGTTGGAGTTTAATGTCTTTAGAGTGGCACAAAGGCTATCACCCCTAAAATACTTCAATCAGCGAGCATTCCTATTTGTGCTTTTGAAAATATTCGTTCCAATCCTACTTTTAAGTGGTTGAATTCATTACCGTTTGCTAGTTACAGTTTCTCGTTGTTAGAGATTTGGGCTGTAATTTTTGAAAATTGTTTATATATTCACATCCCACTATATTGTCTCTGTTTACTTTGATCCTATTAATGCTTGGAAGTTTGAAATTTGATATACTAACAGATATGTTACAAGTAAATGCATCTGCATGTCAATAATTTATTTTTAAAATTTTATTTTCCCAAAATAAATTCCTCGCACTCACATTTCAAAACAGAATCTTTACTGTTAATTGTTGTCTTCATTAATTATTTCCAAAAGTACTCTAAAATATAATGTATTATAACCTAAAAGTATGTTTATTGAAATATTTATAACTACTTTATTGAAATTTTACTATAATTTGGCTTCTAATATAATATCTTGATGATTCTATAATATTATTTCATGCTTTTAAAGAAAATCGTTATAAAATTTGATGGTTTTTACAGAGTTTAAATAATTAATGAAAATAAACACACACACACACACATATATATATATATATATATATATAATATATATGCTTCGAATCAACAAAAAATGTAATGAATCGAGAGGGAGAGAAAAATCACCAACCAATTCATTAAACGACGAAAAAGTAGGATGAGAAGGATTGTAATTATTTCAGTAGGACAGAGTAGTTGATGAATAATTAAATCTTCTTATACGTAGGTGCATTACATCATATAATATATATACACGTAGGGTTGGCCCATATATAAATATGGGTTATAATTTATTATTGTTATTGATTACATATATATGGTAGGGTTGTCCTACTTTATCAATATTTATATTATATATCCCTATTTTTTATTTCTTAAACAATGATGAATTATATTTTACATCATGTGAATAAACATAGTTAAACTATGAAGTTCAATAAAAATTAATATGCTAAAATAAACTCGAATTAAGTTAGACCGTTTATATGATTGGCATTTTGAATGAGAACTTAGAAAATAGAATGAGAAAGTAGACCGTTTATATAAATTTGAATGAGAAATTAGAAATTAATTTAAAAACATTACCGAATCAAGTTGCATTCCAAACGGAGCATATAGGGTTCGAAATTTGATCCTAATTAGGTCCACTCGGATTCGGATCTAGATCCTGAAGCCCATGGATTTGATAGGCCCAATATCCACATTTTTCTGCCCAATTACACTCTCCATGAAATAACTAAATGCGACATAAGGGAAACTGAACGCGCGACTTAATATTATTTTTATATAGTCTAATAGTCTCTCTTGTTGCTGCCAAATCGTAAGGAGCTCTCTCGTTTCTTGAAACCCAAGTTCTCCAGCTCCCTCTCTACTTGGCATCAACTGCTGCAAGTGAGTTCAATTTCTTCCAGCTTCTTATTAATCCGCTGTTTTCTTTTGTTGAGAGATTTTTAATCGATGTTATTGAATCGGAATCTGGTCCTTGGAAGACAAACTCATTTTTTATATTTGTTGTCGCAAGTGAATGGTGGGACTATAGATATTTCCAATGAACGCCTATTATTCTTGTGTGTCGTAAAATTTTGAACCACTTGGCACCTATTATTGTTTGATTCCTGTTTTGTACGTTTATCTTATCTATATCATAACCCTGCATTGTTTCTGTGAACTTCTTGATGGTGTTGGAGTTTAATGTCTTTAGAGTGGCACAAAGGCTATCACCCCTAAAATACTTCAATCAGCGAGCATTCCTATTTGTGCTTTTGAAAATATTCGTTCCAATCCTACTTTTAAGTGGTTGAATTCATTACCGTTTGCTAGTTACAGTTTCTCGTTGTTAGAGATTTGGGCTGTAATGAATTTTTTTAGGGTAACAGTAGAAACTTTGCTTTCTTGAGGATGTGGGATGATGAGATGCATACATATTAGGAATCTTGTGTGGGAAATTGGGATAGTGGTAACCCAAGTGGAGAGCTCGAACAAAAATTAGTAACTTTTTGGAGAGGACATTCTTTGAATTACCCCATGACTATATGTGAAACCGATATTGGATCACAATATATCTGCAGCTTTGAACTCCACGTGTTCTCTAAACCCTGTACCCTAGAATCCAGGCTGTGTTATATGAACATGAGTTACGTTCTGGACACTGGCCAATTTATAGTCCATACATAAATCTTCACTTCGTGTGTGGATTCTTAACGAGAGCATCAATGTTAGGCCATACACTCAAGAAGAGAACCCAAACCTAAAACAGTAATCTTTTATATGGCGAACTTCTCTATCTTATTAGCCTCTTGGTAATTGTTTTTGGAGATGATGTGGGATCACAAGAGGTTCAGACACTTTTGTTTGCGATTCTTCCGTATTTCTACTTTTACATGTTTTGCCTTCTGTATGTTGCTACGATGTAACTTCGACAACTTACTTTTGTGCATCTTTGTCTTGTCACCATACTCGGGCCACAAAGTACCTCTATGTAACAAGCTTACATTTGGTAGTATAACTGAAACTCCTTTGCTATTGCTGGGTTACCTTCAATTAAGCTTCTTGGAGTTCATTCGGTATGTGAGAATGTTGGTCCGTGATAATTGATTTCTGTGCGATAGAGAGTTCTTCCTCCGTAATTAAACTCAGGCAGGCTCTAAATTATAGCACAATTGATTACCTGATGGAAAAAGCATAGGCACTCTGTTGATAATTAATTTTCTTATTTAGATTGCTTGATATGCCTTGATGCTATAGTTCATTTCTGTTGCTGAACCTGCTTGAAGCTCTTAACTTTAAAATAGAACTTTTTCGAAACTAAGCAGGTATCATCTCTCATTGTTTCACAGCTTAGAAGAAGAAGGTTTGTGAACATTTATGCATGGTCACTTTCAGTCAACAGTATTAGCATGCGACCTGTAATGCTGATTTTGTTAGCGGCAAATGTGTCAATATGTATCACTGAGTATGCAAAGCTTGCAGGGCTTGTGAATGCAATTATCATGCTTTCCCTTTTGTAAATTCTAAGACAAATAATATCCCTGTTGTATGTGGTGCTCTTTAAGGGATGGCTATCCAATAGTATTTGGTTGGTGTTTGTGGGTTGATAACTTTATCACCATTTATTTATGTCGCACCAAGAATTTCAATATTTTAATTATATAGGGAACTAAATATCTGACAAAGTTCTGAAATCTTGTCTATGTGAATGCCTGTATGTCATTTATCTGTATCTTGGAGGTGGTTTATTCTCTTCTCTTATCAAGTATATTGTTGAACTTAATTCATTGATTTCATTCTTAACATGATAAGCCTTTTTTATCTTTTTTGATAGATGTCTCGAAGATATGATAGCCGTACAACAATCTTTTCCCCAGAAGGTCGGCTTTACCAGGTTGAGTACGCAATGGAAGCAATTGGAAATGCAGGGACCGCCATTGGGATTTTGAGTACAGATGGAGTTGTCCTAGTTGGTGAAAAGAAAGTTGTTTCTAAACTGCTCGAGACCTCGACGTCAGTTGAGAAGATGTACAAGATTGATGATCACGTAGCATGTGCTGTCGCTGGGATCATGTCTGATGCCAACATTCTTATCAACACAGCAAGGCTCCAGGCCCAGCGTTACGCCTATGCTTACCAAGAACCAATGCCAGTGGAACAACTGGTTCAATCTCTGTGTGACACCAAGCAAGGCTACACACAGTTTGGTGGACTCCGCCCCTTCGGTGTTTCGTTCCTGTTTGCAGGCTGGGACAAAAATTATGGATTCCAGCTATACATGAGCGACCCTAGTGGGAATTTCAGTGGTTGGAAGGCTGCAGCAATTGGAGCTAACAACCAGGCTGCACAGTCTATACTCAAGCAGGATTACAAAGACGACATTACTAGAGAAGAGGCAGTACAGCTTGCAATAAAGGTGCTCAGCAAGACGATGGATAGCACAAGCCTCAACTCAGAAAAGCTTGAATTGTCGGAGATTTTTCTGTCTTCTGGGAAAGTGAAGTTTCACGTGTGGTCAGCGGATAAACTCAACAAGCTGTTGGTGAAGTCTGGGCTGACACAACCCGCTGCTGATGCCTGAATTATTTCAATCCAAGACTTGCTAGTTTCATTTTCCAGATTACATTGATGCATGTTACTCGGTTCTCATTCTGCTTCTTGTTTACAAAAGACATTTGATGTGAAATTATTTACTCTGTTGAGACGATTACATTGCATATTTTTGTACTATCTTTGTGATTCTGTGACGTTAAAAGAATTTATCAGAAGCCCAAGTATATCACAAATATATTTTTTTTTGGAATTACATCCATAAATTAGCAACCCGCATGACTTGAAGTAGTGATACTTCTCAGCTTATTGCTCTTCCTATATATATATATATATATATGTTCCACTCTACTCGTTGAAGATTTATGGATGGTTTATACGCTTTAGGAATATCCCATACAGCAAAGGCCACTTTATAATGAAATGTCAAGTTGTCTCCAATTCCCATACCCGTTAGAAATTGTGGTCGGATATTCTCAGGAAAGTAGAAAACAAAGAAAAGCAAGAAAGAAGGGAAATTATGGGACTAAGATTAGTTTGAAGTCGCTTTTGATGTGCCTAATAACATGTAAAAGTTGTCTCCATTTTCTATATGATTATGATTACCTAATATATATGAATCATTATCCGATGAGATTTGAAATACTGCAAGCAAATGAAATTGGATGGATCTAGCATCTTCTTGGTGCTTATTGGATAAACTTTTTACAGTTCAGGAATATTACGATACATCAACGGCCTCGTTATATTATATGTGTCGATCAATTTTTTTATTATTATTATTTAAGATAAGTTACTTGAAAATTTGAGGATTTGATAACGACATGAAATTTTAAAAGTAACGAGCTATATACTTGTTAAGGCAAATTCCTAGAGTAGATCTTATATTCGTTTTGCAATTTATGAGATATCATCGATATTTCTGAATTCTTTACTATCAAATTGCGTACAATAAATTATTTCCTTTATGTTTTTTGAGGACACTAGTTTGTGTCAAAAGAAAATTTTGTTTCCTTGGTCATTTAAAGTCAATGAATATTATCGCCCCAATATTTATTTAATATGATGAAATATTTATTTATTATTAGTTGGATGGATATTCATGCATCCAGCACAAAGATCATCATATATTCATTACAGCAACCCCACACAAATAAAGACAAACCATATAAATAGCGTACATTTTTTTTTTGCAAATATTATTAAAATACTCGTAAATAGAAAATCCAAAGAACCCAAGTCCGAAGCGTTTGCAAAAGCCCTTCAAGATTCGCATAATCATACTGGCAGTATGGAAGCTGATGTTTCACAAACCCCTGCAGTTAATTTTGAGGAGAAGAGGTTCTATTTCATCCTGAGGGAAAACGGGAGGTTTTTGGGATTTTGATGAAGAAAGAGTTCTTTACGCTTAGAAAATATGTTGAATTTCTGGGTATTTTTTCGCTGCCTTTTCTGTTTAATGTGTGCTTCCACGGCTTTTGGGAAGGTGGTTTTGATTGCCAACAACGTTACTTCGTCTTTTCAAGACGTTGAAGCTAATTTTGGTGAGTTTAGTTATTATTATTTTCTCGTGAGTGATTATAATTTTTATATCAGGTTGTGAAACCAATCTGTTTCTGTAGTTTTGGGATTTCTCAGGTGATTCAATTTGTGCTTGATTTGAGTCTTTTCTTCCTGTGAAGAAACTGTTTCTTATTTTTCATCAAGAACCTATTTAGATCCCAGTATATTTTGTTCTCATTGATAATAGTGGTTCGACTTGGAATGTGATGTTTATATATTTTATGCTTAAACTTAGCTGGGGAATTTGGTGTTTGGTGTTGAAGTTTATCAATTCAGAATCTGATGGGTCGTTTATCTTGGAAAAGGATGATCAAGACTTCCCAATTCTCCCACATGATGTTTGTATCATTCGTGCAAAGTCCTTCCTGATTATCGAGCGATCTAGATAGAATTGAGGATGTGTTACTTCAGCTAAGAAATGAAACCGCCAGACATTAGCTTATCTTCTTTGCCGGCTTTAGACAGTTATAGATTGTAATAGATAGCAAGAAACTGTGTTGAGATGGAACTATACAGATTGGATACATATTCCTTTTTGTGCTGTTATATTTGAGAACTTGGGAGACTTTATTTCCCTTCGTGAGTGTCCCTAATGATATGGAAAAAGTAGGTTAGTACCCTGATTTGTCTTCTGTTTTTGCTGATACAAGTCTCGTGGGATTTCAGCTCCATCGGTGAAAGGGTCGGGCATATATGGCAAGTTATACGTGGCAGAACCATTGGATGCGTGCTCTCCTTTGACTAATAAAGTAGTTACGAAATTGAATGATACGAGGTATCCATTTGCATTGATAATCAGAGGAGAATGTAGCTTTGATGAGAAAATCAGGAGAGCACAAGTTGCGGGATTCAAAGCAGTCATTGTTTTTGATAACGAGGATGGCGATTTAGTTGCAAGTACATTTCTATCTTCAGCTCTCATCTTTACTGTGATTTCGTCAGTTAATTTGTGCGTTGGTTTAGAATTGAGGCTAGTGACTAACTTTAGAATTTTTTGTGTTGTAAATTAACGAGTTATTGGTATTTGAAAATGTAGTGGCTGGAAATTCTGCTGGTGTGAAGATCTATGCAGTTTTTGTGTCCAAAGCCGCAGGCGAAACACTGGCAAAATATGATGGTGCTGTTGATGCTGAGATATGGATATCCCCGGTCTATGAAAACTCAGCATGGTCTATCATGGTTATATCTTTTATATCGTTACTTGCCATGTCTGCTGTGTTAGCTACTTGTTTCTTCATTCGAAGGCATCGCATAAGAAGAGAACGACCTCAAGCTCCTCGAGTACGAGAGTTCCATGGAATGAGCCGTCGCTTGGTGAAAGCTATGCCAAGCCTAACTTTTACTGCAGTTTTGGAGGACAATTGTACCTCAAGTACGTGTGCCATATGTCTTGAAGACTATAACCTTGGAGAGAAGCTTAGAATTCTCCCATGCAGCCACAGTAATCCTCTTCTTATATTAACAGCATTTACTTGTTTCCTCTCATTTAAATTTTTGATCCAGCAGTGGCTCATGTTTCACAGAATTCCACGCCGTATGTGTCGATGCATGGCTAACATCATGGAGAACGTTCTGCCCAGTCTGCAAGCGTGATGCAAGAACCAGCACAGGTGAACCACCAGCATCAGAATCTACACCTTTACTGTCATCCAGCCCAGCATCATCTGTGCTATCATCTTTTAGATCATCATTAGCATCATCAGCAGCCATGCAAATCGGCCGATCATCTCTTCAACCAACCTCCTTTTCGCGTCCCCAGTCCATCTCTACCACTCCTTACAATCAATATTATCATCAATCTCCTAACTCAAGTATGAGTCATAGCTCAGTCGATCTAAGAAACATGTCTTCACAAAGATCTCTTGGCAGTTACTTGATTTCACCTCATTCGCTGGGCTACCCTTCATTGTCGCCTCTTAATACCAGATACCTGTCTCCATATATTCCTAGCCCAAGCAATGCTTCGTCGAGTTATATAGGGTCTTCAGGTTTGCCTCCTAATCCACTGCATTACAGTGAGTCAGCTGCAAGCTTGTCTCCTTTTGCATCTTCCCAGTCTCTTCCAGGATGCTAATGCAGGCACATCTGATTGTTGATTTTGCCAAAGCATGATACGTATTTGATCTGACAGGAAGATGTATGTTCTATCTAGCATCTGCAGATGGTTTTGCAGTGACCACAGTCTACGCATCTGTATATTGTAGCATAAGATATATAGTCTCTTTCTTTATGTATTTTACTCTGTGAATTTGCTTCTTTTCTGGTTCTTTTTCCGGCTATTATGGTGCGGATGTCAAGTTTTGTTAGTTAATTCCTCTACGTCTATTGAATTTATTTTCCACAATTTGTTTTCTAGTCAATTATGGTAACTTTTTCAAAGTGCACGGACCTCTACACTATGAACAGATCAAGAAATGAAATTCCTCCATCTTTACATCAAACTTCACGTCGACCAGTAAGTAGTAAATAATGGAACGACCATTCCACTGTACCGTTATCCATTTTTCTTACATGAAACAAGCTAAGACGTAAGAAGCTAAAAATCAAATGCGTTTACTTCCTTTGAACTTTCCGTTGGCCATGGTTCTTCATTGGTCATTACCATTGACTCTGTTTCACCAATCATACGTTCAGTCTTCTTTCGACGCAAGTCTTTCATTTCTGGCGCACGGTGGACCTCCTTACAGCATCAACTTGGTCTCGAATACCTCCCCTCATAGGTTCCTCCATATCTGTTGACCGGATCAACACCATTGCCAGTACCACAAATATAAGAATGAGGACATATCTCCCTCCAAGCTGTGAGTTTATGAAATCCATCAAGACAGAACCATTGTACCGTTTTTTCAAAACTCTTCCTTTTCTATAACCTTCCAGGAATCTTGATACTTGGTTCCCCATATCTGTTTCATCAATGCTTTCTGAACAGATAACCTAGTTCAAATAAGAATGCGACATCAATATCATGTTTGTAACACCACCAAAATAAGTGAAGGGAGAAGCCTTGAAAGAGTAAGATGCTGTCACCTACCATATAATATTCCTCATTGCAATTCCATAACACCATCTTCGGAAGCTTTGTTTTCTTGGAGACATCAAATGATTCAGCAAAATCTTCCCACTGTTTGAACCCCGCATAACCAAATATTAAGCCACGATTTTCAGAGGCAGCAGCCTTAGAACTTTTATCAATCCTTTTGATTTCTCATCTCCTTCATCACTCCATATCGTAACAACAAATTTCTTGGATCATGCTCCAGCAACTTCTGCTTCTTCATTTACCGGCAGAACCAGAGGGAAAAATTTCTGTTTTATGTAATTCTTAAGAAGCTTCTCTGCCATTTGTAGCAGGACCAATAAGGATTAGTATCACCATAAAGTTTAAGTCCATGATAAGAGTCACAGGGGAACACAAGTAGCTATAATGTCATACATTTCCATTTGCAAATTCCTCAAGAATATACTAGCTGACGAATATAGATTCATATACCTGTATATTCATCCATCTATACCCAAAATTATGAATCCAGTTTTACCCAAACTATGCATCTAATAACCAGTAAAGTTGATGAATTGAGGCATTCTAACCTTCAAGAGGCCCATCGAAAATGCTATATTCATCGGAGACTAAATGAATTGCAGCCAAAGCAGGTGTCTTGTCAATATCAAATTTAGTCATTATATCATCAGAGAAATCCTTGGCAACAGAAAACCATGCTCTCTTCTTATACTTGATGGCCAAATTTGATATTATGGACTCATTTAAGCCAACTATGGATATGTGAAAAGAACAACCAGCTGCATGAATAAATTCTCTAATAGCAGAATAAGAACTGAGAATAATGACATCAGGAGCAACAAGTTCTCTCAAGTGCCGAACAAGTAAATCAGCTTTCTGAGGTCCAAAATATTCAGTAGAAACTCACGGACAAATATCTTTACAGTTGAATATGTACTGCATGAAACAAAATATATAGCTTCGAGTTTTGCAAATAATCTAAGGTAGTGAAGTATTTGAGAAAAAATTTGAAATGATACTAGAAAAACAAGATTTGAAACACAGATATGCAAATAAAGACCTAAGCCCAGGGTGTCAGAATAACATAATACAAAATGATATGAAACATACTCGATATCATGCTTAGAAGCAAGACTTGTGTACTTCTCAGCATCTATTTTTGCAACAACTATAGGCTTCTTCAGTCCAGCTAAAAGAGGGGCAGCTTTGTCCAACTGCAATCCAACATTTTCATATAGGTCTTGTAGCAAAAAGTAAAGACAAGAAATAAGAAATGAAGAACCAAGCCCAATCCGTAACATAAACAACAAAGAAGCGCCACGGTAACAACAAAGGAAGTTGTTAAAACAACAGTTATGCAAAAGAAACAAACCTCTGGAGCATAGAAGTCAACGAATATGTGACACCCGGGGCACAAACAAGGGTCGTGAGTGATTGTCGGTGTCAAGAGGTTGGGACAATGAGCGTCTTTTGGCGGGCCTCTAAGCGAAGGGTCACGTGAACGAATGATCTCACGTCGGAATGAGATGGGGGTAGTTATGAGACTATGCAGATTTATTTGGTATGCAGATTAATTGATACGTGAATGAGATGGATTCCGAGACCAGGTAGTTATGAGACTATGCAGATTTATTTGGTACGTGGATTAATTGGTACAGTGGGATAGTCGTTAAATTTGGATCATTACAGAACACATATCGAACACTGAAATGGTGGCGTCGAAGTTGCAATCATGAAGCTCCAAGACTTTACCGTCCAATTTGAACTCATATTCCGTTGCCCGGATAGATGAATGAGGCAACAGCAACAGCATCAGCACGAGTCCGTTAAGCGAAAACAGTGGGAAATTGATGGCTGATGGAGACGGCATCATCGATTCACTAATCAAATTTGGCAAGAAACCGTGTCTTGATTTTAACCAGACGAAATTTACAGAACAATGTGTACTGGATACATCTTTGTAAAATTTTTTAAAAATACCTCATTCTATACTTCAACATGATACAACATAATACAACAGCTGCACAAATTTATTTATGATAATTAGGTCTATTTTTAAAAAAATTAAAAATTGTTTATCGTTATGTGTCATCTCGTATATATCTAGGTTCTAAAAAGTTTGAACGATGAAAGAAAGGTCAAATTTCAAATTTTACAATATTAAGTGGATTTAGGATAAGATTAAGCATGAAAAAGTATGGTCAATGTTTGTAATAATTTTAATTGTATCAGTCAACGAATATATTAAAAACCACATAAAAAACAAATTTAAAAATAAACAGATAATTTATTTTTCTTTCTTACAATCTACGTCAAAAGTAACCATCTAATAACATTATGTGTCTTTAGCTTTTTTTTAAAGCGAAAAGTTTTTCTTCAACCTTTTCGCATTTGATCGTCTTTAATCCACTAGTACACTGGTATATGCAAAAAAATTGAAATATATTTTCTCGTGTTCGTCAGAAATACTCTCAATATGAGTATACTTCAATTAACGTGACAGGCACTAAATTACTGGTTTTGACAAGATGCTGCTAAACGAAATGATGGTGGTTCTGATCAAAAGTAATAGATTAAAATGGCAAATAGAAGAAGATGAATAAGAACGATAGGAAGAGATTATCATCGGAAAAACCAAGTTTGTTAGCTATGATCAGTTGAGTGGCAAGCTTCTAAATGGCAAAACAAAAAACAAAAAACAGAAAACAAAAAACAAAAAACAAAAACAAAAAAAAAAAAAAAAAAACCAAAATACTTGAAAATAGGATTTAGAGAAACAGGCACAATGATTCATCCGGAAGTGGTTCTGTAGCAGAATTGGCTATTCCTGTTTCGAACGGTCTGCCTCGCCTGGCCTCAACTGATTCATGCTAGCCTTGGCATCGGCGAGGAATTTAGGATCTGGTTCGTGTTTGTCTGAAGGTTCTTTCATGGCCAAGTAAATGTATAATCCAATAACCACATTCACAGAAATAACTGCGAGTATTCCACTCCACAATGTCATGGACTCGGGTGATAACTGAGTACTACCTATTCCCAAAGCATGAAAGTAAGTAATAGAAAATTACATAGAACTTAAAATATGACCTTTGTAGTTTCTCGACTCAAAATACAGTTGTACATCAGGTACTATTTAGTATGTGCATTAGCCAGGTAAGGGTAGGTTCCGGCGCATACAAAACACATCTTTACACAACAGAGGGGATAAGTTTTTGAAACAGGGAATGTGGACAGTGCATGTTCAATCAATTAGAGGTCCTATTTCCACAGGTAGATTAGAAGCTTTGACTGGTTGAATATTTTATCAAAGTCATGGTGCTTGTTCTACCCACATATTCGATTCTTTATGCAGCCTTCATAGTGCAAAACCAATAATTATTTGATTGGACTAACAGCATAAATGGCACTGATAGACCAAATAAATTATAAAACACATGCATTCCAAGTGACATTTTTGCTATTGTACACAACCCGTTAATACCGCTAACATGGCTTCCCATTATTGGTTGTGTGATAATAGAGAAATGGAAAGACATCACGAGACACCAAGTAAGTGGTGCACACATAAGGCTACATGATATCAAAATCGTTCCATGTGATATGTAACTGGCAATTACTATGTAACACATGCATAAACCTGGACTAATTCACTTTCAGCTACAACATTTAAAAACAGGTCAATTTTAAATTCTCTTATTTACTTTTATCAGCCAACATCTTCTAAGTAAAATTTGAGTACTTTTTCCACGGTTCCATGAACAATGCATCCAAGTCAAGTTGGAGGAACAGGAGACGATATGACATAAACCAAAAGTCACATTTTATAATGTATAAACGATAGAACGCATGCTTACCCGGCAATAACTTGTGATTGAATCCATACAGAATTGCAACAGGAGCTGCCCACATAAATATAGATGTAACGAAAAACTTGTTTACAACCCCAATCATTGCTTCTCCAATCTATGAAGAATCAAAAGTGAACTTATATAAACATATGGTAAACAAGCCATAAGTCATGAAAAAAGAAGAAAAGAACTATCGGGAAAAACAACCACAAAATTTGTAACGATTAGACTAATCTTTCAGCTTACAAGAAGAAAGGAAGGGAGAATTATTCAACGAACATTCAGATCATCACGTCAAAATCCCTAGGTTATCAATATCCAATATTTCCGGAAGAGATTGTGCCATTCAATCGATAGGGTGTTAAAAACATAACTCAAAAACCTGAAGTTCAAATTTGCAATTGTACTTCTCACAAAACCAATCCACGGTACCCTAAAAAAATCTCATTACAGCCAAAATCTCTAACAACGAGAAACTGTAACTAGCAACCGGTAATGAATTCAACCACTTAAAAGTAGGATTGGAACGAATATTTTCAAAAGCACAAATATGAATGCTCGCTAATTGAAGTATTTTAGGGGTGATAGCCTTTGTGCCACTCTAAAGACATTAAACTCCAACACCATCAAGAAGTTCACAGAAACAATGCAGGGTTATGATATAGATAAGATAAACGTACAAAACAGGAATCAAACAATAATAGGTGCCAAGTGGTTCAAAATTTTACGACACACAAGAATAATAGGCGTTCATTGGAAATATCTATAGTCCCACCATTCACTTGCGACAACAAATATAAAAAATGTGTTTGTCTTCCAAGGACCAGATTCCGATTCAATAACATCGATTAAAAATCTCTCAACAAAAGAAAACAGCGGATTAATAAGAAGCTGGAAGAAATTGAACTCACTTGCAGCAGTTGATGCCAAGTAGAGAGGGAGCTGGAGAACTTGGGTTTCTATTAGACTATATAAAAATAATATTAAGTCGCGCGTTCAGTTTCCCTTATGTCGCATTTAGTTATTTCATGGAGAGTGTAATTGGGCAGAAAAATGTGGATATTGGGCCTATCAAATCCATGGGCTTCAGGATCTAGATCCGAATCCGAGTGGACCTAATTAGGATCAAATTTCGAACCCTATATGCTCCGTTTGGAATGCAACTTGATTCAGTATTGTTTTTAAATTAATTTCTAATTTCTCATTCAAATTTATATAAACGGTCTACTTTCTCATTCTATTTTCTAAGTTCTCATTCAAAATGCCAATCATATAAACGGTCTAACTTAATTCGAGTTTATTTTAGCATATTAATTTTTATTGAACTTCATAGTTTAACTATGTTTATTCACATGATGTAAAATATAATTCATCATTGTTTAAGAAATAAAAAATAGGGATATATAATATAAATTAAAGCATGAAATAATATATAGAATCATCAAGATATTATATTTCAAAATTAGTTTTTTTTCAAATATTTTTCAAAACATTTTATAAAAATTTTATCCAAACACATATTTTAAATTTTTTTTAAAACTCTGGAAGTGTTAAAAACTTTTTAAAATGTTTGTCCAAATGGAACCTAAACTTTCTTTATAAAATTAATAAAGACTTTTAAACCAATATTTTTTTAATCTAAACTTTCTTTATAAAATTAATAAAGACTTTAATGTTTGTCCAAATGGAACCTAAACTTTCTTTATAAAATTAATAAAGACTTTTAAACCAATATTTTTTTAATCTAAACTTTCTTTATAAAATTAATAAAGACTTTTAAACCCATATTTTTTAAATCATACATAGTTGCCCCATTTAATTTAAACTACGATGGAGCATGATTCTATTTAAAAAGAGTAAAAAGCTTGAAACCTATTGCTAGGTCAAAAACATTTTTATAGAACAAAGCTTCAAGCTCATGACCCACGTTAACGACCGTTTCAGTTCGAGTCCAATTTCGCAATTCCCTTCTCTGAGAAAACCAGTACATACAAACCTTCAAATTCATCCCTTGAGATCACAATAATGGTTTAAGACAAAAGAAAAGTTAGAGAGATTGTATCAGAAGAGAATAAAGTATGGACAACGATGTGGTAAATATAACCTAAACCTTTTCAAATATTTCTTCTCGATTTCAAATGTGTGGGTCGAGTTTATTATTGTTTTGAAAAACACGTAAGATACATAAACTGCAGGAGTACGAGTAGAGTCTGGTGTGGGTCGTATTTTTTAGACTCGACCAAAAATATGTAAACCCTTCGAGTCTGGGTCGAGTCTAAGTTGAGTTATGTTGTTCTCGTCGAGTAATAATGAATGTTGGTCTGGGTCATGTTGTATCAGAACTCCACCCAAACTCGACCCAAATAAAAAGAACTCGACATATAACAATAGATTCGACCTAGACTCTAGCCAAACCCCCCAGATAGAACCACTCGACCTAGATAACCAGAACTCGACTTAAAAAACTCAACCCATTTTTGAAGTTGTTAGGCTAAAAATGTCTGTGTTGCAGATGTTTTAGCATATACATAATACCAGAATATGCATCAGCCTGCTCCTTCTGTATCATGGTCAGTTTGCCCTCCAATTAGGTGTGGGAAAAATATCGAAAATATCGGTATACCGTGCTTATCGAACCGAATTTTATCGAAAATACCGTAAAATTCGGTATACCGAAATTTTCGGTATGGTATGATACCGTACCGATAATTTCAGTAACGGTATCAGTATAAATTTAAAAATTTTCGATATTTTCGGTATACCGAAACACCGATACATATATATTAATATATGTTTCGGTATACATATATATTTCGATATACATGTATATTTCGATATATACCGAAATACCGATACATAAGTTCGGTAAAATCGATATTTCGGTAAATCGGTACGGTATCGGTATCATTTTTTTTAATATATTTTTCGGTATACCGAAAAAACGGTATGGTATCGGTATCATTTTTTTCAATATCGAAATTTTCGGTACGGTATACGGTATGATTTGAAAAATTCGGTATACCGTACCGAACCAACCCTACCTCCAATCATGTTAAACGGATTTCAAGCCTATGTAGATGAGATTGCGGAAGAGGTGGACTGGGTCGAGTTCTTCTATCTAGGTGGAGTTTGGTTAGAGTGTGGTTCAAGTGTGTTGATCTAGGTCGAGTTCTTTTGATTTGGGTTGAGTTTGGTTGGAGTCCTTGTACAATTTGACACAGAATAACATTTATTACTACTCGACCAAGAACAATATAACTCGACTCAGACTCGAATGTTTACGTATTATAGGCCGAGTTTAATAAGATCAGACTCGACCCAAACTCAGTGCACACCAGACTCAACTCACATCATACTAGACCCACACTCATGCAGTTTACAGGTCTGTTTCAAAGATAAATGTATCTCATATTTATTTCAATAACAAACTCGACCAACATATTTAAAAGATAACAAATATTTAAAAGATTTTAGGCAAACGCTCACTTTGTTCTCTTCTAATATAATTTCCATAACTTTTTTTTTGTCGGACACAATTTTGCCATCTCAACCTGTCAACCATGACTTTGAAGGTTTGTATTGGTTTCTGTTTCTCAATTAACGAGAAGGGAATTGTGAAATTGGAATTGGGACTATCATGAACGTGGGCCATAAGCTATGATGCTTTTTTGTTTATAAAACGTTTTGACCTAGAAATAGGTTCACTCTTTTTAATTACGATTTTGTATGTTAACAACGATTTGACATTTATCTCTTATAATTGGACTGATCAACAATTAAATAAAGGTTTATGATTTAGTCAAATTATCTCAGCCGAGAGCTACCACCACGTCGGGACATCGGGCGTCGGGCGTCGGGTACAGGAAGATGGGTATTGCTTCTCCTAGATGTCTGCAACCACAAATCACAGGTCAGAGGGCGTCGAAAGTGTGTTCGGCGAAGTCCCTCCGATGCTTAATTCAGACAAGACGCGGGAGAGAAATGAGAGCAAAAATATATGCTGTGAGAGCAAGTGAATGCGAGAATGAATGAATGTGTGAAGGAGGGAGCATACCTGGTATTTATAGAGGGACAATGGCGGTGTGAAGAGAATGTCTCGGAAAATATTCTCCACGATCCTCGGGACCCTCTTGCTTAAATAAGGAAAGGCGTATCGTCCCGAGAATTTTCAAATAAGGAAAGACGTATCGGGGTAGGACTCTTCTCGTCATAACGATGTCCTCGAGAAATACCTTCGAGTTGAGCACGAGTACTCGGGCAACGCCCGATCACAGAGTGAGTCCTCGGGCCAATCCCCGATCTTGGAAGCGTAGGTCGGGCTTGGAGCGAGCTGCTCGGTCCTCGGGTCCCGAGGTGGTAATAGGGGGCATCAGGAGTATCCCCGCCGTGAGTCCTAGACGAAGGATTGAAGTATAGGATTGTGTACAACTGAGGTCGGGACCCGAGGTGGAATCCATGTTCTGTAGAAAATCACGATCCTCGCGACATCGAACGTCCACCGTTGATAAAGAGACACGTGGGCGGCTGGATAGAGGTCGGACTGTGTTTTCGGGAGAAAACCACGATCCACGTGACACTGCATCACAGCCGTTGATAAGATCCTAGCGAACGATCCAGATTGAGAAATCCCGATGATCGAGGTGACCGTCGGGGTTCCCCAGGTGATCTGGGCCGTTGATGAGTGCGAGATCGGACGATCGCAATTCTCCTCAGATTCTTATAAATACTTCGACATTTCTCGTTCATTTCTCACTTTCGCTTCTCACCGTACCGTTACTCTATCGAAATTTTCTCTCTCTCCCGAGCACTCGATCTGTTTTCTCGATCTCCTACTCTCCATCTAGTAAGTACTACATCTTCTTAGAATGACTTCATCCACTGAGAGTGTGGTTAGGAGTGTGGCTAACTCTATAGATAGCGTCCACGAGATTCCCGAGGTCAAGGAGCCCTGGCTCCCCGATCAAGCCGAGCTGGGGTCTTCGAGTCTTTCATGGTACGAGGAGAAATGCTCCAACCTTAAGTTGTCTGATTTCCATAATTAAGAAATAGGGGGGAACGATGGACAAGTTCGAGGTAGTCCTCCCTCATCCCGATGAGATGGCTCATCGCCCTCCTTTCGGCTTCCATAACTTTTATATGAACCAACTAGACATGGGCCTCAGGTTCCCGATCCCGAGTTTCATTATCTCCTTGTGCCAGCATATCAAAATCAGCCCGAGCCAACTAGCCCCGAACTCCTATAGCTTCCTGCTAGCCCTGGTCGTCCTCCTGAGCTATCACAACATCCCCTGATCCCCTACGTCCTCATGCAATTAATTCAAATTAAGAGGTTGGGACATGGGAAGTTTTACATTTCCCACAAGGGAGATCATACCTTTATCAAGGGGAACCCGAGCTCCCACAAGCTATAATGCTCCGGAGCTGATCAAGGAAGACCTCATGTGCATCCCGACTTCATAAAAATGGAAACATGCATGTACTTGACTTGGCACATAGAAATAACTGTGCCATGTAGACGAAGCTACTAACTTTAGTTCTTCCAGTCAGAATGTGAAAAGAAAACCATCAGAAAAAGACATTAAGAGTTGCTTCGAGTAGAACGGAGAATGATTTATATATCAAGAGAGAGACTTCAAAGGTGAAATAAGAATCCTCCTTGTAACCTATGAAAATTGCTGAAAAATCAACACCAACACCAACACCAACCCCAAACCAGAAGAGAGGCGACCCTATGTTTTAGTCGTGGGAGAGAGAAAGCAAAACTCAAGTCCAAGAAAAAAATCCCATGTTCAATGTCTTAGGTGATCAAGTTTCCAAATTTTGTGTAATACATTGGCCACGACTGAGTAGAAAGCAAAATCGACATTTATAGAATATTAGACTTGAGAAGGAGGAGGTGGCGCTGAAACCTGTGGACTTGCACCACCCGATCGATGATGTCTGTTGGCCACCTGAAGAAGTGATGCTGGTAAAGCAGTCTTTCACAACTTTCTCCTGCACCGAGTGATAATTGAAATGAGGTTAAACAAAAGCAAAGAACATGAGGAAAAAGTTACGATAGATGGCAATGCTTGTCTTCACTGACTCAACCCCATTTTTAGTAATATCATAAAATAGAAAACAGCAAAGGTCAAATATCTTGATTGAAGTGGGACTAATATTCACAGCTAACATTGTGCATGGACCGGTCTTTTGGGCCGACGGACCTTCGGTCACCCATGCAAGTAAAATCGAAAATGGAAAAATCGGTTTATTGGAAAAAAAATCACATCAACTTCCTGACACTGGTTGCAACCAGTGTCCGATGAACAATTATGGGATTTTTCTTCACAAATTTGTAAGTATTCCATATTAATCCCCTTTGTATAATATAATTTCGAAAACAATTAGATTATAATATAAATGACTCCAGAAATACTTGAGAGAAATCACATGGACGTCCATGCACCTGTTTCTTTATTTCTCAGGTAATATGTATATCGACTTACAGTTATCTGCTCACATTTGTAATCAATGCATAAGAAAAGAAAGATTCAAATTTATACTTTCGGTTTTTGAAATATGGAAATATTAAAATACTGTTTGGACCAATAATAGGCTAGAAAAAAGGACAGATCAACCAAAGATTCAATTTTTTTTACTACCTCTGTTTTCCATTTCATTCTTATTAGTAATAAATAAATAAAAAAATGTTTATTTCAATTCTAAGTGATATACTTTGTATCCCATATCACTTATGTCAATAATTTGTAGTCCAAGATCCTCATTTTTCTCTTGCGCAAGTGTTTTTAGGCTAACACGTTATTTCAAAAGCACATAGAAGGGCTTGCGAGTCCAAACTTCTATTTGATTTTGAGTCCAATACGGATTAAGAATTCGTGGAGTGCAAAAAAAAAAGAAAGATAAAACTTTTTTGAGATAGAGACTTTCCTATTCTTTTTTTAGCGTGGAGATAGAATAGAGACTTGAAACGTTGATTATATTGGGGAGAATCGTGCTTTTGAGATATGAGGCCCCCGCAAGTGGGACAACGTGCTCAGTGCACGACACCACAATCGACACGAGACTTTCATAAGTCTTGGGCAAGATTAAATTTCATTTGGAAAATGGTGCCCACAAATTCTGACTCCTACGATTAAACGAAAAGTCGTGGGTCAATTTCTCATCTGTTCCCCCCTTGGATATATATATAGTCTCCTTAAAAAGTCAAATTAACCTCTATTCCCCTGTTCTCTGGTCTTCTTTCTATACGGATAAGATCTCCGCGTCATCTTTTCGTCTTATAACACATTAACAACACCAACGAACTACAATTCAGTTTTACATTAATTGTTTCAAGATTTCTTTTTTCCCTATCATCTTGGGTCGAATTTTTGATAGGTTTACTTTACTAAGGTGATACTTAAATTTCTCTTTTGTTTATCCCTGTCTCGATGAGACGAAACTAAGCTCTTTTTTTTTTGTTCCATGATTTGGTTTTACATCCATGAAATGAAAAGTATAGAACCACCCAAAAATAAAAATATATTGCTGAAGATCAAAAGGAAAGGTTGAGAACGACTTGAGATCTGCATATTTTTGTTGGATGAGATGTCATCCATATATGTCGCTTTCGGCCCATTCGACGAAGATGCCATGTAATCTCCAATATTATAGAGATAGCTAACATGTGATGTATGAGCATTGCTCGTGAAGCATGATGTCCTCTTCGTGGTCCACTCGAAATTAATAGCACGGTGGGAACCGAGCATTGTCTTAACTTCAATCCAAGGCAATCGTTACGGAAATTAATGATTCACATATGTGAAATCATAAATCTTGTGGTTTATGCTAGATCTCTACTATACGCATTGTATTTGAATATAATTTGTTTAACTAATCATTCGGAATTCATTCAAAATAAGAAGGAAATAGAGTGCACGAGTTAAACATGTCATGTCGCATATGTAATGACTGGTATACATTTAACCAACAATTACATAGGTTATTGATTCCAAAAGCCTTTGAAATTTGTAAACAGTTGTTAACATGATATCCGCGTGCCTAAAAAATTTGTTGTGATGATGATTGGGCACTATAAATTTGCCAATCAAATTGATAGAGTACCTCAGATATACCAACAAGTCCTCAATGACACTGTTGGTCATATGTCTACTTCAATTTTGTGATCAAATTTCTTGAATTCGGAGCAATGGCTGGATACTTCCCAGATCCGTAGGAAACGTAAGAAAATGGGTGAAGTGATGTTGTGATAGGAGATGGAATTTATAAAGATCACTATATCCGGACAACAAGATTAAGTATATATTTGTGTTGTCTCGGGCACAGACGAGTTGGTAAGACTTGGGATGACCTCAATGGTTGAGGAAAAATCGATTACATTAATAAAAAAAGAAGAAGAAAACAGTCATCAACAACTGAGAAAATGTGTAAGAGAAAAACAGATCTTTTGATGTCAATAATTTTTAACTCGATCATATTCGTGTACAAGTGTAAACGTATAGAATTTTTTGCTTGCACTATGTGGGAAATATTAATTTTTGCCATCATATTCATATTTCATTCTCCATAAAGATTTCCCTTGCGCATATTTCATAAACACAAACTGCCAAACAACTCATACTCCAAAGTAGAAAATCACGATAAAAATATTGGTATGAATCTTGGTTTGTCGAGTTGGCATATTGAATAGACCAATAGCTTTCCAAATCTACTATTCAATTCCCAAAAAGAAAAGGCTGGGTGAAGCGACATCGTAAGGCCCACGCAGTTGTCGTTTAGTCCACGGCAATTTCCTCGTGCCTGCTCAACTAGCGCATCAAGTTCCTCATTTAATTTTTTGTTTATATAATATATAAAAACCACCGGCCACATAAGTTTCACGTTTTAACCCCTCGCCACACCCAAAAATCAAACATTTTAAGAATAAATCAATTTTATTTGTTGAAAAATAAAACCAAAGGAATGCTTTCTCTGACTCACGTTTTGATAAATTTAATTTATATAATCTATAAATCAGGTCCATTCAGATAAACAACATTCGTTAAATGAGCCTATTTGGTTAATTGTCCTAACTTGAGTGCATTAGGTGAGATCCTATTCGAACAGGCTAAAACCCATAAGTCTAAAATATAATAGTGAAATATTTTTGTGACGATTGACGATTAATACAGAATTTGTTTTTAACATAGTATTATTAACTTTATACACACAAGGCTACTGTGATAATGAGATGTTAGTGGACGATCGACAATTAATTCAAAAGTTTGTCTACAAAATAGCATTATTAATTAAAATAATTAATTGGATAATGACGGTCCTACTCCCGGCCTCGTTTATCATACCCAAATCTCTCTCTTTCTCACACACCATCTCTTTCCCTCGTTGGTTGGTTGGTTGGTTGGTCTATATATACAAGCTTCCGCCAGCATGATTCCTTTTCCTCTCTTCTCCATTTTGACTCCCCCGTATTTCTTGTTTTCTCCTCCGCTAATCCCGCAGCCGGCCGCCAGCCCCCAGGTATATCTCCCGCAGACTATCTCCTTACATTCTTGTTTCATCAAGCTTCTCTCTCTGCGTCTGTGTGTGTGTGTGTGTTAAAGAAAGACAGATTTAGATCTGATGTATCTCCGGCAGGTTGGATATTTTTATAGGACACCTTTTAGATTCTTAAAACTCTTTCCAGCCAGAGTGTTGCTTCTACCATTGCTCAAGACATATGGGTTCTGTTTTATTCCCCACATTTTTCTTGATGTTTCGGCTGATATTTTAAGGTTTAACATGTTTCTTCTGTGCTTTTCTTTCTGTATTTTTACGTGGTCTAGGATATGTTTATGTGATTATCGTCGAGTATACCTGCTTGTAAAGATTCAACCTTTGTATACGTTTTTTTTTTGTTTTGCTGGAGCTTTATTAGGAATTCCAGCTCTCTTTTACGGTTGTGCAATATAATTTGCTCTTATAATATCAGAGGGATGCAAGTTCCAATCTTCATACAGTGCAAGTTTTTTGAAAAAAAGTTTTGATGGTTGGTGGGATTTTAGTTTTCCCCGTTTAGGTGGACTATCGCTTTTGCATGTACTCTTGATGTCGAAACCGTTAAATTTGGAGTTAGATTATAACGGGGGAACGGTTATGTTTCTCTTTTTGAGTTGGGGGTGCGGGGATGTTACCTACTCCAAAACGGACCTAGATGATCTGTACGAATATGTGCGAGATCGTTCTAATATGGTGGTAAATTTGTTTCCTATTGGATTGCCTTCTGTCTGGCCAATTACCTTTGTATCTACATTGGATGTGATACATTTTAGGTAATATGAATCAAATTCCTGACGACCATATTTTATGTTGTTATATTTTAACTTTCCTTTCTTGTTCCCTGATCCATTATATTCTTGATCAAAAATGGTTTTTCTGTATGACGCGTTGGAATATTGTCTCTATCATTTTAGACATCGCGTGCAAGTATGTGTTCTTCATCTTTTCTAATAGCGAATATCCCTTCATGATTGAAAGAGTGACGGAAGATGGATGGTCTTAAAGTTATTGTTGATGGAATGAGGAGTGGAATGGATGGTGCAAAAGAGACTACTGGCCTCAAGAATGTGAGCTCATATTGCTCGATCCCCGATTTGACCGACTATGATCTCTCAAAGCTACTTGATAAGCCAAGACTAAACATTGAGAGACAGAGATCTTTTGATGAGAGGTCTCTGAGTGAGTTATCCATAGGCCTCTCCAGAGGTATAGAGAATTATGAGAGTGCATATTCTCCGGGACGATCCGTCTTGGACACCCCGACTTCATCTGCTCGGACTTCTTTCGAACCACACCCAATGGTTGCCGATGCTTGGGAGGCGCTCAGACGCTCACTGGTTTCCTTTAGGGGCCAACCAGTTGGAACAATTGCTGCTTATGATCATGCTTCCGAGGAGGTCTTGAATTATGACCAGGTAATAATTTGTTAGAGAACGCGAGAAACTGTTCTTCTATCTGTTTTCGGGTAATTTGAATCTGTAAAGAGGAAAAGTGTGCAGTGAAGTGAAAATAAGCTTTTGTCCATTGAATCTAGGTTTTTGTTCGAGATTTCGTACCAAGTGCACTGGCCTTTTTAATTAATGGGGAGCCTGATATAGTTAAGAATTTCCTACTGAAGACACTTCAACTTCAAGGGTGGGAGAAAAAAGTAGATAGATTCAAACTCGGTGAGGGTGTTATGCCAGCTAGTTTCAAGGTTCTTCACGATCCAGTTCGGAAGACGGATACTATAGTTGCGGATTTTGGTGAGAGTGCAATTGGAAGGGTGGCTCCAGTTGATTCTGGTTTCTGGTGGATAATTCTTCTTCGTGCATATACTAAATCTACGGGAGACCTGACTCTGGCTGAGACACCAGAGTGTCAAAAGGGCATGAGACTTATTATGGCTCTGTGTCTGTCCGAAGGATTTGACACATTTCCGACCTTGCTATGCGCAGATGGTTGTTCCATGATTGATCGTAGAATGGTGATTTAACACATAAATCTCTCTGTGTTAACACTGTCTAAAGTTTTTATTGCAGCTTGGGTTCTTACGTTTTTATATTCTTATGATATCATTTCATTTAACAGGGAATATATGGTTACCCCATTGAGATTCAAGCACTCTTTTTTATGGCACTGAGATGTGCTCTGGCAATGCTGAAGCAAGATGCCGAGGGCAAAGAGTTCATCGAAAGAATAGTGAAGCGCTTGCATGCCTTGAGTTATCACATGAGAAGTTACTTTTGGCTGGACTTTCAACAATTAAATGACATATATCGGTATAAGACCGAAGAATACTCTCATACGGCCGTGAATAAGTTTAATGTGATTCCGGATTCGATCCCCGAATGGGTATTTGATTTTATGCCAACACGCGGCGGCTATTTTGTAGGCAATGTTAGTCCTGCAAGAATGGATTTTAGATGGTTCGCCTTGGGAAATTGTGTTGCTATCTTATCTTCTCTTGCCACCCCGGAGCAAGCTTCTGCTATAATGGACCTTATAGAAGCAAGGTGGGAGGAGCTGGTCGGAGAAATGCCTCTAAAAATTTCTTATCCAGCAATTGAAAGTCATGAATGGAGGATTGTTACCGGATGCGATCCAAAAAATACAAGATGGAGCTATCATAATGGAGGATCTTGGCCAGGTTTTTCCAATATCTCTTCTTTTCCTACTGATTTATCGTCTTCACTGTGTTTTTCATCTGCTTGTATCAGCTCTTGCATATTTTTCTAATGACATTTTATGCATCTGGAATGCAGTACTTCTATGGCTGCTGACAGCGGCCTGCATCAAAACTGGACGCCCACAAATCGCAAGACGAGCGATAGATCTTGCCGAGAGCCGTCTGCTCAAGGATAGCTGGCCTGAATATTATGATGGTAAGTTAGGAAGATACGTAGGCAAACAGGCTAGAAAATACCAAACATGGTCTATTGCTGGATATCTTGTGGCAAAAATGATGTTGGAGGATCCTTCACACTTGGGAATGATCTCCCTTGAAGAGGACAAGCAAATGAAGCCTGTTATTAAGAGATCCTCCTCATGGACTTGCTGAAGAATCGTTCTACTGCACAGCGTATTATCAGAGAAGTTCAAAACCTTATGCGGGTTCGACGAAAAGCTTGTCGTGTGTACTATAATGCCCTCCAAGACAAGCATATTTTGAGGTTTCTTCTTAATAATATAGACATTTTTATCATTTGTGCTTCATTTTCCAAATGCATTTTGTAATATGGATTTGAGATTTGGAATGCATGTGTTTAACTATGCTATCTGAGAAAATCCAAAAGTCGGATTAAGACATTTGGAAATCTTCTTCGATACATGATGACAATTTGCTCTTAAGAAAATACCATCAGCCAACTTTCACTGAATTGTGCTGTCAGATGGTGGTTGAATACCAATACCAGAGTATGTATCTTTTCCACTTTGGATTCTTCTGAGTGGGGACATGCTTTGATGGGGGATTCAAAAAGAAATGAAAAAAAATATGTTTAGGTCACTTGGAACTTCCTTTGTATTTGATGTTTCTATCCAAGATGTATATATAAATGTGGCATAGTGTGTGTATGCCCTCTTTAGCTGATTAACGAGCAACGACTGGAGTTGACTCGTTTTCAACTGTGGTTGAGTTGATCATATAGTCTGTCAAAAGAAAAATTCAGATTTTGATCCGGCTAGCGATATGGGTTCAGATATTTTGGTATCTGAATATAGAATTTCTTATTAATGGGTTCGATCCGAACTCTCGATATGTCTCGACCATGGTGACTTGTCAAACCAGGGTCCGAACGAAAAATGAAGTAGTTGGGTGGGAGTAGAGTGGGGCAAGTGTGGAGATGAGCTGGATTTTGTTGTTGTTTTTTGATGCTGTGATATTATTATCATCTCTCTCACCTGAGCTGTCCAACCTTAGCCTGTCCTCTCCAATCCAAAGGCAGAGGCAGAGGTCCACAAGCATTAATTTATTGAAAAATCCTCCCATCTCTCTGTGGCTCTCATTTCTTCATGTCACTTTCTCTAAATGGTCCCTGCTCTTTCATCTTCGTCGTACTCTGTTGCCTGCTTTAAGGGGTGTGACTAATAATATTTACCCTCCCCCGCTTCTATTTTGACTGTATTCAATACGATGTTTATGAAATTTTGATATTGAATTTGTGACAAAGCTTCAATCTTGAAATGCAAGATGAGAGAGGACTGACTATTGGATTTGATGATTGTCATTTTAATGGTCGTTATCAGCATTCACACACTATGCATTATTATTTAATCATTGCTTATCTATCCCACATGAGAGAGGGTGTTGAGTAAAATGAGTGAAAAGGACTACAAATATACTTTAGCCATCATCACTATTGGTTGAGAAAATTCCTTGTTTCTTAAATCAAATTTTCCAGCTTTCACACTTGAAATATCTTCTTCCACATGCAAGTAGCAGATCACCCAACGGCTGCTTGGGTGATCTGGTACAGACATAAAGCTAATGTAACTAGTAAACAAGAATACATTCATTGCCCATTTTCCCAACAATTTAACATGAATACATCATAAATCAAGGAAGTTGCGGGTAGCTTTTTTTCCCTCGAGAAAAACCCATTAATCAGCAGCTCAGAATAGTGTAAAAACAAGTGACCACGTAACTAAATCCCTTACGGGTAAAAGTGGTGGATGCTAGTATACCAATATCATCCCCCATCATTGCAGAAAACAAATAGTAGTAGTAGCTTTGTGTGTGGGCAATAACATAATTGAGGAAGGCTGCTGAACTGTACTGTACTAATTCCCTTTTACTAATGTGTGTATATATAAAGCAGACCCCACGAGTGGGCTACAGCATCTGCAACCATTTACTCGTCTTTTTCTCTGCCAAAGTACCCACCACCACTTGGACATGGACCCCCACAATCGTCTCCCAGCTAACACACACGCACTCATTCCCCACCTTTTCCCATAGCTTCACACACACACACACACTTCCTCTCTTCAGTCAACCACACCAATACATTCACTTGTTCAACAGAAACAAGTTGATCCATAGGCGGCTAAATCTTCATTCTCTCTGTCTCTTTCTACCTCTGATTCTTGATTTTAGGATTTGGACCATGTTTAGATTTCCCAGAAAGCTTTAGTGAAGAACCTCTCTTAATTCCCAATTCCGACAGATAAATGGAATTCATGGAGCCGCATAGCAAAAACAAAGGCAGTGGTGGAAACTCAGACCACCATGAATCTGCTTCCTCCCTACAACTGGTCTCTCCCCATCATCAACGCCAAAGTCAACCCGAACCCGGTTCTGGGTCCGGTCCAGCCCCATCCCTTGGACCCTTCAATATGGGCTCCATCTCCATGCAACAATCAAGAGCCTTAGTCCCCTCTTCTTCCACACCCACCGCCACTACAAACAACCCTCCTACCAACACCGCCACCAATTCAGATGGCAACAACAATAATTCTTTGGTCGCCACTAAAGCGGCCAAGAAACCGTCCAAAGACCGCCACACGAAGGTGGACGGCCGTGGGCGGCGCATACGCATGCCGGCCTTGTGTGCAGCTCGCGTTTTCCAACTTACGAGGGAATTAGGTCACAAGTCTGATGGTGAGACGATAGAGTGGCTGCTACACCAAGCTGAACCAGCAATAATAGCTGCCACTGGAACAGGAACAATTCCGGCCAATTTTTCGACCCTCAACGTGTCGTTGCGAAGCAGCGGCACCACAATCTCAGCCCCACCGTCGAAGTCTGCGCCACTCTTCCTCGGAGGGACAACTGGCATGCTGGGTTTCCACCCCCAGCTCACCTCATCAAGCACGAATTTTGGACAAGACCCAGATGAGAATTACTTGAAAAAAAGATTCAGAGAAGACTCCAGCGGCGCCTCATCACCTAAACCGGGGAGAAGCGGAGTTCAGGACCAAGAACCGGGATCAGACCCGAAGCCCGGTTTGACTCATTCCTCGAGTTACATCTCCGGTCCTGCCATGTGGGCTGTGGCCCCTGCCCCTGCCAATATGGGCAACACATTTTGGATGCTTCCAGTGACCGGAGGGGGGGCCTCCACGACACCGGTAGGCCAACAAGAGTGGCAGTACAAGGCCTCCCACGTGCAGAGAATAGGTGGCTTCGAGTTTCCTGGCGCTGGCCGGTTCAATCCTGTCCAGATCGGTTCAATGGTGCTGCAGCAGGCACAACCCCCGGTTCAACAGCTGGGCTTAGGTCTTACAGAAACGAATATGGGAATGTTAGCCTCATTGAATGCATACCACAGCAACACCGACAGCAGAATCGATCTAGGAATGAATTTGGAACACCACCATCACCACCACCGAAGTCAGCCGCAAAACAGTGACAGCGGCGACGACAACGAAAATCCTAAAGATTCTCAATAGCTATGCTGGATCTACCTCAATATTTTTACAACCCCTTCCATTTTCTTGATCACTGTTATTCTTGTCTAATAATTGTAACATCTTTTGATTAGTTTTTATTTCTGAAGTCTGCGTGCATATATTTTTATTGCTGCTTGCGTGGTTAAATATGTTGTCTGAAACTTTCAACAGACTGTTCCATGTTTCCTTGAATGCATCAACAACTCGAGGATGTTGGGTTTGAAATGGAAATAAAAATTTGTTATGACACAATATCATGTCCCTCCATGCGGTAAATTTTGGAATTGTGGACTATAAACTCTTGGTAACCGTGGCATGTTATTCCCAACTCGATTATTATATATACGTACGGCACATTCTGCACAAAAGCTGCTGATTTAAGCCTTCGATCTTATTGGTCGATGGATTGGGAGGCTGGGTTTCTTCCACATTTGTTTGACTTGTTCCAGGTGTGGACTATTGTTTATTGGTAGGGTTTTGTAATCTTTATCCTTTGTATTCTTCGTAACGCAACATGTCAAATCATTTTTGTTGCTTACATATTTATAATCTGAATTTGCTTCCCAAGTTTCGGGTCCTCTTGGATATGAGTATTGGATAAGGAATTAGTCCATATCTCTGCCTGAAATGATGGAAACATGGATTTTCTTGGACAAATGATCTTATTTTTACTTATCTAGGCCGGACATGCTTCAAGTCTAATCTCGAGTTATGTTACGATGATTTAGAGAGAAACAAGAGATGATTAAGTACCCAATAATGGAAGAGGCGGGTGGATATTTGGATTCTTGGTGAATGATTCCACTCGCATATGAATAGTTTGCATGATGAAAGCAAAGAGAGGATAAGATTTAAAGAGGTATAAGGCCACTTTACTTTGTCTGCCTTTCTTATTACCTAATTTTGGTGAAGCACGCAGTTGCTTTTCCTTCTCTTCAATACCTATTTTTTGTCACTTTTTTCTAATTTTCTATTCTAACAAAATATCTAAAACATCAAACTCTCCATTCCCTTCTCTCCTTCACCAGCAATTAATCTCATATCTTTTTCATCTTGCTGGTTAAATAACATGATATATTCTTCACCTGAAGTTATATAAGCTGTGTATTTTTAGTTATCGTGACATGTATTAGAGGCATATCTCCGACGTCAAGATCAACTGAGACCCATATATAATATGTTCCAACTGACAGGAGAAATAGGTGTGCTTTTATAAACTCAACTTGTTTGCAGTTTGATCGCTTATTGGTCCATGAAACACAAACAGTCGAAATCTCTACCTCTACCGTTAAGCCAATGGATTTTGATATCTTATTTTTTATATTTATCAAATATATATATATATAGAGATATATATATATATATATATATATATATATATATATATGTTAGAGTTTGAAATTTATCTTATCCATTTCAAGTTAAGATCTTACAAATTAATCATACTAACTATGTTTAGTTTGATGGATTGAAATTGAGATATAATGTTAAATTATAATTTAAAACTTAATAAATATTACAATAAAAAAGAAATATAAAAGATTTTATTATAATTTATATTAATAACTTGATTAATGTTAAATAAATAAATATATATTTCATTTACGTAAAATAAAAAATATTTGATTTGATTGGATGTGTTCGTTAAATTCGTCCAATGGTCCTTTGATAAGGATCCGACTTCTGGGGCCTGGCCTGGTGGTGTGTTGAGCTTGGGTACGTAAATCGGCCCCATTCATCATTCCCTCATTAATAGCCTCGTCTTTCCCCAACTTCAAATGAAAATGGCGCGCTCGTGAATTTTGAGGCTCTTGCTTCCTGAAGAACTTAACTTAATCTATCCTATCACACCCCGAAACCCTAAGCAAATCCGAATTATAATCTTCAACGCGTGTAAACGATCATGTTTTTCGCTTCCCACAATCTCAACGTCACAGATAACGACGATGTGAGTCAGCTGTTCATCTGTTGATTCACTAATTGTTTCGTATTTTATATTATTTGCTTTCGTTTCATGTTTTGAAGAAATTGTGTAACCTTTCCTAGTTTGGTGTCATTCTCTGCGCACAGGAGTTTGATTGGGAAGCGGCCGTGAGAGAAATAGATGTGGGGTGCCAAGCTACTGCTCCTGAAAAGCCCAGTCCAGAAAAAAATTCTAGTGTTTCTTACCACTTCTTTAAGTCATACCCAGTTCAAGAAGCGTGTAGGAAAAGAGAACCTATTCCCTCAAGTTCTTCGAGTAGGCAAACTACATTAGATAAGTATATTGGTGTTGCTGCTAGTAATTTGGAGCAATGTGCGGAAAAGACGGCATTTTCAAATGGGTCAAGCGAAAGTATGAGTTATGTTGATGTTGTTGGTGAAAAGAACAGAGGTGTTTCCGACTGTGAACTTATTGAAGTGAGTAGCACTTTTGTCAGGATTGATCCGGAGGCCGCCAAGACATGGGTTTACCCAGGTAATTATTTATGTGTGAATTTCACAATGTTGCCATGCTTTTTCACTTTTGTTTATTAATCTTTTTGGGGAGGTGTGTGTGGATAAGGGACTTAAGGAGCTACTGGCAGTTTTTGGGTTTGGAAGTGACAGTTAATGATGAAGGTGCTATCTTTCAGGCATTTTAGTCCTAAATATGTGGTTGATGATATGCATGCTCCTGTAACCTTGCTAACAAGTTATGACTATATATACCAGTTGTAGTTGTATTTTCCTTTGAATTTCTCATAATATCCTATGAATTTCATTTCGCACCGGAAACTATTCTAGGAGAAGTTCAAATCCGTTAGTTCGGATTTGAGTTTGGCTGCTGTAAATTCTGTTTTTTTTCCCCTGTTTTAGTACTTGAGCACTGACATAGCACGTGGAAATAATCACTTGATGCTTTCGTTCATTTGGTAATTTGTGGAGATATGTTTGGAGACTTTTGTTTTTCCATCATTGATTCTAGTGACGATATCATTATGCTAGAATCATTTTCATGCTATTTGAATACTCTTTTCTACAAGTATGTGATGAGTTTGATTCCTCTCAAGGGAAGTGAATGCTCTGTTGAACTTTTCCAACCATTTTCTGATTTCAAATCTTCAGATTGAATTACTCTGTGGATGTTAGAATTTAGAAATTATAGCCATAGAGAAAACCCGAGGAATCAAACAATTACTTGGGAGAAAGTTATTAACGGAAGCCTAACTCACTTGTGGTTATTAAATGAAAATTAGATTTCAAATTATAGATTATGGTGTTTAACTTCTACGGCTATGGGACCAAAGTTTGTGTTGGTGATTCTCGTTCAGATATAGTTACATTAACTGACAATCAATGTCAACTTGGTTTACCAAGTGAAAAGTTACATGTTTATGAAATGGCATCTTCATATTCTTGCTACTTGATATGGAATCTCTGATAGAGAACTAAAAATACTTATGCTGTATGCATAAATTGCAGTTTCTTCGAGAGTTTGCTACACTAGAAACAATGGCGCATTTATTTATTTGCTATTGTTATTCATGACAGTGAATATCTCTCGTCGTGATTATCAGTTCGCTATCACCCAGACTGCACTTTTTTCCAATACACTAGTTGTGCTACCAACGGGACTTGGAAAAACTTTTATAGCTGCGGTTGTCATGTATAATTATTTCAGATGGTTTCCTGAAGGTAATGTGATTCTGCACCATCAAGCTCTCGCTACTTTCATTTTTGTGTTCATTTATGTTTGTTTACTTCATTGTCATCCGTGGCACGCCAGTAATAATATTATAAATTAAGATATGCGAATATGTGATGCGTTGCACCAACCAGTAATTCTGAAAACCTTGGGAGAAGCCTGTTGTCGTAGCCTATCTCTGGTTTCAAGACTGTTATCTTACTTTAAAATATTGAATATCGAAATGATAAAGTAACCATCAAGACTTCACTACGTATTCCCAGTTTTTCATTGATAATCATTCTTATGTATAAGTCAAACAGAAACTCAGGCTGGCACAACATGTTACTAAGCTTAAGTTATGTAAACCGAGCTTCTGTATGAGATGAGTGGTAGGGGCAAAAAACAGCATGGTCACCTACTCGGCTGGACCTCACCTTACCTTTATCCTGAATGCACGTTGGACTTTAATCATCATGCTTCCCTAGATAATTATGTCAAATAATTTTTGGCCTTTCTATGGAGAAACCTTTATCGAGCAACAATATTATATACTTTTAGTGCATTGTTGGCAGGAAAAATTGTGTTTGCTGCTCCTACTCGACCTCTTGTCATTCAACAAATAGAAGCTTGTCATAAAATTGTTGGAATTCCACAAGTGAGGCTGGTCACATTACTCTTAGAGTTCTATTTATTCATGTGTTAGTTGAAGTGTTACCATTTTTTTACTTGATTTGAGGAAGTTTTCACCGCACTTGCTGCAGGAGTGGACAATTGACATGACAGGCCAGACGAGTCCTGCAGTAAGGGCAAGTTTATGGAAAGATAAACGTGTTTTCTTTGTCACTCCCCAGGTGTTGGAGAAGGATATACAGTCTGGTGCGTGTCTCATCTTGTTAGAATTTGTTGTCAAAGACCGATGGATACGATTTGAAATGAGGATAACTTAGTAGTACATATAAGCTTTGATGGAGTACTTTAGATGTTATCTGGACTATGATCTATTTATGACTCAATATCCTTTTGTTTTATTCGCCTCAATAATCATATGAAGATTCAGAAACTATTGAAATAAGATAAGATGTTAACTGCCTAATATTGATGGGATCTAAAATTACCTTATTCCCTCCTATTTTTAATCACTACAGGGTTGATTTATCAACTTCTCAGATGACAGAGTTAGCATCAATATTCATTTGATACTGTTTCTGCTTCATTATAAAGTTGATAATATATCCGAGCAACAGTTATAGGATTGAATGATTTAAGTCTGTTTGAGCTTACCCTGATATATCTACTGACAAATTTGGGATTGGAGAGCAAATGTTGGTTTAATGTGTCTCTGAAGATGCGATCACATGTGTTTGCTCACAGATGTACATCTATCTTTGTTCTCTGTTTTGCGGTTATGTTTTACTGCTTTTCAAAATAATATCAATATTCTTGTGAAGTTTATTAGACACATATAGTAGTATTTAGTAGTTCTCAGAGATCCTCTCAATTGAATGAATGTCGCAGGTTCATGTTTGGTAAAACATCTGGTTTGCTTGGTAATTGATGAGGCACATCGTGCAACAGGAAACTATTCCTACTCTGTTGCAGTTCGTGAGGTTGGCCATGCTTTTTCTTCTTCCTGTTCTGCACGTGGTTTATAGATATGCCCACATATTTCACTCCACTAAAGTTCCTTCATATTAGGCATGAAAGCTGTTTCGTGCTTTTGGTTTTGGTAGTGTATCATTGATATTTACCAAGATTATATGTGCTTCGCTTACCGAAAATCTTGGTAAAAGTTATAAGTCCAGGGCCCAGGCTTGTTTTGTTGGAGTGATGAGTTCGGGATTCTTTCTGTTCTCTGAAATTTGAACCATCAAATTAGAAGTCTGTCTCTATGAAATATATATTTATCTTAGTTGTTTGAGCCTACGAGCAAGGGAAACATTGAGATGTATGCATGGATGAGAATCATCTACCGTTGCAGTTTCCGGAGAAACTTGCTTTCATAATCGTTTATTCAACTGATTGTTTTGGAATGATGCCACCCTCTGTCCATTTTGCAGTTGATGGATGTGCCAGTGCAACTACGAATATTGGCCCTCACAGCAACACCAGGAAGTAAGTATTTCGTTGGGCCACAAGACAGATAGTTGATCTGGTATTCTGTTTCCTTGTGGCACTGCATTCTGTTACTCATGATGTAGGTAAACAGCAGGCAATTCAATGTGTAATTGACAACCTTCAAATATCTACTCTTGAATACCGAAATGAGAGTGATCATGACGTGCTTCCGTACGTGCATGAGAGAAAGATAGAAGTTATTGAGGTGCTTATAGTTTTAGTTTGCTTGTATCAATTTGACTGCTGCATTTAAAGCCTGCACATAGACAATAAAAATGCATCACCAGCTTACAACATGGTTCGCTTCAAGACTTGAATGAGAGGTGTTTTCATCTTATGCATATGTTAGGTGGCTATGGGCGACGAAGCAGTTGAAATAAGTAATCTACTTTTGGATGTGAAACGGCCATTTGCTGCCCGGCTTTGTGCACTCGGGGTGCTTCAGAATATAGATTTCCAGATGGTATGCCTTTTCCGATATTATTTGGAGTTTGTACTGTATAACGTTAATATCCTTTTGTTTTATTCTTTTGCTTCATTGACATATGAAATTTCCTGGATGTGTTCTTCAAGATTTTGCTTGGTTTATTGCTGCAGTCCATATGAGTATCTGAAATAAAAGTCATATGGTATATAATATCAACTCATTCATAATTATTTTATTTATCTGTTTATATTTCACCATCCTGGCTAATTGTTTTCTCAATTATTATTATTATTATTATTTTCTAATTTATGGTTCGAATTCATTTTGTCTTAAAAGCATTATTGATATGGACAGTTGAGCCCCTGCAATTTACTCAACTCAAGGGATAAATTTCGCCAAGAGCCTCCTGTGGACCTTCCTCATATGAAATATGGAGAAATTGAAGGCTATTTTGGAGTTCTTATAACGCTATACCATGTGAGGAAATTGCTCACAAGCCATGGAATAAGGCCTGCTTTTGAGATGCTTGAGGAGAAACTGAAACAAGGGTAGTCTCTATTTATCATTGAATATTCTTTTCCCCGTTTCCAACAATGTATTATATAAATGCAAGTATATGTGATTGTTTTGGATTCAAGAGGATTTGGTCTTTGTATTCGTCTTTTCGTTGTGTACACTTTAACGGTGATCAAGTCTCTGCATCTGCACTCTCACTTATGACTAGGGGTGTCAAATTTGGACCCAACCCGATAACCCAACCCGAACCCACCCGAAAAAAATCAGGTTCGGGTTGAGCCATTTCGGGTTGGTTCGGGTTCGGGTTGGGTTCGGGTTGAGAGTTTTTTAAAAAAAATTTATTCAACCCGACCCGAACCCAACCCGATCAACCCAAATTAACACTAAATACACTTCAACCCGATAACCCAACCCGAACCCACCCGAAAAAAATCAGGTTCGGGTTGAGCCATTTCGGGTTGATTCGGGTTCGGTTGGTTCGGTTGGGAATATTTTTTTTACTTTTCACCCCAACCCGACCCGAACCCACCCGACCCACCCGAATTGACACCCCTACTTATGACTTGCGTTATTGTATTGGAGGTGTTTCCTGTGTAAGTTGATTGATGTCGGTTGGTTTGCCCCAACTTTTTACTAAAAAGTATATTCCAAATCATGTCATTTGCTTATATCTGCACTTGTGCAAACTCAAATTCTTTTATGTTGTTAGCAAGAAATTGTTCGTGCAGGGTTAAAACGGAAGTCTTTTGGAAGTTGGGGGTCTGTCTGAATATAGTTCGAATGGTTTTGCAGGTCCTTTGCCCGGTTCATGAGCAGAAATGAAGTTCTCTTGAAAGCAAAACTTCTAATGGAGAAAACTGTCTCCAATGGTGCTCCGAGCCCTAAATTGGTCAAAATGCTGGATGTGCTGACTGACCATTTCAGTATGTAGCACGAAAAGTATTTCAATTACATGACAAGTCTGTGTTGTGAGGCTTGTTGCTTCTGACTACGTTAAATTTCTGTCAAACAACCATAAAACGTGCAGCAGGTTGAAGGAGAAATAATACATGAAACTTTTAAAATTGCATCATACATGTCTGTATAATGTTGCAAAATGATATGTAAACGTGAAGGAAAAGTTCCCCGTTCATGGTTGCTTTTCTTGCATTGAGGGTATTGTATATTTGCACAAGATTTTAATATTTCTTCAAAGCTATCAACTCTGCAATTTCTCGTGCAGAAGTCAAAGATCCACAAAACTCCAGAGTCATCATCTTCTCAAATTTTAGGGGCAGTGTCAGGTCAAATTGATCTTTGCTTCTTCAAATCTTTCTACGTCCTATTCTGACATCAAATCAGAAGTATAATTAATTTCATTGCTCCTTAATGTTTCAGGGACATAATGAGTGCACTAGAAAACATTGGGGAGTATGTTAAAGCTGTGGAGTTCATTGGCCAAAGCTCAGGTTTGTTAGTCAACTGTTCCTTTATTTCGTCTTCCTACATTCCCAACTGGATTAATGTAAACATTTTAATCATTGGTTTGAATGTATTCTTCCTATGCTCTTCAAGATTCATTTATGGAATTTTGACTAATAGGTAATACTGCAAATCAAAATGGTTGTAGTCTTAACCCTGACTGTTCATATCTGAAATTGCTTTCTCGCTATGTAAATTTCAACTTTTTTTTGTGGAGTCATATCAGCTTTTCATTTAATTGAAAGCACCTCACACTTTTGACATTTGGGTCTAAACTAAACAAGATTTCCAAACTAAATTCCACATATTTTTGATTGGTGGTGCAGTTCTCCTCTCTTATGTTGCTTTGTAATGCTTTCATTGTTATATAACAATCGGCCAGAGCTGTAGTTTCCTCAATACTCGACTAGCTCATGTACATGAGTGCTACAGCTCATGCCATTTATGGCCCAACCAAGTAACCAGAATTGGTGCCATTAAAAAGTCCAAAAACCTAGATTACATATATATTCCATGATATTACTTCTCTCATTTAGCATGTGAACAACCAACTTGTTATTTATTGGTCTTACGAAACCATTGATATACATTTGTGACTTTTCTTATATTTCTATACAGGAAAAGTGTTGAAGGGACAGACACAAAAAGTTCAGCAGGCTGTTTTAAAGGTACTTCTTTTTGCTCCCTGTCATGTTCTGTCCTTAGTGGTTTACTTAACCTGCCTCTGTAGAAATTTCGGACAGGTGGATTCAATGTTCTTGTTGCAACATCAATTGGTGAAGAAGGTCTAGATATCATGGAAGTCGATCTTGTCATATGCTTCGATGCAAACATATCACCTTTGAGAATGATTCAGCGTATGGGGAGGACTGGAAGGAAACATGAAGGACGTGTAGATATCCATCATCTAGTTCTTTATCTTGAAGGATTCATCTCTTTTATCTTGATTGTTGAATTTCTGTCACATATCATCGATAACATAGAAAGTTGAATATTATTGTGGTCTCACCCTCTTTCAGAAATTTCTTAATAAGTTCCACTAGTTTTAGCATGTGAAGGATCTGAACTGAAAGGTTACATGCGAAAGAAAGCGAACAGCAAGTCCATTAACAAACACATGCGAAATGGCGGGCTGAGTAGCTTTAATTTCCATTCTAGTCCAAGGATGGTACGCTTTGTTTGTCTGTTAAAAGAAACCTTTGATGCTATATTTCAGCTAACAGCTGGGACTATGTTCATGTGCACTTGCAGGTCCCACATTGTTTTAGACCCAAAGTGCAGTTTCTTAAAATGTCAATCGAACAATATGTTCCACGTGGAAAGAAAGTGAAAGATGGTAGCCCTGTCTCAGTGCCAGCAAACAAAACCAAATTAGTTGAGGATGAGATGGACTTGCTTGCCAAGTATTTTACCAATGCCATTGACGTTTCTTGGAAACCATCACTACTCGCCTTTCCACAATTCCAGGCGTTTCCCTCCCCTGTGAATGAAGTGCTTCATTCATCTAGAACTTGTATGCTAATAGATACAATGCAATGTTTGCAAGGTCGATCATTCTCTAAAGAGAAGAGAAGTATTTTTACTAAGGTTCTGTGCTCTAGCTTCTGTTGAGCTTTAATTATGTGTGCCCTCTCTAATAATCCGAATCATTGTTGGTCAGGATGAAGATATTTCATATCCTTCCTTAAGTGTTGAAGCTGTGGAACCTCATCAGGGGATTATTAAAGGTTATGAGCACCTTCCTGTTGATATGTTTTGCTGCTTAATTGCATCGTGAGACCAATGACTGTTCATGGTTGACCCATGCATTTATGAAGTTGGATTAGAATGTCATATGATATGTTTTGATTTTGAATGATGACCGACAGAGCTTCATCCAACTAATACATTTTAAACCAATGGTTGCTCTGTTCTTTCTATATTTATTCGGTTTTCTTATCTATAGGTTAATCTGACATAATAGAAGTTAAAGTTATTGAATCTTATCCAACATGTTATATAACTTAGTAGATTTGGTTGCTACATGGTGATTGCTGGCTAATTAATTTTTAGTTGGCTCTGCTGTGGTTTGAGTTGCCCTCAGGCCTCAGGAATGGAAGTGATGATTTATATTTTACTTTTCTACACAAGGGCCAAGTAATGGAGCAGGTTTATTATATCATGGGCTACTTGAGTTGCTGCAAATACCAAATTATGAATACTTGCTTGATGCATGATGAAACTTTGAGCTAGTACTGTTATAAATATAGAAAGGACTCCTGCTGAAGGGCATTTTAATACTTTAGAAAGGGATAAAGAGCTTGAGAAGACTACAAGAACAAGAGAGATGCGCATCGAAGGTCTGGACAAACAAAAACCATTTGGGCATACTCTCCTCTTTGGTGCAGAATCTACTTCAATAGATGATCCAGGAGATGACTTGGTTTTATCATCACCTCAATTTCCTCTACAATCTCATCTGAAAAGCATAAACAACATTGGTGTTTCGTCTATAAAAAAGTTGATGGATAATTCTGCAAATGGTGGAGAGATTATGCAAGCAAAAGGTAACCTGTCTCCACAGTCAAGTCCCCCCCGAGGTATGGAATTTTTTGAATCCGTTATATTTTATTTAATGTGCAACAAATACTTTTTCCACAAAGCTGACAAATTATGTGAACTTAGGCATTAGCAGAAAGTCAAATGAAATGGATATCTCTGGTGAGGCTCATGAAGTTGTGTATAGCATGATCCCAGTTGTTGACATTGAGTCCAGCAATGAATTTAGAGATTCTGATCTTAGTCCTCGGCTGACTAATTTCATCAAAAGTGGGATTGTTCCAGAATCTCCCCTAAGTAATGCTCATCTTCTGAATCTTCGTACCTGTTCTATGCTTGTATCTTGGCGCCTAGGCTAATGTCTGCATTCAAGTGTCTCAGGTAAATGCAATTGTGATGAAGAGCGTTCAATGGTTCCTGCTTTTGCTTCCACCCCACAAGTGCAGGCACAGATTTCAATGAACTCTAAGCGAGATGAAGAAAAGGAAACAAATTCCCCATATATGGGTGAGGGTGTCATTCAAACTCCTGCTCTGGATCTGAACAAAAACGCACCAAGCGTATGCGAGTCACCTGTTCCAGTAGCCAAAGAAGCACAAATGCCTTTTGACAAGTCCTCAAACTCAAGCAGCAGCAAAGACTGGCTTGAAGAATCTGTAGAAAAATCCGAACCAGTTGAGCAGCATCACAAGCTAAGAAGGTTACGCAAGCATGGAGATCTCAGCAGGAAAGTTCCTCCGGAATCCAAGGGTCAAATTGTTGCTGGTGTTAATACTAAAATTAAGCCAGTCAAAGGTTAACCAATATGAAATTTTTTTATTTGCAAATATTCTGAATGGCACAACTATTTCATTCGAGTACTTGAAATTTTTTGGCATTTCCGCCCTTGAAAATTCAGTTTTAGGATAAAACTTATTGTAAACTAGGTTGTTGAACTCAATATCAATGCGAAGAAGCTTTCTCCGTGCTTAAACATGCTTATGTTATTCTTTTGCATCCAGGTAAGGGAAGGCAGGCAAAAAATGTTGGGGTCTATATTCATGATGAAGCAGAGTAAGTTTACTATCGCACTATCAAATTGATGACATGCTTTTCTTGGCTGGACAAAAAGGATCACATATGCCCCTTTCCAATTTTTTCATCTCAATATTTGATAAAAACATACCTTACTCCACTGTTTCTCTGATTGGTTGCTGATCGCCATTTATACTTTATTTTGGCTTCTGGTTCAGGGTATCTTCAGAAGTTTCTGTATCTGATGATGAGGAAGACGAGCAAATTGACAGTTCATATGAAGACAGTTTCATAGATGATGGTGTGAATTCTACATTAGCAGATTCACACCCTGGAGTCAGTCGGACTGACATGATGGCAATTTACAGGTTTTACTTGCAAACATTTCCCTTAAAGAACATTTTTTCCATCTTTGTGGGCTACGATTGATTTTTGCACAAATCATTAAATATTCTTACGAGAGATGCATTAGATAATAATAATAATAATAATAATACAAGCCTACGACAGATTGTTTTCTGAATCTGTTGATCAACACAAGGGAATGTGCTCTATTAAAAGCAATTGGAATTGGTACCATTGTTTTTCAGGCGGTCATTGCTTAGTCAATCCCCATTTCAGAGAATTCCCAACGTTTCCACAGATTTCAGTCCTGCCTCTATGGTTCCAAGCTGCACTATGAACGAAACTGGGAGTTTATCACAAACAAGCCATAATAGGAGTACCGAAACTGGCTTAGAGTCGACAGCTAAGAACTTGGGATATATTTCCGCCGAGCTTGATAATGAACGCAGGCCAGATGGCCGGAAGAGAAAATTGAGCTTCTTCCTAGCTCAATCCGTACCAATGGTTAATCTAGACAACAAATTCAGTTTACTTTCCGATTCTATTGCCAAGACCTCATCCCGGTCGTTGGAAATACAGAATATGCAGGAAAAGATAGATGATGTATTTGAGGATGATGAATTTTATGAAGGTATTGACCTCGATGCTGTGGAGGAAGAAGCTTCAAAACAACTCAGAGAATGCTGTATACGGAATATAGCATTGACAAATGATGCTACAACTCTAAATCTTGGGATTCAGGCTTCTCCATCCTTTGATCTCGGAGTTTAATTTTTCCGGGTCATAACTTGATACCTTCACATTAAAACAGAACCTTTGTTGTCTTTGTGTAAATATACATGTATCTATGATCTTTAAGCCTTTCCCTTGTTCTCTGCAACTGAACAAGTTGAAGTTGCGCTACGTGCTGACTATATGTATGTACAAACAAGTGCCCGATTTTGGTTTCTAAGTTTTGTAAGTCGACACCCCACTTTTCATTAATATACTTTAATTCTTATTTCTACTATAAATTGCCAATGGTACCTTTAATTAGCCTGGGCTAATCGCATTAAGCCGGTACTCTTCCTTCATCGATGCAGACAGAGACATAAAAGTTTCAGGTAGAATGGAGGTTTCCTGAGTTTCTCTTATTTTCACCCAAACCAATCGAGGGAAGTCGCATCCGTCCCATCGCAAGCACCTAGAGTCTCATGATCTGTAAATTAAATATATGTATAAATTTCACAAAACAATAAAAAAAAGCGTAGCCGATCCATTATTTCGACCCACGTTTTTTTTTTATTACTCTACGATTAATGTTTGTCTCCTCCGCAAGGCCGCAACACTCCGGCATCAGCCCCCTACCTTTATCCGGCCACCCTTTTCTTCTCTCCCAAGCATTTATTTACTTATTATTTTGATGTAATCGCATTTTTCAAAAGTCGAAGAGCTGCCATCACCTTGGAAGATTGGAAGATCGGGACGTCAGGTCTGTTGTTTTGGTGAAGAACGATCGGTACCTTCGAAACACCTACAGCCACAAGTCACAGGTCAGACGGCGTCGAAAGTGTTTCCGACGAAACCCCTCCGATGCTTAAGTCAGATGAGGTGTTCGAGAGGAAAAGAGAACAAGTTTAGATATAAAGTAGAGGGCTTGTGTCTTTGTGAATGTGATGTAGAATGGGGCGTACCTGGGTATTTATAGAGGGGCTAGGCGGTGGAGATGAGTATCTTGAGCGAGATTCTCTCGATTCTCGGCGATATTTGGTCTAGATTGAATAGTATCTTGATGGGGATTCTCCCAACGACGGTGATATATTTGGTCTAGATTGAAGAGTGTCTTGAGGGGATTCTCCCCACCATTCTCGATGTTTCTTAGTTAAAAAAAAAGGAAAGACGTATCCCGTTTGATTTCTCGAAGACGGTGCCTCCTCCTCGGGCAGATCTCCCAAAGCCTCGATGTAAGTCCTCGGGTAGTCCTCCCCGAGCTCTATATTCGCGTCGGTCGGAGAGGCGGACAGCTCGGTCCTCGGGTCCCGATGTTAGGTATAGGGCATCATATTTGATTTTCTCTCTCTATATATATATGTTATAAGAGAATCCTTCACCAAGATTTCAGATGCAGAACAAAGTTTCAGGTCAGACATCTATTTATAACAAATTCGTTGGCTATATTATATATAGCCTAAAAGAAAAAGAGAGAGTATATATATAATTACACAAGAAATAGATCTGAATTGCACCATGCACGGAGAAATAAAATTTTAAAATATATATTCTATCCTGTTGGTTACAGGTTTTGCTTTCGATCTCATACCGGAATTAGGAAATTGATATAGTTTTGGGTGTCGAAAATAGCACAGTGAAAACGTACATCCTCGACTGCAACTAATTAAATAGAAGTCGATTACGTTGATGAGGCAACAACTAAATTTTAATTAAGCACGATTCTGGCTTTCAACGACTTTTCTAATTATATTCCTCATTGACTTTCTTTTTTTTTCCGTAAACAAAAAAACAAAGAAAGTCTTAATTTTAATATACTCACTTACAATTGATTGATATATCATATATACAACACTTACTTATCAAATATTATATATAATTTTGATGTAAACATTGTTTTTTGAACAAATTTGAAATTGTATTGGATAACAATTTTGGAGATGCATTGTGGTCTTGTACTCTTAATTAATAACCCTGTTTAAAATTCTCATTATTAACAATAAAGGAATTTGGAAGGCGAAATATATTTAGTCATTGGATGCTATATATTTCAATAGGCCATTTGTTCTAATTATTTTTAAGGTTTCAGTGTCACATAAACTATTTTATTTATAAGAATCCACTAAAATTAATATAAACTCACAGTCAAAGTATCAAGATTGCCAACTTATTATTAGTGCAACAATTATTCCAAGTTTCTGTCGCCAAGCCAGTCCATATCCTGCACGCGGGAGAACATCGTTATCGTTTAGATACATATAAATAAGATATACATGTGTAGAAAATTATTATGCTCTCTCTCCTTTTTCCTAGTTGTAATTATGTTTTTTTTTCCAGTATATGACTATTCTTATAATATAAATATAATAATCATTCGTATAAGGATACGAAATAAATTAATTGTACTTCAAATAAGACTTAAACATTGATCTCAGATTTACTTAACACAAACAACTAAATAAAGTTAATTCAATCTAAATAAATTAGAAAAATGACCCATAGATAACGAGAATTGAAGCCGAGACCTTCAAGTTTCATAGTCACAAACCTAACAATTATGCTAGATCTCATTGATATTTTTTAGTGTACTATGCTTTTATGTTAACATATGCTACCTCCATCCTCCATCCTATATATAAAACTGAATTTACTTTTTACATGTCTCAATTTTATAGTTTAATTTATATATTTATTATTATTTTTGTATCCTTTTACTGATCATACTCAAATTCCATCTGAGTGTTTAATAATTAAATTTATTCATTTAATATTAAGGTTAAGAATAAAATATAGTGAATAAAACTTTGTATTATCGAAATTTCTTAATACACTGTTTAAAAAGGGGTTATGAACTATGGATTCAATAAAAAAGTAATGGTTAAAATCTCTGATGCCCTTAATTTAATAATAGTAAATATTAATGTTGAAGCTCACTGAAAACTGAACAGTCATTAGTTTGAACTTTGAAGCAAAAAGAGTTGTTTTAAGTATTTCCCATTCAAAAAGAAGCATGAATTTCTAAACCTAAAAAATCCACAAACTAAATGAGATTGTCATCTATATCTGGAAAAAAGTCGTACTGGTGAAATCCCAACCGCCACCGGTTTACACGGCGCCGCCACCACCGGCGTCCGTACGTAAGAAGTCGTAGAATATGTTCCCGGACACCGTAGATGATGAGTTGAAAGAAGCACTATTCCCGTGCTTGAGTTGCGGAGCAGAAAACCAAATGGAGAGCTCCAAGTCAAGTACAGCATCCTCCTGATGCGGCTGGGACTCCTCCGTCGTGCTGCTGTGGCATTTATCGTCTTCATCGACCGGTGGCGTCAACGGCCGCCTGTGATTATGACTGATGGGATGACTACTACTCGAGTTTCTGAAGTCCAAGTCCAAGGAACCCTTCGAGGCGGCGGCGGATTTCAGGGGGCAGTGCGTTTGTGGGTCGATGCCGCTGCCTATGAGCTTGCGTTTGATATGTGTGTTCCAGTAATTCTTGATCTCGTTATCCGTTCTTCCGGGCAGTCTCCCGGCTATCAGAGACCACCTGTAAACCAAACAAATGATTAATCAGTCAGCCAACACACGTATGAATTTCGATAACGATGGAGTGGAATAAACACATATAACTACTTGTTTCCCAGCAGACTATGGAGTTTGATGATGATTTCATCTTCTTGTCGAGTGAAGTTCCCTCTCTTGAGACCAGGCCTCAGATAATTTATCCATCTCAGTCTGCAACTTTTCCCGCACCTCACCAATCCTATAGAGACATATATATATATATATATATAATCATGTTAGACATGAAATCTTGATTCACCCACAGATTCAACTGATTGCATGAAATAATCGGACCTGCGGCTTTAGGCAGGGAACGCCAGCAGCCTTCGCCATGAGAGTGGATGTAAGCGATAAGGCGTCGATCTTCTTCTTCAGTCCAAGCACCTTTCTTGATGTGTCTTTTTTCACAGCATGGGGAACGACCCATTTCTAGCTACCTACCAACCTCCTCAATTTATATAAACTTCTATCTTCAAATCCTAAATCATTGCTAGAAAAAGCCATAGAATATATACTCTGACATATGTCCCTTGAGGTTGAGGAAATGAAGATGCATATAATTTATTTATTTGAGAATTGAGGAAGTGGTGCCGTCGCGAATGATTTACATTGAATATTATGTAGCAAATTCTTTAGTTTCAAAATGTTATTATCACCTAGTTGGGCAAGAAGACGACATCTATATGTTTAATGAATGAGGTTCGATTTGGTTGGTAGGTACACTGTGACGAATGGTTTAGCCTGTCTACAGTCCTATCTCCCCATAACTATATAAAATCATGACATATACACACGTATATGTGCATACAACTATATATAAATATATTATCTACCTTTTTAAAAAAAACATTTTATATCAATACATATATATATTTAAGTACACGAAATTTTTGAGCAATTATATTTTGTACTTTTGCCTGTAAACCATAGCTACGCTTCTGGATTGTGCATATTTGCGAGATATTTGTCTCTATAATTTTCATTCAGGGCTTCGAAACTCAAAACCTTGGAAGGAGAAAATTGAGAAAATTTTACTGGGACTGGTGCATATACGAGAAATATAAAGGTTTCTATTAATTGGAAAAGAAATTGATGGAGAAGTTCGATGATACGAAGGGCATTGCCCATACATCATGTTGACTGATCTATTCATGTGAAAAAAAAAATTACGAGGAGCTGCTGAATTGGTCAACCAGGACCTGAAGATTAGGAAGATGGAACCTCAGGATTTCAGAAAACTTGGGACTTGGATATGAAAATGTAATGTTTTGTACTGCTCTTCCACATTAGCTTTAAATCATCCACATCTATTGAAGACAAGATTAAAACGTAAGTTAATTTGCATCTAGAAAGCAAGAAAAGTTGGTAGAAATTAAGAATATTTGAGGTGACTGGAACATGGGTTTGTTCACCAACCCAAATAAATCAGGGATTTAATAATAACTTGCATGACCCAACTGATTTCAACCCAGCTACAGTTTAGCTAATTCATCTAGGTTTGGTATAAATAACCCACTGGTCAAATTAACGTGCTTATAAAATCTGTCACCACAACCAATTGAACACATGTATTATGTGTAAAGTGTGACATACATCAACTATATTGTTATTTATTAATTTAAAGAGTATAAATTCAACTATGTTGCTCTAAATTATCCCTTGAAATTCTATCCAAAAGTGAGAAATGCTCAATTATAATGTTACATGGTCTTGATAAGTATATTAAAGCTAAAAGTTGTTCTTGCAACACATGTGGATCAACTAAACTTACAAGATCACTTCCCCATCCTGTAGTAGAAGTAGAATGGTAAAAAAGATCTTATTGGTCTGAACTTAACCTGCCTTGCATACGTTCTTCACTGGGAAACGTTCGATTGGTGCTCGTGGTTTCGGCGTTGTTTGGGATGATGTTGTTGCTGTTGTTGTTGTTGAGTCTGCATCTGTTGCTGCTGCTTCTGTAATGATACAGAGTTTGCAGCCTCCCGATTTCTCTTTCTAGCATCTCTTGCTCCCCTGCAAAAGCTTGGACGAAAACGGCACAAGATCATGAGATTAAGAACTGGAAAAGCAAGGGAAAGATAAAAGACCTACGAATGTTTTTCTGATTAAAATGTATAAGTTGGCTTTTATTACAGTGTTTGATGATCTGCTCCTGTGATATACTCTCCAGGCGTTGCCTCAGTGCTCTATTTTCCATCACCAGGATCGCATTTTGCTGTTCAAGAAATCTAAGTTCAGCTGAGACTTCAGATCCTTCTGCCTGTTGTATCAAACATGGACATAGGACATCAAGTCTTAGCAGTATCAGAATGGAAAAAAGGGAACACTGAAAGGCCACCTGTAACATTTGGACAGTCCTCTCAAGATGAGATATGTATTGGAGTTTCCTCACTCTCGAACGATGCGCATTGTGCCTGCACCATAGTGTCTCAAGATTCTGAGTACAAAGGATTGCATGGAAGCAATGTGAAACATTGATGTCAGAATACTTACTGTTTGGCTCGCTTTGATGCTGAAGGATTAAGTTGAGGATCACTAGCTTTATCAGCAGAGCCGTCGAGAGTACGCGAACTACTTTGCTCTCTGTTCTTCCCTACACCTAAAGTTACTTCCACTTCTCCTGTCACCTACAATAAAATCGAACCCGCCACCCAAGTTTACTGATTTAACATCCTAATCTCTTTTACCAGAAATGTGGTGAGGACACATAAAAAAGTAGATGATATGGTATTAATTAGTCCAATACCCGATCACTTTTCTCATCCAAGGAGTTGATCTTGTTGCCAATGGAGGTGTTGTCTACATCTTTTTGGGGTGCTGGGTTCCCGATAAAAGGACTTTCATATATCGGCTTCCCTCTTATGCTACATTTCTCTGCCGCATCACCTATGTATGCATAAGAATCGCTCGCTGATCGGCGATGGCCTTTATGGATAAAAATCTCAGAGTCATTGAGAAGATCATCGAGCCAAGATGGTTGCTCCTCGAGGAAGCTCTCGGAAGAACAACGCTGATGGGCATTCACACCTTCGGGATTCCACGACTTTCCTTTCGATCCGAATGGCGAAAAGTGAGCGTAGGTCGTGGAATCAGCTGGGACGAAAGGGAAATGTGTGCCAAGATTTGATCTTTCCATATAATAATCCCCTGCACGAAGCCCGCCAACCTGCTCCAATATGCCGATCAAAGATCAGATGTCAGATGCCATGCACGCATATCCAAGATTAAATGAAACCAGCTGTATATTAACAATTTCAACACACACACGTAATAAGCATACCCTATGTAACGGTGGCAATGGCACCCACAATTTGATTGTTCCAGCCTTTTATCTTTCTCACGGGGAGAGGAAATTAAGGAGCATCCCCATTCAACAAAAGAAATGAAGATACAGGGCTCCATCCATCCATCCATCTCTCTCGTCTGTGTGCTTCTTTCTTACGTGGTTGGTTACCCGTTACCTGCATGCTATATATATATATATATATATATATATATTATAGCGAAAAACATGACAAAGCTCTTGTCTTCCATATTTAAGCATTGTAAATTTTGAAGGTTTTAATCTTACAATCTTTGATGTTAAACCCAATGGAATATTGAAAATTAAGAAAACTGTTGAGGTTTTAATGAAATATACTTTTAAAACTTTTCACATTGGTTCTGAGGATTACGATGACTTTCACATATGCTAATTTATCCATTTCTTTCAAATATGTGCCAATTACATGAACATTAAACAAATATTGGTGCACCTAAACTAATTCTACTTCTTTTTTAAAATATTTACAATAGAATAAAAAAAATAGCTATTATGAAGATATTTGAGAAATTACAAGTTGCTAACATGTAGCACATCAAATTCACACATGAATCATATTTATATTACGTGAGTTTATTAATAATAGATTTATTTTAAAACTTAAAGAAAAGAATGATACTAAACGATGAGTCTCTAGTATTTCTCCAACTTTTCTTGTCAAGATTTTGTCCATTTCATTATAGATTTGCTTAAATTGAGAGAGATATTGCCGCCAGTGACACAGGCGAGTTGGTAAGACCTGAGGTGATGTGAATAACTTCCCCTACTTCACAGGTTCGATTCTCGTGTGGAGCATATTCCCCACTGAAATATTGTGGTGGTATGCTCTGAGAATTAGTCCGTTATACCCCGAGCCCTGCTTACTCGTGCATATCCCTCGATTTATCAACTTGTATGGTCAAGGGATCTCTGGCCTATATATGGGTTAACCCATTAAATTGAGAGAGATATTAGTCTTCTTAATGTGAACAATTACAATAAATGAACCTTCCATATTATTCATTTTGTGCAAAGAGGATTAAATGCATGTTTAATTTGCTCGATACTAATGTTGTAAAATATTCAAAATACTTTGCATATTTTCTTTATATCAATACGTTAATGACTTCAAAGAGGAGGAGTCTTTATAAAAATACATATGTAAATTATGAATTTGGCCTCTACGAGTCATCCCAACCAGGACTTCCATGGAAATAGTTTCTACCAAACTATTCATCGTGGTGACAACACAGGTGAAGTGGTAAGCGCCCTGATTCGTTTTTCGTTACAAATTTTTTTATTTTGTTGGCATATAGATCTATTTGTCCTCTTTAATTAAATTTTTCTTTTTTTTTGTGTGTGATAAAAAATTTCTACAGTCTCGAGTGATTCTGGATGGTACCCCTTCCGTTTGGACTTATTTTTCCGATTTTTCAGATGAATTCGAAAGTGAAATCCATAGTGAAATTTTTGTTACCGGGCATCTTGTTAATGGAAAATACAGAGTATGTTTATTATTCAAAAAATTGACCAATATTTATTCATGATTGAATTAATACGAACTGGCATCGCAGATTCTTCCTCGCGATTTCGTCGAAAGTGAAGCGATAAAATCATCAAGCGAGGTGGCTTTATTAGGCCCTTGTGGACGCAAAGGGCGCGTGAAGTTGTACGAGGCTAGCGGCGGCGACGTGGTTTTTGGGGATGGTTGGGAGGCGTTTTATACACAAAATGCTTTGAAAAATGGTGATTTATTGGTCTTCACGTACACTGGAAACTTGGAATTTTCTGTTCAAGTGTTCGATGTGACTCGCGTTAAAAGAATTTAGACAACAGTCGAGCTCTTTTGGACATTATTTATCTGTTTTCTTTGGCTTAAACTTTTTTTCCCGATACAATGGGGCTGCTGTCCAAGGATATCACTCACCCCCTCATATGAGATAGCTTCATTTTCGTTTATGTAAACTTTATTTCCCGATTTGTATTCGTTCATGTAAACTTTATTTCCCGATACAATAGTTTTACAAGCTTACTCAACTGGGATATAGACACATATACTTACACTTAACTCCTCAATCTCATTCAACAAAATAATGAATATTTATCATAAATATGACTAGGAAGTTTTGAGGAAGGTTATCTATCCTATATGCTCGTTGCTGCCTCCGTTGAGAAATTATTCCTGAAGGTATTGTACAAATCTCAAAGAAGAGAATCTGATCTGGCTGATAATCTCTTGAAGAAATTGACGGGCACCGACGGCAGCTTTCTTCGGAATCGAGGATGGCGCAGAGTGTATAGCCCGAACAGGACTGCCACTACTTGGAATGGGGTAACATACAGAAACACAGCGCTGATCAATGCAAACACTATGATGATGGCTGTGGCCCTGGGATCCCTCCAGCTAAGTATGCTGAGAAACCTCTCCCCTTGTGTTGCTAGATCTCCTATCACAGTCTGAACTCGTCCTGCGACGCTTCGCAGCCTGTCATACCTCATCCTCACCAGGTCAGTTGGCTGAGAAGTTGGGAATGTGTCGAATTCCTCGGACAGTTCATCCGGGTGAGCGTTTTCTGCTTGCGAAAGACGTGCGTCCATGTGGGGCGGAAGCCTAGGCCTGGAACGGTAGTTCCACAAGCCGATGACGAAAAGGTAGAGAAAAATTGTGGACAGGATCAGCTCCGGATAGCATACAAGCATCAAGAACAGAATATGCACGAGGATAGTTGTCAGCGGGTTTTTCCAGTAGCAAATGCCATCAAACCATCTGTAGATGTATGAGATACCAGACAGAAGCGACATTATGCGGAAGAAGTTGGCTTTGCTTCTCCTTAGGCTCCACATATGGTAATCCACATCCAGCATGTACTCGACAATCTCTTTTCTGAGGGGCGGCTCTGCCCTGGCTAGCTTTGCCGCCACTATTTGCATAGCCTGGTGGCGTAACCAGTCGATGTGCCTGACAGATATGGGCTGAACGTAATGCATCTTTGGGAGCAAGGGCTTCCCGTATTGTGTCACCATGTTCACCCAGGCTGTGCACGAGAACCGTATAGCCAAGTGTAGCTCCCCATGTTTCATCAAACCGGAGGGAGAAAAAACCAGCAGTGGATAGGAATGTGTGTAAATTTTATCTGTTTCTAAGGTTGAAAGCCTGATCCTCACCTTTCCGATTCTCTGGTCCCTTGCATCGTCTTTCCCGTTGACGTGGCAATTGTCGAAAACGCCAATTGTGATCACGGTACAAGGATCATGAACTTCCCAGGTATACTGCTCGTTCCAACGAGGATGCAGGGAATCAAGAAGAGTTCTGGTTCGGATCCATTTGTTCCCATACTTTGCTACGCAGTAAGCATCTGTCAATTTACCCTCTCTGCTCTTCATTGGCTGCAGATTTCTAGCACTCAAAATACCAACTTCAAGAATTCCAATGCTCTGCTTTCTCAGATGCTTGGATGACGGCTGAAGGTCGCTGCTGAAATGCGTGGACTCATCAAGGACATGGTAACCAGAATCTAAGCAGAGTCGAAGAAGAATTCTGCTCGCAAATTTCACCTCTTTTTTCTCTCCACCAGTTCCTCTGCTACAGAAGGCATGAGGAGAGCGAACCATCGAGGATCCAGCATCTTGGCAGTTTCGACTCTCTGAGGAACCTCCCTAAGAGGTATAATAATCCTTCCAAGAACTTCATCCTTCCCCGGTCCAATTCTTTCTTCCACACTGATTACTATATACTCATCAAAAGGCTCGGATGCTACAACATCAGTTTCTTCGTTCCACTCCGGATTAATGTTCCTCATTGGGGAAGGCCTGGTGAGCCTCAACTGATGCCCAAGCTGCACCTTCACATATGTTTCCAGGGGTCGGGTTCTATCCGACGGAACAAGATCCTGGGCAGCGATTATATGCACTCGTAGGTAATACAATTTCGGCGAAAAGTACACAATCGACCGTGTACTCGCAAGACTCTGCTGGTTTATGTTGTGAGCATCAGAATGCCAAGCATGCGGGAAGGCTTCATCAGCTTGTGTTCCCATCCAAACTGCAAGCATGATCTCCCCGTGATGCATCTTATCCCCTTTCTTGTCCGCCAATCTGTACCACTGCGGAGCCAAAGGGCTATCAGGCGGCACTCTTTTGGGGATTTCAGCAATATCAAACAACACTTTACCCACGAAATCGTCCTTCACAAGATCCTTATCCTTCACAGTGATTTCGATCAGATTGCTCTGTAGTCTCTCCTTTGAAAACGCAAACGCCTGTTTCCACACTGGATTCGCATTCTTCTCAAAATGCTTGGTCACCCCTTTGTAGTTCCCAACTTTCACCTCCACGTATGGATCAAGACTCCCGCTTATGTCCATCACCGGAAGATCCCTAGCTTTGACTACACTCACATACAAGAAATGCATCTGCTCTACCAAATCGTAAGTGCTTGCGGTTTTATCCCTTCCCCAGTACCCCATTCTCGCAGCCACAGGAGGCCTAGTCTCCACCACAGCAAACTCAGGCTTCGGCCCCGGAACTTGCATTTGCATCACACTGGCTGATGGAGCCGGACCAGCCTTAGCGAAGTCGCTCCGCGACTCAACAAATGCCGGCTTCTCAGCCGGTGGCGGAGGAGGGCCACCGCCGTGGGAACCGGTCCCGATGGAGTAAAAGGTCCTTAATTCCTTCTTCTTCTTGTTTTTCCCCTGATTTTCCACGTACTGATACTCATCATCCAACTTATTAGTGTTCACCTCCTGCAATGGTGTAGCAATACTTTCTGTAGCCTTGGCATAACTATTATCGTCATTTCGATGGTGGTGATGATGATGATGATTCTCCACACCATTCACGTGCTGTAGAACTTCCTCCACGGGATCAAATGACTTAGATTCCTGTATCACAGCATGTATCCTCAAAGCAATATCACCCTTCACACGAGAAAAGATACCTCTTTTATCAAGCGGGTACCTCTGAACAGCGGATTCCTCCTCCGAAAACGGGACAGACATGCCGGAGATCCGAACCCTCCCGAGGAAATTCTTCTGGTGGCCGTGTTTGCTATCATTGTAAACAGACACCTCGATCGTCTCGTCGGATAAATCTCTAGGATTCTTCACATTGAACACCAGCTTCTCGTTCCAAAAGGGGCTGAGTTCTTTGAACTTGGTGGCGGTCCTCTGGCGCTGGTCTTGGAACTCCACTTCCACAAAGGGACTTGAGCTCCCCTGCCCATCTTTAGGCAGCAGATCGACGGAATCAAGAACTTCGACCACAAGTTTTGCCATTCAAGAGGCCAGATCACAGATAAGAGAGAGAGAAGAAGCAGGGGAGCGTGGATAAAAATAGTAGGCGGTGAGGTGTATTTTGGAGGAAGTAGACACAAAAAAACACACATACATTCATACGTTGGTCTGTATCCGCAACTTTGTTGGTGGGAAAATGGAGACAACTGTCTTTGTGGAATAGGCTGCACTAGTCAGCCTAATCAAAGGGACCCCTACACCAGACAGTTTATTACTTCTACAATATTCAACATTCATATCTCATTCTGTCCAAAGTTGAACAAGTGTAAAATTTCGCCACCGTAAAAATTCTGTTGACTTAACAGAGTTTCTTCTTCTTGTTTTCAGGTTTTTCTTTTTTTTTTTTTCCTTTTTTCCAGACAGTTCAATTTTTGCATTTTCCGATAATTCAGGAAAAAATTAATACGAGATTTCGTTGGGCAATATTTAAAGGGCTCATTCTTGAGAAGTTTGAAAAGCTATTTATCTTCCTTTAGTAGGATAGGATTTCGTTTTCAGGTGGTGGGGTGGGGTGGAATAGACACTGTTTTCCTTTCAATTAATCTCGAGTTTATCTTCAATAATAAAACTAAACTTTTTATTTTATTTTTTTTGGACCATGGGAAATTTGTTACGCTTTTCTTTTTTTTTTTTTAATTAATTCATTAATGGGCTAACTCCTTGTATAGATAAGAGACTCCTTAACCCATACAAATAGTAAATCAAGTGATATGTACGAGTAGGCAGTGCCGAAGGAGAGGATCATATAACGGACTAATTCTCAGAGCATCCCACAATATTTTAGTGGGGAATATGCTCCGCACGAAGATCGAACCCATGAAACCGGGGAAGTTATTCCTACATCACCTCAACTCTTATCAACTCATCTATGCTCCTGAAGGCTTGGTGGATTGTTTTTGCCGTGAATGATAGTGACATCATTAGAAAATTTAGTTAGAAATTATGTTGATGCGATTATAGTGAACACGTGGCCGGAACCATGGGCAACCGACACTTTATCCACCCTGTATAATACAAGTTTTGGAAATTTTGCTTCATCTTTCCCATTTTAATCCAAATAAGGTAATTTCTCATTCCGATCAAATTTCCAATTTCCGAGGCTGTCGTTTTGAGAAATATAATACTTTTTTAACTTCAAAGTATTTTAATTTGTTTCCTTGCATATTTTTCTAAACTTTCTGAGTGTTAGTTTTCAGTTCAAATGATCGTGCATGTCAATATTCGTTAAATGTCGTAACTCTCTTGTCTCAAATTTTGGCTGACTAGTCAGGCAGGGGAATGCGGATAACTTTTGGCTGATATTGTATGTAAAAAGTTAGGTGGACTCTGATCTAATTAAAAGCTATAAGCTATTGTATTGCCACTATAGAAAAAATTCCTCACTGCTATTTTCCTTTTTTAAAATTGTTTCCAAAGTTGCTGAATTGAATCATCGTGAATAAAGTTTATATTTTCATTGAATTAATTCATAAGTTTAGCTCATAACAAAAATTCATATAAATCGTTTTTGTGATAACTAGTTTTTCATGCAATTCATGATTGCCCCGGACAGATGTTTATAATTCTGGTTGACAGCTAGTCCCTAGTTAATCAAAGGCTAGATAGTGGCAAATAATTGTCAAAAAAAAAATTAATATATATATATCAAATTTGATACCGTGGACACCATATGTGAACATCAGGCTGACGTGGTAGCACCAGGAAGTGCCACGTGGTGCCAACTATATCAATCCTTATATATATATATATATATTATTGTATTTCTGACTCTTTCACCATCATACAATTTTTTATGATAGAAGATACATGCAAATATATTAAGCCTTTTATTATTAAACTTTAAAATTGTTGTCAATTAGAAAGTCACACCTAGAAAGAATGAAAGAGTAACGTGGGAGCTAAAAAATTGCATTAACTAACTAACAGTTCATTTTCAAGGAATCATGTACAAATTTTTGTTCTATAGAAATAGAGAGGCAGGAGTTGGATGGAACAAATCCTTTTCACTTAGGTAGTACTGTGATTAGTTGAGGTGGACATATTAATTAATACACATATATAAATAATATTACATATATGTGATAATTTTACGGCCAACATGAACTCGGTTGTCGATCCAACTTTTTCCTTGTAATGTTTAATTGGAACTTATTTTGTAGCTGAAAATTAAATTAGGTACAAAGTCATTATAAGAGACATATGTTAACAGTTAATCATGAAGAAGAGAGCTGTTAAAGTCTAATATGAGCCACCATTGTTGTTAGATTAATTAACTACATTTTTAAACAGGGTTGCATATCACTGTTTTTATCTTCATTAATTTCACAAGTTCACCTATTCATGATTATAGCCTTCTATATTGACAAATTTCAATTTCAACCTTCTATCTTTTAATTAGGAAATTTAGTTCTTTCTGATAAAAGTAAACTAAAATATGATAATGTGGATAACAAAAATGGAGAAATGACAAAACAGTGATAATTTTCCATGTTTAAATTATATTAGATTACGATTTATAAAAACTGTATTGACTTTGTAATTATTAGTGGGTTAAGTATGCATGTTTAAGAGTAATATTGTGATAGATATCCTCTTGGAAAGCTCTCGTGCGTCAAACTGTTGAAGTTGTGCAACTTGATCTGGTATACCACATGGATCATGTTGTCAGATTTTGATGGATAATACTATATCTGTAGGATAGGGTCGGTGATAAGGAAATGTAAAGCCGATCTCTAACGGAGATGAGACAACATAAGCAATTAGACACATACCTCCCCAGCCTCATGAGGCTAACAGCTCGACCCTGACTCTATGTGATGTCACATGTATAACGAAAATACTATAACTTTAGATCTAATAGTAAATACTTGATCATAAAGCAAAATATAAGCTGTATAAATACATATACTCGAAGTTGTTGGTGATATTATATTATGGATAAAGATTAGATTATGTGCCAAAAAAATCATTAGAAGTAATAACTTTTTCTAGAAACATATGACAGGAGCATGCAAATGAATATATTTTAACTCATAAACATCGATGTAGTTGAATTTTTCTCAGTCACGAGATGCCACTAGATCAGAAGGCCTTTGCACGGGAGATCAGATATAGAGCCTCTGACTGCTTGAATGAGCGAGAGGAAATGTGATATGAAGGGTCACCCACAACCACAGAAAACAGGTCAGGGGGCATCAGAAGAGTTTTCGCCGAAGCCTCTCCGCTATTTAAGTCAGAGCGAAGGTCGAGAGGAAGTAAGAGTATATAGAGCTGAAAGCTCGTGACCATCTTCCCCTATATTATGAAGCATACATGGTATTTATAGAGAGTCTAAGCCGTTGCGTGCATGTTACCTAGTTAATCATGAGCCGGAGTGGGCTTTGCAGATGTTGCGTGCCACGTTACCCGAGATTCAGACCTGTTCTGCGCGCCTAACCTGGAGCGTAACTATCTGCATAGATCAGATCGGATAGAGCGAATAAGAACATGGCCCACAAAATAAAATAGAACGGTTAATATTAGTTCAGACCAGATACGAAGAGCATATCAGACTAGAACCAGGACAATTGAGTAGAACATAGTTGTTCTGATGAGAATAGTTCAAATGAAGAGCAGTAGTTCACTGTTTAGATCAGATCCGAGCTTTGAATCAGATCAGTATAGATTATCAATGTGGAAAGACTGTATTCCAATTTGGGTGTGGCTGTATTCCAATTTGGTCCAATACAATGAGGTATCAAATAAACTAAGAAACAGTTGGATGAAGATTCCCCTTCCAAAGGGAAGGACATGAAAACCAATAATTATTCAAAACAAATATGTGTATGTGTGTGTTTCGTTATATGAGTAAATGATATCATGATTGTGAGAGCATCGTGTCCATAAAATCGGTGAAAGCCTTTCAAAAACATGATTATTAAATAGTTAAGACCCTAATATGACGATGATATTATTACTATCATTATCATTAATATTATCATAATTACAAACAAGAAAATTACCACATGGTCGAGTCACTTGGATCTGGCATAGTGACATAACTCTCCTGAGGTTGAAGTTCGAAACAAGGAAGACAACTAATAAAATCTTAACCCTAAGAAATTAAATAATTTATCGGAAGATTAACATGCACATACATAATAAGTTACTAATTGAACAATCTGACATCCCTTGACCTAATGTTTGTCGAAGATGGACATTAACTACTCGAATAGATACAAAATTTTATATAATTTTAGTATTTATATTACAAGGGAATCTAGTAAATTTATGAGGGGCCGCCGGAGAGAAAGGCATGTGGTACGTTGATTATTTTGTTTTCTTGCATCATGACTTTCACATGCCAACAGCCTTTTGGATATGTTTACTTTTATTATCCACATAATTATAAGCAATTTACTTCTTCCTCCAAAATTACTTATTAGAAATTTAGACGTCGTTATCTTGAGATTTGATATATTATGAGATAACTAATCAAATTTGTCAGGGGTGTCAATTTTAGGTGGGTTCTGGTCGGGTTGGGGTAAAAATCTACAACAACAATTCTGGCCGAACCCGGACCAACCTGAAATGTCTCAACCCGAACCCGACCCGAACATAGGTAAAATCCCAACCCTAACCCGATTTCTGCGGGTCGACTCGGGTTGGATTGTTGGGTTACTGTCAATTTGGGTGGATCGGGTGGGTTCGGGTCGGGTTGGGGTAAAAACTAACAATAAAAACTCTGACCCGAACTCAACCCCAACCAGAAAAATCCCAACGCTAACCCGGTTTTATGCGGGTCGACTCGGGTTGGGTTGTCGGGTTACTGTCAATTTGAGTGGATCAGATGGGTTCGGGTCGGGTTGGTGTAAAACTTAACAGTAAAAGCACTGACCCGAACCCGACCCGAACATGAACCAACCTGAATTGTCTCAACCCGAACCCGACCCGAACCTGAAAAATCCCAACCCTAGCCCGATTTTCTACAGGTCGACTCGAGTTGGGTTGTCGGATCGGATTACATTTTGCCACCCCTACAATTTATAGAATCTTAATGGTAATGTACCACATTTTAACAGGAAATGCTTAATTAGAATCCGTGTGTGTTTGTAATAAATGCTTAATGACGAGACTTGGTTTAATAAACGTAATACGGTTATAATTAGGTTTTGTTTAATTTTTTTATTTTTTTACACTTTTGCAAATGAGAAAGTACGAAATATAATGAATATACAATTTCCTTCTCCTCCATTAGTATTAAAATGGTTAGATTTTTGTCAATCTTTTTGGCGTGAAGATAATTAAATATTCTGAAATCAAAGGAGTGATCATGTTAACCCAAGGCTTAAACACGAAGCAAAATAAGGCTACAAGACAGATTTGAAGAAATGAACAATAATGGGGCACCATGCTTTATGTCCCTATCATGGAATACAAGTGGAATATAAAGGTGGTTATTACTTTTACACAAATAAAACATATATAATTTTATATATAACAAATTTATAAAGTGTATATAAAATTTTTTAACTAATTCTTTAGAATCAAAAGCTTATCACGATGCTTAAAATTAATCGATTTACAATTTTATTTCCTTGTAATATGGTATCGCGAAGAGTCTATATATTGTGTATGTTAGGATTGAGTTGTTAGATCTACGAGTCTTTAAAAGTGCTTATTTAACTGCTGGTATCAGTCTTTTACCTTTCCCGATATTCTTCTTCAAAATATTTTCTACATGAAATCCGCTAGGCCACATATACCCCAAACGAATAAATAGATATCATTTAGAATTCTCAAACCTGAAGTGGTAAATAAATTAAATTCGTAGGAACGTGGGAATCAGTGTGCTTTTGAAATTGGATTAAAGGAATCTTGTATAAAAGTGATACTACATTTTTTATGTTACGCGGGTCCTTCCAAGACTTGGCGGAACAAGAACTGAGAAAGTTTCTAAAGTCAAGATTTTGTCCGAATATTCATCGAAATAAAGATCGGATCATGTTTAAAAACGATGGAAGTAAACAAAGATTGTATCAGTCGGCAAAGGTAAAGAGTACCATCTCTTTAAGATTTAAGACCTGGGCTTTCCACAGAATGAAATGAAAGCCAAAACTCTATAAGCAATATTTCAGATGGTCGGCCCAAACTACGAAGCCCAGTACTTTCTTTTTTTCATTTTTGGAAAAATGGCCTGGTATATTTGACATGTTTATTATTTTATTTTTATTTTTTTATGCTCACAAATAAAAGAAGGCAGATTTTTCCAGAATCAGTTTAGTTAACATTGTCAAAATGAGTAAAGAGATTCATGGTTTTAGGCATAGTGCTGTAATAAAATATGATTATCCCATCCCTACTCATCAACGAACGATACCAACTCCAAGGTTTCGTTTGGATAGGGGTGTTCAAGAACCGAACCAAATCGAACCAAACTGTTAAGCTAATCCAAATCATACGGTTTGGATTAGTTTTTAGTCAATCATGGTTTGGATTGGTGTGGAAAATATTCAAACCGCAAATATTGGTTTGGTTCAAGGTTTAGAAAAATGAAAATCGAACCAAACCAAACCAAACCGAAGTATTATAAAAAAAATATAAAATATTTTATTAACTTAAAAGGGTTATTTGAATTTGTTTATAGTAGATTTTTTAAAATAATCAATTACATAAAATTGCAAAATAAATAGCTCAATTCTAAATATCAGTCCAAATACTTATAACCCTTAAAAACATTCTGACTTCTCCATTGTTTTTCAAACGCCGGGTCACCCTCATAGGCTGCCTCATGTGCTACTCCATTAAATTGAGGTAAGGTAAGAAATTTTGCAACAATTTTATTCTGAAGAAAGGTTTTTTTAATCAATCATTTGTGTCCTCATATAAGATTTATTTTAAATTATTTGTTCATAAAATTGAGTTTTGTTCTCTGAATTAGATGCTAAGACCACATATGTCGAGGACCAAAGATAAAGAGAGTAAATGAAGTTCTTTTTGTTAGATTTAGGTAGTGCACTAGAGATTAAAACATATATCTCATTTTTTTGAAGTTTTCATTAGATAATACATGCACATTGTGCATTTGCAAAATACTTTACTATACTGATATGTAATATCTTCAAGTTAAGTACTTTTTAGTGTTAGTTACTATATTATCATATAGTAATATTGTATACACTAATTTATTATGAAACATAAAAATTAAATCAACAATCCAAACCACAACGAATCAAACTAAATCGAAATTCTTGATTAGGGTTGGTTTGGTTTAAATAATTAATGGATTGGTTCGGTTTCAAATTTTATAAACCGATATATATATTGGGTCGATTCAAATTTTCATCCAAAACCGAACAAATCCGCATTTGAACACCCCTACGTTTGGACATATTTTTAAAATATACTTTTATAAAAGTGTTTTGTAAAAATATTTTGCAAAAATATTTTTAAAGTCTTTTTAAAGGTAAGTATGGACAATTATTTTACAAAATATTTTTAAATTAAAAAATATTTAGATAATTATTTTAGAAAATAATTTATATTATTAATTAATATTAAAATAACATCCAAATAATTAATCTAATAAAAAAATTTAATTGATCATTTGTATAAAATTTATCTATTTTTGTATTTTAAAAATGTTATAAACATAGTTCACTTGTTCTTTAAAAATTGTACTTCAAGATTAATTTTTTAAAAATATTTTCAAAAATATTTTGTAAAAATTTTATCCAAACACATATTTTTTAACTCTAAAAACACTAAAAACGTTTTTAAAGAACGTGTCCAAACGAAGCCCAAGTTTTTAATATCTCTGTTATGTGTATTCCACAAATCAATCAAAATATATAGGACCTAGGTATGTATTACAAATATAAGAAAATATTTAGAGATTTATAAATTATAAATTTTGAAGCCACCGGCCAGTAATAAATTGTTTTGGCAACAATCGAGTAATAAATTTAATCAAATTACCATAACTTTAGTAAGCAATCCTCCGGTCAAATTGAATTTAGTTGACTTGAAACGTATCATTTCCTTCGCAATGAAACTGGTGGTTGGAAAAGTTTTCAGCTCTCCATTTTCAATCCCAAACGAAACCCGAAAGGAATTTATGGGTTTGGCTGCAAATGGGGCGGCACCCTGTATCTTTTCGTCACCATTGATGGCTTGTGCACGAAGACAGCTCAATCCCAAATGCAGTTTACGATCATCAGTTAGCTTTTCTTCCCATCTGATGTCCAAGAATCCTGCTTCTGTCGACAACAGTGCTAAGGTCTCCGCCGCTTCCACCTTGGTGGTGGTGCCCAGCGAAACGGACGTGGTTTCGCCTCCGCCTTTGGAGGTGAAGGAGATAGACGCAAAGTGCAGTACATGGGTGTGGAGAGGATATGACATCAATTACTTGGTATACCCAGAAGCCGATGGTGGGAATTCATCTGCGAAGCCTACCCTGCTTCTGGTTCACGGTTTTGGTGCTTCCATTGCTCATTGGCGCAGGTACGTTTTTTAGATTTTCTTCCTATAAAGAAAAGGTATGTTTTTTCTGTTTCGGTTTCTTTGATTGAGATTAAGTGCTTCCATTGCTCGTTGGCTAAAAGGATTGTATTTGAGGGATTTTTGATACTGTATTAACACTCTCCTTGTTCTAAAGAAGTTAAATTTAACCTCTGCTAGTCTTTTACTTGCTTGAATTAAAAGGGTTGTCAACTACAGACCAGACGAACTCTTCTGCAGGATGGTTTTTGGTGCACCATGTCTTTTTTCGTTTATGTTGTTTGCATGGTATATATATGTATCATTGTCTTTCATATAACTTGGAGTATGATGAAGTAAAGGAGGAAATCACGCACATATGACTCCTCATTTTTGGACTTGCAGAGTGACTGTCATCTTTAGAGGCATTTTCATGTTTACCTAACATCTGTGGCTCTATTAACGGATTCAAAACACTATTATTCTGACATTTCAGAAATATCCCGGTGCTTGCTCAAAGTCATACAGTTTACTCCATTGACCTACTAGGCTTCGGTGCTTCACAAAAGCCACGTGGTTTCGCTTATTCCATGGAAGTTTGGGCTGAGGTGAATATTTCTACTAAATCTGTGATTTTGTATGTTGGCAAGTACCACTCATTAAATATCCTTTTTCATGTTTATAATTCATTTTGACGAAGAGTGCACTGAATTGGACAGTTGATATTAGATTTCTTGAATGAAATTGTTCAAAAGCCAACTGTACTACTGGGGAACTCGATTGGTAGCCTTGCTTGTGTTATTGCGGCTTCAGGTGTGATGAATTTTCGTACATTACTGTCTAATTTCCATGTTAGGACTTGATATTTAAAATGTACGTATAATTTTTCCTGGAACAGAGTCTGCTAACTCCCTTGTGAAAGGTCTTGTTCTATTTAATTGTGCTGGTGGCATGAACAACAAGGCCATAGTAGATGATTGGAGGATAAAGCTATTCCTTCCTTTGCTTTGGCTCATCGACTTGTTATTGAAGCAAAGAGGAATTGCTACTACTTTATTCGATCGCATCAGACAAGGGTGTGTTTAGTTGATTGTGTTTTTCTTCATGTCGGTGTAAGAGGAACAGAAAACGATAACGAGTGTCGTTTTTACCCTTTGGTGCAGCAATAATCTGAGGAACATATTGTTGTCTGCCTATGGAAACAAGGAAAACGTGGATGAAGACCTTGTCGAGGTAATTGCTTTCTTGTTGCATATCTGTTTTCTGTATCTTCTGTGGTGTAGGACATTTCAGTTTTCGAACTAATGTAGAGATTAGAAAATTACCAAAGACTTCTTGAAGATGTTCATGAGTCTTTCCGAATCGTACTTATGAACTTTAAAAAATATCAGATAACCCAAAGGTAAAAGTGTTATACGTAGGAAAAGATAGATGATTCCGTATCAATCGTTTATTAGATTATTCGGAAACCAGCAGAGGACGAAGGAGCTCTGGATGCCTTCATTTCGATCGTGACAGGGCCACCAGGCCCGAATCCGGTGCAGTTGATTCCAAATATTAACCTACCAATTTTGGTGCTGTGGGGTGATCGGGATCCTCTTACTCCAATAGATGGACCAGTGGGGAGATACTTTGCATCATTGCCGGCTCGGCTATCAAATGTGAATCTCTACTTATTGGAAGGTGTTGGGCATTGCCCTCATGATGATAGGCCTGACTTGGTCCACGAGAAGTTGCTTCCCTGGCTGGCTAATCTTCCACCTTCTTGATGTAATGTGTGTTTTAGGAATCCTACTCTGATTCAAGAACTGTGTATACATACTTGTATAGGGTTGGACTGATGTATCATAATAACAACCACGGTCTCTTTTCTCAGAGAAATATATTGAATAAATTAAATAAATGTTGTATATAAATTCCTAAATAAATAATGTACGAAATAAAGTGAATAATTATTTCAAATGGAATAGTATGAAATACTTTAATAATACCCTTTTTGGAGTGAGCTTAGATTTGATGGTTGGATATAAACTTTATTTGATGCAGAAATCGTGTTTATTTAAAGCTAAAACTGTACTAAATTCGTGCGTTGAGTTGGAAATAACCTAAAATTATCTTTAAATAGCTACGCTTTGCTGTTGATTTTCTTCTTGTGGGTTGAGTGCTTGTAGGACGAGTGTAAATGCGCGTGAATTCTCAATAGACCATAGAAAGTGAACTAAAATAGCGTTCTTAGCAAACAGCTTATTGTGAATCAATCTATTTCATCATATGACAAAAATTACAACAGGGTCATCTTGTGCATCTTCAAGGAAGGGAATCAAAAACTCAGAATGACCACTATCATATACCAGGTAACTGAGGTTAGCCCACGTTATTAAAGGTCCAGTTCAGGGGGGATCTCATACGAACTAATAAAAGATCGAAGGCGTACTGAATCATTTAGAACATCAGAAACAACCTACTCAAATAATTTAATTTAAGTGTATCATCCCTTTGTTTACACCTTAGGAGTCTTCTTTTTCACAAGCATGTTTCTATCTTTACCTTTCTTTTGCTTCTGTCCTCTGCGAGCATGGGTTTCATCTCTCCCACCAGTATTAATATCCTTATATTTGATCGGCTTGATGATAACACCAGCTCTCTTTACAACCTGTCCATCAACAAATGACAAGCAAGCACTGAGTCGATTTGAAAAGACAGGATGTCATGGAATTGAAGTTAAAGGTGTTTAAAATATGCACTTCTGGACGGTTAAGAGCCGCAACAGCGGAAACAGGATTAAATTCTGGTCCAATCGGCATCCGAATACTTTGTTCGAAAACTTCTTCGGAAGTGTAGGGGTAAGGAAGCGACTTTGTATGTAGTCTCTCAGCCTACATGAAAACATAAATTATTAAAAGCAAACAGTTAGTTAAAAAATGAAACAAATGATACTAGGGACAATTGCGAGGAAAGTAATATGTTGCTGAAAAACAGATTGAATTATTCAGACAGAGCATGCAGCTTTTCGAGGAACTAAGGTAACCACAAAATCAGGCATACAATGACCTTTTTATCCAACTTCTCTGAGACAATAACATTATTCAGATGTGCATCCTTCCTCTTTTTCAGAGCTTCTTCTCTTTTTTTTTTGGCTGTCTCGTGTTCTTCTAGCATCCAAGAAGGTAAACCTTTCTTTTTCTGTATGTCAGTCCATTGACCCCAGCCAGGAATTAAAACAGGCTTTTCAGGTTCAGGATTTTCCTCATTCAATACTTCTGCTTTATCTTTCTCAAAATCTTCTTCAACATCATCACCAGCGAATGCACGTTGTATAAGTTCTGACTGGGACGGAAGTTCATAACCAGACTTACCGCCACCGGATAAAATCCCATCTACCATTTCTCCACCACTATCTGCATCACTATTGCCACCATCATCCTGCTAAACAATAAGAAAAGGGTTCTCACAGCAGCAATTGGAATGGTGAGGTATGCAAAGTTTGTGAGAGCAGGAACTACCTCCATCATTGTTTCGTTTTCCAAAGATCTTACAGATGCTGAACATTTGCCATTATTGGCATGGCTAACTTCAATTTGGTTATTAGCTGATGATTTTTTCATCTATTCAACCACATCATGAATTAGAATCAATAGTGATAAGTTTCTTATCTCTATAAGCAAACAAAATCTCACACAAGCTCACCTTTTTCCACGAGTCCGAAGCAAAGAAAGAAACATCATATGCTATTTTGGGCTCTGGCTCTTCAACATTGGTCTCAAAACTCTGTAATCCAACAGATGAGGTTTAAATTAATCTTAACACACAACATATGAAAGTGATCATACATTTAGATAGAGAGGATTTTGCTGAATATAACTGCATATGCATATTACACCCAATCAAATCTCATGCAGCAATTTTGTTCATGTAGATGAATAGGAAAGCAACATTTCATAAATACTGAGACCAAGCAGCATATGCCTGACATTAGTAAACTGAACACGCACAGAGACCATTAATGACCTTTGGGAGCACAAAGAAATTATCAGGAATGTTAAACAATCACTCTGACGTTCATGATCCAATGTTCTGAAACTATAAATACTTCAAAACATTATTGATCCTCATTACAAATACACAAATGTATATTGGGACACCGTTCCACAATACGAGCAATCGTCAATCAAGCCTCCTGGTTGACTTTCACTCTCTAACATGCTCCACTGAAGTCTAAGATCACAGTATTTCCATTACAACAAGGTAAAAAAGTCGTTCGAATGAAAATAAAAGAAATATATCTATTATCACCTTAAACAAAGGATCATGATTGATCTCCCATGACAACATGGTAAAAAGTCTTGAACGATCGAATGAAGACAAAGAAGTAGATCTATTATCACCTTAAACACGGAATCATGATTGATCTCAAACTCTTGACGAAGTAAATTAGGATCAATGTCTGATGATCTCAGCAAATGATTATCTTTCTCATGTTCAATAACCTTATCCTCTCTTTCCTCACCACCATCTTCACTATCACTGTTGGCATAGTAGCTATCGGATTTGACCTTCTTACTTGTCTCAGAAACTGCTTTGTTTGGAGCACCAAACACCCTCCTTCCACTTGGGACATCCATATCACATCGTCCTAACTCACTTTTACCATCCAATTTCTTCAATGATAAATCATACTCTTTAAGAGCAAGATTTGCTTCTTCATCAGCAGCCTCCTTCCTCTTTTTCAATCCCCGCACCTTTGCAAAGAAAATCAAAGGTCACAATGTATCTTGTTATTAACAAAAAATGTTTACAAATTGAAAACAGTGTCAGTACATCACTATAATGGGGACATGGACATTAAAAACAAACGCGTCAAAAATTACCATGAAAGGTAAAGAAAGCACTCCTGAATGGGGCAACTCTTCATCCTCTTCTAATAATTTCCGTGTTTTTTCTTTGGCATTTATCAATAGTTTTGAAGTTTTATCCAGATCTGAACCATCTGCCACATCATCACTATCATCTTCATAACTGCTCTCATCACTGCTGCTACTTTTGTTCATAGAACTCATTTTCCTAGTCAATTCAGCATGTTTACTAAGTTGCTCCGCAAAAGCTACCCGGGTTCCTTCATCTTGGGCATCAATACCCCGTTCTAAGATGCGTTTTGCCCACCTTGAGCTGTTTTTGTGCTTTAAAGTCATACGCTCCTGCATTAACAGATTATTCTGAAACAAGACTGACCAAAATGAAGCCAATGCTAGTTAAATCACATATTAATGTATATCTAAACACCTCAGCTCTTTTGAACTCTTGTTTCATTGCAATATCCTTGGCAGCTTCAGGATCCATTTGAATTGCCAGGTCAGCTGCTTTTGTCCTATCTTTTTTCAACAAACGGTGATATGTTTTTGATTTAATCTTCTTAATTCGCTTTGCCTTCATTTCATGGCGGAAAAGAAGACTACGCATTTTTGCAAGACGATCTTGACGATCCTGCATATCTTCAATTGACAACTGCACGTATCATCCCGCAAACAATTGCTTTGTGAGATTCTCTATTTATGTTGTTTCTACTTGAAAAAAGAACAGTAAATGAGGATTGAGGACACATTTGAGGTAAATTATAGATGTATATGACCACCAGACCTCATTCAGTTCAAGAAGCCTCGCACCATCTTTTTTGTGAGCTTCAACAACCTCATTATGGTTGACCAAGGAAGCAATTTTCTTCTCAAAATCAGTTCTAGGTTCAAATTCAGAGGCTATTGCTCCTATAGTCGAAAATCCGAGGTCCATCTCTTCATCAAAATATAAAGTAGGTGCTTCTCTGTTTTTCTTGACTAAAGGTTCCCACTTGGTAATATCCTTTTTTGATTGTTCATAAGCAGCCTTTCGCTCCACTCTTTCTTGATCCGCCTGAGGAAGTGGTGTGATAATGGGAGCTGCCTTACTTTCCATCCGACGCAGGTCCTTTCTAAGTTTGCTGAAGCCTGACTTACCATGCAGTGATTCCACAAGGTCCTGAATGCTGATCAGACCCTTGCCATCAAGAATATCACGACTAGGATTATACTCAGACTCTGGATAAGCCTCAGAGATGATAAAATCTTTCTTCTTTTTACCTACAAGTGGTCAAAACATATTAGAGTTATTGTTCAATGGATCTATCAAAAAACAACTGAATTACACAACAGTTGACTGTTGGGTTGATTTTAGTTTAAAAATAAAAATCAATGAGCATGTGACACACATGAAAACATTGTGGCGAAAACAGTTCAAAGAACAAAGTTGGACAAAAATTTAGGTTTAAAAAGTTTGGGTTGTCAACAAGGCTCCGTAAAAAGGGTCAGAAGGATGTCTTATCCTTCAACCGCACTTCTACATTAATTCATGAATTTCATTTCGACCAAAATACAAAAGAAAACAAGTTCTTCAATCTTGCAACTCCAAATTAGTGTAAAAACTACACAGAAGATCCTGTTATAAGCAATAACACTTAATCCAAAAGGCTACGGCATGCCAAACTGAATACTTAAATTTATTTAGCAATTACTCGCAATAACAAATAGCCAGGGATTGAAGGCAGACCACTGCCTGCAAAAGCATCACTTGGAAGTCCGGTTATCTCTTGTAACATCCTTGCATGTCTTCCATCATCTTCAGCATCCTCACCTTCATCGGATGCAATATTCTCATCCTAAGAGTCAATGGTAACAACTAGAGTTAGATAAAAAAGGACCTGGGCTGTGGGTAAGTGAGCAACATCGAATGGAAATCAGAGAGATACCTTAAAATCTTCAGGAAGCTCATACTGATAGTTTTCAACAAGGTCAAACCGCTTATTCTTCTTCGATTCCTCCTCTGGAATAGCTTCCTCATATTCATACACATCATCACCAACATCATTAAAATCTCTCTCCTCTTCATCATCTGACGGGCCACCGTCAGGGTCACGGCGATCTAGCTCCTTCTGAAATGCATTGGGCAAACGAGGCCCACGCCAGTCCCTCTTCTTAGTAGCTTTATCTCTTCTACTCTTACCAAAGCTCGAACCTTTTCTCTTTTTGTTCATAATTTCTCCATCTTTTCTTCGATTACTATGGCTTTCATCCCTGGATATTCCTCTATTTTCTGCCATTTTTGTGGTCTGATACATAACTAGAAGTTGTTAATTGGTAATCTATAAGCAAAGATACGGCAACGACAAAAATTGAGACAGCTGCAAATAATCTGGGCAAGAATACTAAGATATCACTAAAGAGGTTCCAGACTGGAAAGTGACTCTTAATTCTAAATTCATAAAACAAATAATCAGCAAAACAAAAGTTGAATGTCGAAATTAATAGAAGACAGATTATGGACGTCACAGAACACCACAGGCCGACGAAGATTGGTCGGCCGCTCTGATAATAGAGAAATCAGTAGGATATAGAATTAGAGAACATTAACGGAGGTACAGGAGCACATTACACCACCTGCCGGTGGGAGATTGGTGGTAGCCGCCGTGGTGAGGGCGCGGGAATGAATCGGACTGAGGAGCTGCCTGCGTATCTGGGGCTGCGTTCCTGATGTCTAGTGTCTCAGAAATCAGACCTCTCTAATTTGACTTCGGCCCAGGCTCAAATATCAGGTTTGGCCCAAAGGGTAGAGCACACTTGGACACAAACCACATATTTATGTAGATAAATATTCTGAAAAACTTGATTACTCTTGTCTAATCTCGCTTCGACTCGAAATTTTCCTAAACTGCCCCATTTCACCAAAAGAGAAAAAAATTATCAAACGTTAACTAACGACATTTAACGTCATGGATCATAATTAATTATGTTTGAAATTGATTTACTGGTAAATGATGATAGGATGTGCTAATTGGATAATTAAATATAGCGATGATAATATGCATACCTCACAACATTAGGATAGATATCGTGGACACCTTGTGTGACACCTGTATGGACCAGTATGGTCCACATTATCAATTTTTTCACAACATATATATCATATTAATTCAAATAAAGTACATACTATAAATTTGATGAACAAAAAGAAGAGAGATATAAATTAGAGATTAGTGGCAAATGATAGATAGGACGTACAAATAGATAAATACATGTACCGATGATAATATACAGACTTTACAACCTGAATATTAATTCTAATAAATTTAAATAGTGTAATAGATATGTGTGCATATTTGATGATATGAGATATAAAATAAATTATTGAATTATAATATAACAAAGAAACTAACTGCTATGAAATTTATTATATTTATGCTTTATTTAGTAAATTTATTCACCCAAAATATAAAAAATGATAGTAAAAAAAAAAAAAACTTTACACTTGAAAGTTCATACGAATCTCTGCTTAAATTTGAGCTTCAAAACAAACTCAGACTAATAATATAATAAAAATAATAATAATAATATTTTTTTTAAAAAAAAAAACCAAAATCTCAAACAAACTGTTGGGAGTTCAATGCAGCAGGTTTTGTAAGTCAGGGGGTTAGGGCTTCATCAGCTTCACTTTGTCCAACACTGCTGCCATGTCTTCAACGCTTGAAATTGAAGCTCGGGAGTAAGCTTTCTCCCCAGTGGTTTTTTGCAATTTCTCATTTACCATTTTGTATGCGTTCTTTAGTAATCGGGAATTCTTTTCTTCCTCCGACTGGTAGTGGAGTTTGAAAGGCTTCAGAATTTTTGAGACATTGGAGTTTATTATGCTTTAGCTATATACAACCAGCTGTCGGCTATGCATAAAAAAAGTTTGCTAATTTAACATGTTATTTACTTTTAAGTTCTTTTAGTTATACAAGCCAGTTCATATATACCTCTCACTGCATTTTGTTCTGTTGGACATTATATACCTGCAATGGAATTGCTACGCGTAATGAATTGTTTCCCCTTTCTTGTTTTGCATTTTATTCTTGCGTGGTTATATTATTTGCAATGTAGCTAGTTTTTTCTCATCGAAACAATCGATTGCTTTCCAATGTGATTTTCCCGAAGGTAGTTGTGTTTTAATTGGTTGGAGATGAATCTTCCTGTATGACGAATCTGTCATAACCGACTTGTTCTCATAATGTATCTTTCTTGGCGATTATACCTGTAAGTTTTGTACTTCCTTGACCGGTCTGTATTTTTCTGATAATGTACTGTATTTTCTTTATCCTTCATTTTATTGAAGCGGGCTTGATTTATACCCTTTCTTTTCCAGAAAATACTATGAGATAATGCCCCCACCGTAGTCTTATGCCACATAGTCTTGAAGATTATTTTGTTTGCTTGCAGTGTGATAAAGATTGTTCTTCAATTCTGCAAAGAGAATTCATTGCATCAAACGTTCCAGACTTTACAGAATGAATGCCAGGTTTCTCTCAATACGGTGGACAGCCTCGAAACACTTACTGCTGACATCAATAGTGGAAGGTGGGATGCGATTTTGCCGCAATTGGCCCAGCTTAAGCTTCCTCGTAAGAAGCTAGAAGATCTTTATGAGCAGGTAGGCCAGTACTTTTGGCAGTCAGGTCAGCATGTGCCACTTGTTGCCAGCCATTGATCTCTTGAAGAGTTAGATGCCTTGAGTTGAAACCAGATAATTTGGAAGAATGAAGCGTTGAAGTTCATCACTTTCTGTTCTTTTTGTAGATTGTTCTGGAAATGATTGAACTTCGTGAAACTGATACAGCACGTGCTATATTAAGGCAAACCCAGGTGATGGGTGTCATGAAACAGGAGCAGCCGGAACGATACTTACGGCTTGAGCATCTTCTTGTTCGGACATACTTTGATCCCAATGAGGTAAGAATTGAATCATTATTTACTGTCTCCTTTAGTGCTATCTATTTTGTGCAGTTTTATGATTGTGTTCCAGAAATATATGTGGTTGGCAGTTCCTCGGCTGGTCCCATGATTTTGTTGACAGTCTAATGCCTTGACATGGCATATCTATGCCATCATAAACTCTATTGTCTAATTTAATGTTTATGCCAATGTTTCTCTGTTTTCACTAGGTTACCTTAATTACTTGTGACTATGGAAAACCTTCTATTGTTTTCATTTTGGTACTGATACCTTTTGAAATTGATGTTCAGGTATATCAAGACTCATCAAAGGAAAAACGTCGATCTCAAATAGCACAAGGTATGGTTCTTATATTCTCTGCTTTAGCTGGCATATTGTATCATAATAATTTGTGTGTTCCTTAGAGATCAGTTAAGAGGTATTTGTAAGCTGTATGTTTTCCCCTTGCTTGTTAAATTAAATGACTTAGAGATCCTTGTGAAAGGTAGTCAGCATAGTTAATTTTTAAAAATGCCGAGTTTTTGTTCTGTGAATTGAGACTTTGATAAGTGGGTGACCCCATGTATTGTGATTTTTTTGTGCACTTGAAAATGTCTAGAGAAAAAACCTAGCTTCTGAGAGTCAGAAAATGTGTATATCAGCCTTTGTGAAACCTCCTATCCTTCTTTTTTAGCATCTTAGCTTCATTTTCATACATAAATTGGAAACTGATGACTAAAATCGCTGCATGGGTTCACAATCATCATGCAGCTGAATGCGTATAAATTATCTTTATATATTGTTTCAATTTGTTTTTAGGTCTTTTTCTTACATACATTGTTTTATTGTATCTTCAGCTGTTGCTTCAGAAGTTTCAGTGGTTCCACCTTCACGTTTAATGGCTTTAATCGGTCAAGCTCTAAAGTGGCAACAGCACCAAGGTTTTATAGGACGAAGTTTCTTATATGATTTGTCAAGTTATTCCTGAATCTTGATTCTAACTCTTGCTGTGTGTTTTGCTATTTAAATAAAGGATACTATTTCTTGAAGGTTCTCCCTACTTTAGGAAATAGCTAGAAATACACGATTTTTAGACATTTTATTTTGTACTATAACTCTTTGTATGACCATATGATGAATTTAGTGTGGGTCAAGAGTTTTCAACTCTTAATATATCAGTAGAATATGGGCATACATAGTATTCCATGAAAGTACGCTTATCATGTAAGTGATGAGAGAATAAATTAACGGGGACAAACCATATGATTAGAGAGTAAATTATCGGGGACAAACCATAATAAAATAAATTCGGTGCTTGTAATTTCAACTCAAACCATTTTTCCTAGTGTAAAGATGTAACAATAAAATACCAGCTTTACTGCTTCATTGCTAATCCGACAGATATTCTGAAGTTTAATCAAGGCTTCCCTTCCCTGAAATTTCTGTGCTCCTTTTATGCTCATCACTAAATGTTGCTCAGCCTCTTTATTTGGCTTTGTTAGGTTTACTTCCACCAGGAACACAATTTGATCTGTTTCGAGGAACAGCTGCAATGAAACAAGATGTGGAGGATATGTATCCAACAACTCTTGGGCATACTATAAAGGTAAGTGGTGCATCTCATTTTGATTGCAATTTTCGTATATAGATGTTTGTATTTCTCTTGTGAAGTTCTGTTTGAACTGCAAGGTAACATATTATTGCAATTTTACAAAATTTGTGGCATTGGCACCAAACTTGCGCATAGTATTTAAATTCTTAATGATCAGAAAACCTGTAAATATATAATTCTTCGTGATCTGTTCTTGGTAAATCCTTTGTGATGTAAATGAAGAGTGGTGTGTGACAATTTCTGTAATTTGATTATTTTCTTGACGTTGGTTCTCTCCTCTCCGTTTCTTTACCTCTGAAGATTAATAAAGTTTGACAGTAATTATTGGCTGCAGTTTGGGAAGAACAGTCATCCGGAGTGTGCCCGCTTCTCTCCAGATGGACAATTCCTTGTCTCTTGTTCAGTTGATGGATTTATCGAGGTTATTTTTTTGAAGTACCTTCAATAAGTTGTTTATTTTAAAACCATTAAATGCTAATGATAGTTTCTTAGACAATTGCAGGTTTGGGATCATATAAGTGGAAAACTAAAGAAAGATCTTCAATACCAGGCTGATGTAAGTCAACTATTAAACCCTTTTCCTCTGTTTAAGCTACCTTTTCGACTGCTGATATAGTTCTGACACAAATTTCTACTATGAGATTTAACACTGCAGCTGACAGCAAACATACAATGTCGATCTAAAGTGTATTATTTTTATATGATTAGCATATTACAGCCTTATGCATAGTTGGTTACTGCGCACAGGATGGAACAACAATATGGAGTTGTGTTTTTGCTGCTGAACCTTTGTTTATTTGATAACTTCTATCATGGATCATGACATGGTAAAAAATTGTAAGATTATATGATTTAAAATAGTTGATACAAATATATCCACAAATTGGACCTTGTTTTGACTTTAATAATGTCTAGATATCTTTTGATATTTTTATTTTTGTATTTCAATAGTTAGATGCCTCTAAATATCTGAGGCTGCTGTTTATTGTATGTTTTAGCTATTAGAGATGCAATATATATTGACTGTATTATTATTCCGCTTTAAATGAGTAGGACGATATCCTTGTGATAATCGAGTGTACTTCTCATCTGGTAATCAATTGGCAGGAAACATTCATGATGCATGATGATCCTGTCCTGTGTGTTGATTTCAGTAGAGACTCAGAGATGCTAGCTTCTGGATCACAGGACGGAAAAATAAAGGTAAGGCTTGTTTGTTTTTTACTTCACAATTTCTGAATGTACCTGTGCCAGAATGACTTCCAACATTTGAAGGAAACTCAATCTGTTCCCAAAAATCTTTCTGGAAAAAAATAGTTAATAACTTCAAATTATGCGATAACGTAGCTAATGACTGTACCATTGCCACCCTTATGCAAGTTTTTCGTTATTCTGTTTCTTGCTAACTCTGCTTTTGTGAATTTTACTCAATTTAACTAACTTGCTATCCTGTCACAGGTTTGGCGTATCAGGACTGGCCAGTGCTTGCGTCGTCTTGAACGAGCACATTCCGATGGTGTCACTAGTGTTGCTTTTTCACGTGATGGAACACAGTTGTTAAGCACCTCGTTTGACAGCACAGCCAGGTCTGTTGAATTCATAACTGGGGTATATGTGATCATCGATTTCATTTCTTCAACCTCCTTAAAGCTACAGCTTCCGAGTCCAATTGCGCGCGAAGCGCATGCGGAACGGGCATGGAGAAAAAGAAGTGTGGAGGAGAAGCAGCCGAGCTCATTCCCTTCGCTTTAAACTTAGAATGAAGAAATAGTTGAAGTTGAAAATTGCAAATGCTGGACTTGGAAATCATTTTCTTTTTGTGGTTTCATACAGAATTCATGGTCTGAAGTCTGGAAAGATGTTGAAAGAGTTTCGTGGACATACATCTTACGTAAATGATGCCATCTTTACTAATGATGGTTCTTGGGTTATAACTGCCTCAAGTGATTGCACTGTGAAAGTAAGAACCTAAGAACCTCAGTTTAAGTTATCCAGCGAAGGCCAATATCTCTATCAGTTTTTTATTTATGCTAACAAGGACGTATAGGTTTGGGATATGAAGACCACGGACTGTCTGCAGACCTTCAAGCCACCACCGCCTCTCAGGGTATTTATCTTTACTAGCATCTTTCTGTTATTGCAGTTGATGTTTTCCTAATAGGCTGGGACAATAGTACTACATTTTGTTCTTTGTTCTAAAAATGGTCAATATATGATGAATTTATGGATCATTTTTTATTGTCAACGACAGGGAGGTGACGCATCAGTGAATTCTCTTCATCTTTTCCCTAAAAATACTGATCACATAATTGTGTGCAATAAGACATCATCGATATATATCATGACTCTTCAAGGGCAGGTGCGTTATTCAATAATGGTTGGTAAAATGGCGTTGCTCTTCCTATGCATATCCAACGAGTTGATGCTGTTATTCCAATTTTTTGGTTGATCTCTTATTAAAGGTTGTGAAAAGTTTTTCATCTGGTAAAAGAGAAGGTGGAGATTTTCTGGCTGCTTGTGTATCACCCAAAGGGGAATGGATCTATTGTGTTGGTGAAGACAGGTAAATTACCGTAGAATTCTTCGACATTGTTAGGATCTCTCCCTAGTTTCTTTGCCAGAGTAAACTTCTCTACTTCTCTAAGAATGTCACCTAAATATGCAGAAATTTATACTGCTTTAGTCAGAATTCTGGAAAACTAGAGCATTTGATGAAGGTAAGTTTCTGATTTTACCAATTAACCTTCACTTCCCTTTTTTAAAAATGTTCTACCATGTGTTTAGTGTCACTTTCTTCCCCAATGATATTTTTTAGTAGCAACTAACATAAGCCATATGAGCAAATCACTGTGCTTTGTGTGGCGAGCAGGTACACGAAAAGGATGTGATCGGCATTGCTCACCACCCTCACATAAACCTTGTCGCGACGTATGGGGCAGACTGCACTATGAAGTTATGGAAGCCATAGCCATTCTTAAATGTTATTTTACCATCTTTTTTGTAGTTGTAGTTTTTACCCCACTGTTTGTCTTGCATGGCAAATGACATGTAATTTTATAGCAATATCTTTTTTTTATTTTTAATGTTTGCTCCTGCTACCTGAATCTACTGAAAATAAGTATATTTTGTAATTTAGATTCACTCAGTGCTACGTTTTATTACTGTGATTGTGATAAATGGTTGGCATGCATCTCAACTGTCCCGGACCAGCATTGAATTGGCTGATTAAATGAGGATTCACAGCAATTGCTTTCATTGAAATGTGAGTCAATGAGGCCGACCATGGTGTCCAATCTCCTTCAATTTCTTCATGGCCTCACAGTTATTAACATACTACTGCTGCCTCTACTTAGTCAGAGAGCAAGTGCTTTGAATCAAAGCACATGAAGATTCATTGATTTCATCACCTTCACTGGGTATTTGAACGAGTATTATTTTACTATCGTTTAAGTCAACCCTCGACTGTGGGATTTCATGGTCATTTAAATTTAAAATTCAATTCCCCATCTCACTCTTGAAAACTACTTGTACCACGATTATAATTTGATTGGCAGTTGTGATGGTTTACGATGGTTGAGCACACGAACTTTTATACCACATGTAAAAGTATGAACTGAATGACGAACTGGTGAATTTTCTATTTATTTTAAGTTCTTTATATAAACATTTGGTGGAAAATTGGTTGTTGAAATGAGGGTTATAAGTGAAATAATTGGTTATTAATCAACTTTTATTAATGTTTAAAACTATATTAATGAAATCCATTCTTGGTTTTAGTATTTTCAGATTCAGATTATCATGCATCATTTTCTTACTGTGAAATTTTGTGTTGTAGTGGTTTTCAATTTAATCATTTATTATTGTGCAATCCTGGATAATTAGACAACTTTGTTTCAGTACTCGTATACAGATTTATAAATATTTTCATTTTGTTTGTGCTAGTTTATAATAATAGGTCGAAAGATATCGAATTCTTCTCATTTTTTATTGTTGTTATTGCTATCTGGTCTAATATATTTCTTTAACTCTCAAGTTATTTATTTTATCAACAAGTTGTTATTCGATGATGGTGGTACTATGTAATATTAACAATATTTTGGCTCTGAACCGTGTGACCTTCTTCAACTGCTATTTGAAATGCAATATTGTCAAAAGGATAACACGGATAGGTATTTGTGTTATGTTGGGACAAATTTTTTTACAAATTTTTTATAAAGTATTTTTAAAAAAAGATTTACAAAATATTTTTAAAGTTGTTTTAAGGATAAATATGCGTTTGGACAACTATTTATAAAATTAATTTTAAATTAAAAAAATTTTAGACAACTATTTTAGAAAATGATCTATACTTCAAAAAATAGTATTAAAAGAGTATCCAAATAATTAACTAAGAAAAATGTTTTAATTAATGATTCATTTAAATTTTACCATATTTTATATTTTAAATCATTGTAAAACATATTTAACTTGTTCTTTAAAAAATCTTATCCAAACATATATTTTAATTTTTTTAATTCTAAAAACGTATTTAAAAAGTTTGTCCTAAAAACAGGCTTTGACATTTCAGTCATCGCTTATTTTATTCTTATTAATGAATGCATGTAAACTGAAACTATTTGTAAGCTTATATTATATCTACATTTACATTGTTTTCTTTGCTAGTTTTGATAAATTGGTAAATGGCAAACATTAAGTGCAAGTGTGTTTCTCTTTCAGGAAACATAATTCATATATGTAAAAAAAGCTCAAACTACGAGATGTAGAATGTACATTTGAAACAAAATTACCGGAAACATTTAGTCAATTCCAAGATCACAGAATATGGAGAACATTAAAAGAGACAGAGGCAGGAAAAAAAAAAGAGAGAAAAAGAAAATAACCACAGGACTGTAGAAATATTTATTGCATGTATTTACTTCCAGAGAGTGCTATACAGGTGAATTCATTTACTCCTCCCTACCCACCGCCATTCCTCCACTTTTAAACCTTCCGACCACCCACAAACACTCTACACACACACACACTAGCACACAGTTCACACAACAAAAAATGGCTCACAGACAGTTGACGCTTTGTGGCCTTCTTGTGATGTTACTGTTAGTTTGCAACATGGATTCAGGTCTTGTATGGGGTCAAGAGGATGGAGCTGGTGGTTCTGAGAGGAAAGCTTTGGTGCCTGCCATGTTCATTTTTGGCGACTCTTTGATAGATAATGGCAACAACAACAACTTGGCATCTTTGGCAAAAGCCAACTATTTTCCCTACGGCATCGACTTTAGTGGCGGCTCCACGGGTCGCTTCTCCAATGGTTATACAATTGTTGACACCATTGGTAAATAGGAGACATGTTCGCCAAATCTTTTCAGTTGTGTAAAAGTGAAAAAATAAATCTGTTTCATGCATTCACCCTGGTTTGTTTCTTACCTCTGTGCAGCTGAATTGCTTGGATTACCACTGGTTCCTCCATATTCTGAGGTTTCTGGGGATCAAATGAGATATGGAGTTAATTATGCCTCCGCAGCTGCTGGTATCCTCGACGATACAGGAAGAAACTTTGTGAGTAATGATAACATAATTTGATGATGCATTGTACTTGGGAACATGCTTCTGTTCCAACAATCTAGTGATAGAAATTTCTGTTTTGTCACCTTTTACACTAAACATGGCAGGTTGGTCGGATTCCATTTAATCAGCAAATTAAAAATTTCGAGAACACACTTGATCAGATCACCGGTACCCTCGGTGTACCGGATGTGTCACAATCTCTATCCAAATCCATTTTCTTTATAGGGATGGGCAGCAATGACTATTTAAACAATTACCTCATGCCCAATTATAACACCAAGTTTCAGTACAATGCTCAACAATATGCAGATCTCTTGTCTCAACAGTATTCCCAACAAATCAGTGTAAGATACTTGGACTTACGCTGCCATACTTGTATGTGATATGTTTTACTTGCATTTTCTTGAGTCTGTTTTTATTAAAAAATATAATTTGCAGAGACTGTACAATCTTGGAGCTAGGAAATTTGTGATAGCAGGTCTTGGGCTGATGGGGTGTATTCCAAGCATTCTTGCTCAGAGTAGCAATGGTATATGCTCAGAGGAAGTTAACCAGCTAGTGCTTCCCTTCAATACCAATACAAAGGCCATGATCAACAATCTCAGCGCTAATCTACCTGGCTCAAGATTTTCTTACATCGATATTAAAAACATGTTCCAATATCTCCTAGCAAATGCTGGAACTTACGGTGCTTTGAGATCTCCATTTCTCTCCCATGTAATCAAGATCTCAATATTCTGTATTCACTTTTTACATACTATGTTGCACAGGATTTAGTGCCTTGAATCGTGGGTGCTGCGGCATTGGGAGGAACAGAGGGCAAATCACTTGTCTACCATTCCAGACGCCATGCCCAGACCGGAAACAGTACATATTCTGGGACGCTTTCCATCCCACCGAAGCGGTAAACATGTTGTTTGGACAGAGAGCTTTCAATGGGAATACAGAGTTTGCTTATCCCATCAACATACAGCAGCTAGCCGGTCTTTAATCTCATTAGTGGACTGTTTTTTCTTTCTTTCTTTTCTTCTATTCTTGACTCCCCGGATTCATGAGTGTGAACTTTTTAGAAATGGATCAGGCGTTGTAGTAGGGAAGTGCATCAACGGAAATCTATTTATCTTATGTTCCTGTGATTGATCTCTTGTCTTTTTATATAAATCTTTGTAGCTGCTAAAAGCTAGTAACACCACAATAAAAAGGATCAAAATATTTATTAGAAATAGTGAGACAAATGTTGGGTGCAAATACTAAACAACCAATAAAAAAAGGTCCTTAGAGGACGTTCTGATATAAAAATGACAATTACATAAATGCTAAACCCAAGGATTAGTTAACTTAAACAATAGAAGATGGCCATTAGATTCTAGAGCATGACTAATTGCTGTATATTAATGGGATAGGTATATGTTCTGGAGGTAGAATAGTAGGCTTTTTTGGCTAGCAAAATATTGGCAGCTTCAGTAGGATGGAATGCATCCCAAAACAAGTGATTACGCCTGTTTGCGCATGGAATTTGAAAGGGAAGGCATGTTATCTGCCCGTTGTTTCTTCCCACCCCACAACAGCCCCTGTCCAGCACTTCAAATCCTGTCAAAACAGACAGTAATGATTAGGTTTTTAATCAAAAAGATAGTATCATACTGTCATAGGTATATGTCTACCATAAGATCTTGCATTCACGGCTAAATCTTGGCCGCTTTGATATGAATCCAAGTATACAAACTTGGCCCCAGGAAGCAGGCCACTGTTAAATCTATCCACCAGCCTTCTCAGTCCTGCGTTGAAAAGTGAAATAGCACTGTTTATCTCTTCATTGCACCGGCTTCCATTACCATTGTATCGTGCTAACTCATACGGTATGCAGCCTATTGCCCCTACAGCAGTCACAAGCACTTTACGTGCTCCTAAGTTGTATATTTCTGTTAGTTGTCTGGAATAATCCTGGATGAGGGAAGCAGCATAAGCTTTTGGGGTGTATTCGTAGCTGGTTGAATAGTAATCCCGCATGAAATAGTTGTTAAGATAGTCATTGCTTCCCAGGCCACAGTAAATTATGCATTTGCTTAGATAGTAGGCGAATGCCGCGCCATCTCCTCTAAAATACCTACTCAACTGCACCACCGTCGTTCGAAAGTTTTGAATCTGTTGGTTCATTGACATGTGAGCACCCAAATTGTTTCCTGTTTCATCACGGATTCCTGAAGCACCTGATGCATAATTGGCTCCCTGAAGTAATACTCGTCCACGAACCGCGGCATAGGGCTGAATGTAGTTCGGAAAGCCTAATAGCTGAGCTGAAAACATAAAGAAAAAAGCATAAGGGCTATCTTAGAAACATAAGATATGACTATAGCTTAAAAAGACTCTGGTAAAAAGAACCTAATGCATCGACGAATGTACGGCCATTCGTGAAGCGCCCGGTTGTGCCTTGAGGGAAATCAATGCCATATGGTCTGTAATTTGCCCTGGCAAGACTAAGTAATGCATTATTGTTTCCATTATCCACCAATGAGTCACCAAATATAAAGAGTCCTGGCACTTGTTGATGATTAGGTTGCGACATAGCTGCTGAACACCAGAAACTAAGAACAACCCACACAACCAACTTAATGAAGTCTGCCATTGTGGATACTTTTCACTTATCGCTGCCTAATACAAAATGAAGATTTGGAGTATGTTTCCAAGTACGAAACCTGGAGAGTTTTTATAGTGAAAATTCTTGGTACCTAATTTTAATTGGTTTCATGAGATGACATCAAGAAAGTTGGTGTCTGTTGGGATCCAACTCTTTTTAGCTGTAATTCACGATGGATTTTATAATTTGCCAAAGCAACGGTGGCAATGGCTTATATCCCGTGAGACCTATGTCAACAAGGTGTCGCATAGAGCATGAAAATTGATGCTATTAACTCATGACCTCAGACTTTAATTTGTTCCATTTGAAAAATATTTAAAGAGCTGGCAGAATCATGAATTGGCAGTCACGATTGTACTATTATGTTTAAATTTGACAGTCAAGATTTTTGTTCTGATCAGGTACTTGGTCGCTCCTTTCCAGACATTGCACATATACACACGGGCATACGTGCATTTAAAAATGTTAAAAGACAAAGAAAATTCAGATGGGCAGCCGCAAATATTCTATTCATGTCAAAATACCATATTGCATCGGATCCAACTTCAGTGATCTGATCACCACAAAGCAATGACAGCCCTGCTGATGCGAAATGATATACGATAAACATTATTATATAAGGTGAACATTATGATATATAGGACATAATGAGCCATGTCCCCCTGTCACATAAGAGGGGGATTGCCTCCCTTTAGGATCGAACTACCCTCGAAGCATGTATTGAAGAAGAAATAATAAAAAAACTTTCCAGAAGTAACATCTCCTTCGACTGCTTACTGGTGCATAGGTAGTACCACGGAAGACAACTTAAACAAACAATTGACGTCTGCATGCTGATATTCCATCACATGTCTCCTTCTATATAAAGTGTGACGTTTGAACTGCACACCTCTGGCTAAAGTTCAGCCTACAAAGATTATTTAAACTCCATGAAATGGGAAAAGTGAAGTAACATTTCCTTTTTATTAGATATAAGACAAAAATATGAGAGATGCCTTTTAGAGCTATCTCACAATTTTTTATTCTAATCTAAGGCAAGTATCTTAACTTCTTAACTGTATTGCAATATAGACATCATGCATGCATGCATTGTTAAGTACGTAAAAGCGAACTGGTTGGGGAATTCACTCCGTTGGTTAAGCTCGGCAATGTTCTTCAATACCATGGAAGAAGAAGATGAAAGCCCAGAGTGGCGTTGCAGGAATTCAAGACACGGGGCTTCATGTAAAAACGTTAAACATTTTATAATATATATATATATATATATAACTTAAGCCCAAAAATTGAAATACTTCAAACGACATAAATAATTTTTAAGTTCCCAAAGGCTAAAGTTCCCCAAATCCATTAATTAATATACACATAAATCAAGCACATCAAAGCCCATACATAAGATACACCTCTGAAAGGGCCTATGTTGCCATATTCCACTTTAGGCCCATACATTTTGTGGTGAATCCAAAACTTCTCTCATATTCAAATACCAAACTTATAGTTGTACCACAAACTATATATATTGCACCAGTTAAATTTTTGGGCAAGTTTGCATAGTTCTATGTAATAATTAAACAAAAAAAGTATGTAATAATAAACAAAAAAGTAATTTCCTAGTCCCACATGAGAGGAGAACGAGAAAAACTTTTGCTTCAGATGTGATATAACTAAAAGTATTTCACAATATTTAACTTCGCAAGAAAAACTTATAATAATAATAACATTCTGGCCACAGACCACATTGTCGTTAAGCCATTAGGCCATCTCCAACTCATTGCGCCATCTTAGCGTAACACTAACTTCAAAATGGTGTAATTTGTACACCAAATATAAAATTCATCTCCAACCCATCAACTTCAAATTCAACACTAAAAGGAATATTCTCGGAATATTCTATAATATTTTATTTACTACAAATAATATTTATTCCACAAAATAAATTTTAACATATTAAATAAAAAAAACATTAATATTATATTTTTCCATTTGTTATTGAATTATTAACCGTAGTTATTCATTTATACAGACAATAATATGTAATTATAAAAGTTGTAAAAATTTCAAAATTGAATTTTATTATTTTAAAATAGTGAAACATATTAAATACAATTGTAAAACTAAAAAATTATTAAATTTTATAATCAGATTAATTTACTCAAAATTATACTAAAAATTAAGAACACTTTTTCTCTAAACTCACGCAAGCTTGTGAAGCTTGATTATGACAGAATAAAACAACTAAAAAAAAAAACTAAATTAACAAATTCTAAAACAAAATAAAACAACTAAAAAAAAATTAAAGAGATTACACTATATCTACAGTGTTGCACCAAATTTGGTGCAACACTATTCACCAACACTAGGATAGTATCAAATTTGGTGCTTGGTTGGAGTGGAATTTTTGACACCAACTCAGCGTATTACTCCAATTTAGTGCTGCATTGGAGTTGGCCTTAGAAGCAAGATTCTAGACATTACTGTCAAAGTGTGAAGATCAAGCCTCAATCTTTTAAATTAAATGAGATTAGTATAAATTAAGTGTAAAATATTTTTGATTTGTACCAATTATTTAGTTAAATAATAATAATAAGATAAAAATGATCATAAATTCAAAATCGAGGTGATACTTTAAATTCTAAAATAATATATATATATGAAAAACATATTCATTCAAATAATCGAATTATCTTGTGTATCAACAAAATTGTGACTAGAACTGTAGAACGAGGGCCGCGGCTACAAGTCACGGTTCCTGTTACAATTTTCGTTTTGTTTTTTTCAGTACAAAATGTGAGTGTTTTTAGCTGAGAGGGCAAGAGTGAGTGGAACTGGAAGCCGGAGAGATGCAGAACTCATCTGAAACAGTATTCAAGGTTGATCAAAGGGTTCACTATGCTGCCCAACCTCAGAAAACCGGAGTCGTCAAGTACGTGGGCCCGCTAGATGGCTACTCCGGCGATTGGGTCGGAGTAGATTGGGATGCCGACGGCAATGGCAGGCATAATGGATCTCATAATGGTGTTGCTTACTTCACCGCCAGGGGCCACGACACTGCGTCCTTCCTTCGCCCGCATAATCTCAGCGCCGGAGTTTCACTGTTGGAGGCACTCCAAACTCGCTACCAAACGGCCTCCACTAAAGAAGAAGAAGGTGAGGTCACGCGAATCAGATTCCGGAAATTGTTTCGGTTGGAAGAATTGGTGTTTTTTGTTCGATGTATCACTGTAATGCAGTGCTAAACGCGATCAGCATATCAACTTGTTTTCAATTGGCATTGTGTGTTTTTTTGTGACAGCAGAGACGAATGTGAAGCATCATGGACACTAGTAGATATAGGAACTTATCACCTTTGAATGATTGAAAAGTATAGTCTTGGTATTGTTCCTGTTATTTGTTTTACAGACGTTTATAAGCTGCGGTTATCTGTGATTTTTGCCCAGCTGCGTAGTGATGTTATCAAGGTAAGCTGTGTGGTTGATCATCATCGTCTGTGTGTATTATGCTTTCTCAGATGAGATGTATGTCCTCTCTGCAAGAAACAATAGAGTGTCCGTCCAGCTTCTGGGGAAAGAGAAAATTCAAGACAAAATGAGTAGATTCGGGGACCTGACAAGTGTGTCTTTATCTTATTTGGGGGTTAGGTTCCCTGGATCTCCTGACCATGTCCGTTCGGTGCTACCCAGTAAGTTGATTTTCTCTCCCAATCGGTCTAGACTTCTAGGCTTTGTTTCTTTCTTTCACATTCAAATCTGAACTCGTGTTGGATCCTACCATTTATCTCACATCTCCTGTTTGATTAATTTGATTACCTGTCTGCAGCTATATGCTTGAGTATTATGTTTCATCAATGCCATTGTTTTTTTCCTACGGATTCTCAAATGTTTCTGTTGCAGATCTGAAGGAGCTTGATTTGACTGGAAACTTGATTGATAAATGGGAAGTATGTGTTTCTTGCTCTAATAAAATGTATCTTTATTAAGCTTCAGCTACCATTTTGTATTGTAGAGTATCGTGGAGCATCACTGTTTTTACATTCTTCAAATACAATCAGTGGGCATTTAGTTTGCAGAAATAATCAAGCTGCGTCATTATTGGAGTTATTTTATGATCACACTTCTGGTTGGAAATGATACAGCACCTTGTGATGCAATTTATTTTGTTTAATTTATTTACGTGGGTCAAATTTACTTCTATTTGATTATTCTCTCAGGATGTAGGCGTTATCAACGAGGGGTTGCCTTCTCTTGAAGTACTCAATCTTTCCAATAATTCATTGTCAACTGTTATAACTACCATACCCCGTCTAACAAACATCCGAATTTTAGTTTTGAACCACACTGGCGTGATCTGGAAGCAGGTGGATGCTTGTGTTTATGTGTTGCAATTTATTTCAGTTTCTTTATCAATATCGGGAGATAATTTTAAAACAGATTTTGCTTAATATGACAGGTGGAAATTCTAAAGGAGTCACTGCAGAATGTGGAAGAACTGCATCTAGTGGGAAATAAATTACGAGAAATAACTGTTAGTTCTTGTCACACAATGATGTTTGGAGTTGAATTCTGACTTAAATTTGCTTGGTGATTGTATATTTAGTTTCCTTTTTCAACTGTGAACATGTGAATGGCTTCATGGGGGAATGTTGGTAAAATTTGTGCTAGATTATATTAGTTGAAATCACACGGATTCTATTATTCAGATTGAATGTGTTCACATATGATCTCTGGGTTTTACTATTCTAAATGCAATTTCTTGCGTCAAACCATCACTGAGGCTCAGGTGAGGTTTATTGAAAGGTATTGAATGGACTGTTACCTGTGAATGGATGTGCAAAGGGACACCCATCTTGACAATTGTAGCATGTATAACACTGTAAGCACATTCTGTAGACATTTATTCTTTAATAAATTATAACCAATCTGGGATTTATTGCGTTGCTCATCTCATCGTGATTACTATTTCTGTTTCTCGCCCTACCAAACTTCTCCTTTTTGAGAATCTGCACACATCATTTGGTCACAGAATTTTTTTTAGGTATTTGTTTGGTAACATGTTCTTTTGTCTGTTCAGCCAGCAGCTTCAACTGTTGTCCAAGGATTTCATTCCCTACGTCTGCTTAATCTGGAAAACAATTGTATAGCTTCTTGGGATGAAATCAAGAAATTGTCACAGTTAAACAGGTAGAGAAATAGGAAAGAGCACTTCCCATTGTATATTTATTTGTACACAGTTTCAGTGATTGGTAATGTTATCGTGGCACCTGCATTTAGTTTGGAACAGCTAATTTTGAGCAACAATGAGTTGAATCACATCCGGTATCCTGATTGTGGTGCTTATACTGATTTCAAGAGTTTGCGCGGACTTCTTCTGGGTAATCTTCCAATGCCGTGCAATTTTATTTTTCATACTTGATACTGCCTGTCTGCCACTCTTGAGGATTCATCTAGTTTGTTACTTGTTTCAGCGAGTAATAAAATTGAAGACCTCGAATCTATTGATTCACTTAATTCGTTCCCTAGCTTGATGGTGAGCATTACTTTTGGTACTGTTTGAGATATCCTTTCATGAACTGTTTTAGGAATAGCAAGAAAGAAACCTATTACAAAAGTCGTTGAAGTTTGAAGATCAGGTGTTGTATATTCACAGCACAACCGTAAACCTGCTTACTTTGTTAAGGTCTGGCTTCCGGCAAACATGGGCTAACATCATGTTGGTCTTATCAAAATCTTACATGATTACTTATTTCAACAATGAGACCTTGGGTTCATCTTCTATCATTTGGCTGCCGGGAATAGGGTAGCTGATCATCCAGTCTAAAGAATGTAAAATTTAAATACTCGGTCCTGATACTCTGAAAGAACTAGATATGCCTCTCAGCCGAGACAATGGAAAACAAATTCAGTCTCATCTTTATGTGTGATAAATTCTTGATTTACTTCTCAGTCTGTAGTGCTCATGTACTGTATCAATACACCTTTTTGATATAATTGATAACACCCAAATGTTGCATGATAATTGCTTTGTGTTATGTAGGAAGTTAGGCTTTCTGGGAATCCGATTGCAGATCTAGGGGAAGGTGGCATTCCCAGATTTGTTTTTATTGCACGTTTAAGCAAAATTAAAATATTTAATGGCAGTGAGGTAAGTGTAAGATAATATCTAATTTATTTTAGGGTGATTGTGAGGTCATCCTGCTTTGCAGATAACATCTTTATGGTTTGCTTTCTGTTATTGCAGATTAGCCCCCGAGAGCGGAAGGACTCTGAAATTAGGTATAGCTTTTTCTTCAGAATTCTAGCCGTAATGCATACATATTATGTTTTTCACACAAGGGTCTGAGAAAAATATATCTTGGTGAGATTTTATTTGACAAAATCTTGTTCAAACTGTGGCTCACCACAAAGTATCATAAACATTGTATTCTGGAAAAAAAGTGACCACTGGAAAAGTGGTCAGTTTATGTTACTTATATCCGCATGGAGTGTATGCTGCTGTTACGTTAGGTTGTATTAAGTTGTCGATGAGAGGCTTATTCGATCAATTCCAATCTTCCTGTTACCATCATAAATTTATTTCGATTCAGATGATGTTACTTAAAAATTTTCCTGCAGATATGTCCGCATGGTCATGTCAAAGTGTCGTGGCAGTCCGGACGAAACTAGAAAGCTCCATCCCAGGTTATTTTTCGTCAGCTCCCTTTTCTTTTTTAGGGCCTAGTGGTCTCTTACGGACATAACATTATATGGATTTTACCATGGGTGGACCTAGGGCCCTATACCAGTGCAATTCAAATTCTAGCTCAAGCCCTTGGAAGAATCTAGATGGGAAAGGGAATAAAACTTGTGGGAGGGTAAATAGGAATCATTCGGTCATTTTGTTCTGAGAGAAAAAAGTTACTAGCCTTAGGCTAAGGGAGAAGAGTCTTCCTCTTATATTAAATTTATATATTATATATATTTGGTTAATCTGTTTGTAGTTTATAGATATGGTGGTTGCAACATGGTCAGATACCTAGCTACTTTCGGTATATACGGGAGACCATTGGTGTCACCATATGAAATACATGCTATATTCTTGACATGATTTCCAATAGTCAAGATTGTCTTAGTACTCTATTGAGCATCTCGTCCGATGCATTGCGAAACAGGTTTGCTGAGCTTAAAAGTACTCATGGGATTGAGGATGAAAAACAGTCAATCGGTGCATCAGGCAATCAAAAAATGGCTTCAGGATTAATTTGTATGAACTTTGTTTTGAATTACTTTATTATTCTGGAATGATAATATTTTGTTATAATAATCAAGACTTGTCCACTCAGCAATTTCTTTGAAATGCATCGGAGCTTCTATGGGCGAAAAACCCATCCTTGTGAAAAAGTTACCTGCAACTACAACGGTGACAAATCTACCTGTCTTTTCCCAAAGCTGACATTTTGATGGGCCTTTTCAAGTGTAAATGCGTGAATTTTGTTGCTTAGGTTGGAAAGCTGAAGAATTTGTGTGAGAGTTTCTTCAAGTTAAAATCGGTGAGGCCCATCTTGTTTCTCCAAGAAGAGGTGTGTATCTTCGTTTACCCCACCAGATCTCCTCCCAGAATTTCGTCACTTTCTTCACCCCTACAATTTTCTATCTCCGTGGGGTTTATTTCACAGGGTTCACCCGTACCTACATTGCTTAACGATGACATGGAATCTCTTATGGAGCTTGGGATCGGCAATGAATCCACCATTCTTGTAGATGAAGAGCCCTGATGTCACAATTCATCTCAAAATGTGAATATCCGAGTGGCATGAGAGTAGCAATTTACTTTGATCTTCTATTTACCATGATTGCATATGTCATCGTTTTTACCATTTCTTTTGTTGATTACTCACGGTGGGTACCATTCCTGAGCCATCAAACTCAATTCATCACTCTCTTGTGCTCAGGCCTACAATATTTTTCGAAATATTGCACGGGTTGGCTTCTACGCCGTGGCAATATGAGTTACTGTATCAGTTGCAAAAATCTGTCACTAATACAAATAACAGAAACCATGGTAACATGCACGAATAGAGGAAGACATAAAACTGAACGTAATCATCCAGTTCTGGAACTGATTGTAGCAATGTTGTTATTCGACACACTATCGTTGATGTTGTTCAAGCCGAGTCTCTCAAACTAGATTCCATCTTCTTCACCGAAGATGCCACGTTGTGCAAGTGGTGACACACAGCAGATTGAACAACTTTGGGTGATATCAACTCCGGTGTTTCCATGACTTTCAACATCGAGCTCGCCGCAAAGTTTATCTGAGAACACAGATAAAATCAACTCGAAAGTCGACAGTAGAAACCCATGAGGTGGGATTTCTCATAACAAACAGATGAAGAACAAGTCTCAAATTATTTACTATCGGACAGTCGAAACTGTGGGTCCTACCGATTCCGATGACTTGTGGAGCAGCGCCTTAGCTAACGGCAGAATGCAGAACCTTGAAGATAAAATAAAATAAATTAAAAGGGGTGAATCCAAGAAATGGCAAATCTTTATTACAAGGAAGAAATAAAATGCATACATCCCGCGGCCACCGGATAAGGCTTCTTCCGACGGCTCTTTCCATTCATCAACCCTGCATCCAATTCCATTTTTTTTTCTAATTTTAGAAAAGAAATTAAATAATGGATAAGATGAAAAGCATGATGCTCACACCCAACCGTAGCGGCGGTCGAACAAGAGGCGTTTGTGTTGTTTGGTATTCATTCCAGCAGAAACTAGTTTATTAATTTTGTTCGTTTTCATAATAAATGGGATTCATTAATTACTCTATCTCGCGTTTGTTTGTATTCACTATATTCAAAACTGCGACAATGAGCAGAAATTGTTTATGAAACTTGTATGGGACTACGCGAATTTGCTTGCATTTTTCTCCTTCGAGATGTATGTCAAATATATTATATAAATACTACGGATTTTTTAAATTCAAGGAAATATTACTAACGTATTTGTAAATCTAAATTTATAGAATATTTCCCTTTAGCCTTATTTAATGAAGATTTTAATACTTAAATAAATAAAATTAAATAGAGGTTGATCTGTAAACAAATAGAATAATAATATTAAATATGGGACTGGATTAAATATTAAAGATGGAACTCGATTATATAATTTGGAAGATGAAAGGAGATGTGTAAATGAATGAGCAGGAGGAAGCAATAATTTATGAAGAAATACAAACACACAAGTGCACATAATGTTAAGTTATGAGTCTCGGCTTGAGTAGTGGGTAAATCCCCTCTGAGGTGGTTTGTACAATCTTTTGTATAAATCAAAGTGTTCTAGTAGAATTTTCCAGTTTGGAATAAAGGGAGACGTAAAACCTTTGCTTCGAACTTTCCCGTCTCATCTATATTATCAATGTATTGTTTATTGCTTTCTGCATTCATGTATGTTTTCTAAACTGTTTTTAAGTTCAATTTTTATGGAGTGTTTTACACATGATTTTTCAAACCAGGTCCGATATACTCTCGTGCTCAAAACCTTTCTAGAACAAGACATATTGTAACTCCAAACTGATCTCATATCACGATCGAAAAAGGCGTACTGTTTCGTTTAAACTGCTTTTAAAACACGCACTATCCTACTCCATACACTTTTGTAATCTGTTCCGATACTAACAATTGATATCAGAGTTAAGGTCACGAGTTCGATTCAAATTGATTGTAAGGAGTACAATTATTTGGAGGAAGATTATCGAAATTGCAATAATTGATGCCATTGGGCAGAGCGATCGAAAATGAGCTTGAGTATATACGATTTAAAAGATTGAAGTTGCAGCGTTACCACCAGCTATAATTTATAACAAAACGACGAACGCTCGACCTTAGAATCCATAAGATCATTTACAATCTAACTAAAAAATCGCCCTAAATCGAGTTATGTTATCATCACTTGTAAAATACGCATGAACTTATGTCATTCACGGATGATATGGTGATTCAGGGGAAGTCCTATTTTACACCTCAAAGAAATTTTGAAAACAAAAGTTGTTGATAACATACATTTACTTATTACAAGGACATCAATTTATTTTATAGAAGTATGTATTGAAATGCAAAAAAATAAGAAAGGACAAAAGATATTGGTAAGCACAGCAGAGCGTGGATACAACCGGTGAAATATTAGTTCCAAGAATCAAATATTCGCCCATTATCTAGATGATCAAGAATACTATGGTTTCCATAGTTCAAACACAATGCCTTGACAAAGATATGGTAACAAGGCTACAACAAAAACTTCCATCCTAGTAACTTTGAAACTTATTATATTCATATGATAAAATTGCTGAATCTCACCCTTTGAAACCGAAAAAGCTAGGACTACAATTTTTCTGAAAACATATGAATCTCCGATGCAACTACTTAGAAATGGAGAATTTCGAACTGGTCAACCAACCATTTTGTTCATAACAGGCTATTTGCCAATCTCTCAAACCTTTTGGCAATGTGATGATTATTACATCTTTCGTACACCTCAATTAGCGACTCAACTGTCCTGGACACGACCTCCTTTTTCTGGTCCTTATATTCCATGTTTTTTGTTTGGTCGCCCGTAGTACTTGCGTCTCGAAGAGATGAGCACAAGCCATTAACCCAGAGCTCAAGGAAAACTGCTTTCTATAGAAAAAATGAGAAAAAATAATTACCACACTTAATTAAACGATTGAGTAGATAAAATTTTAAATTGAAAGGCATGATATTTTTATGACAAATATATTTCTCATGCTAGGGCTTCATTTTCTTACTCTGACAAGAAACTCCTGTACAGTTTGAAGGTCACATCTTGCAGCAAGGCCAAGCAGATGCAACATAGTCGAAGTCAACTGTAAAAAGTATCAGTAAGGAACAAAACAGAATCATTCAAAAATTTCAACTGTAGAAGACATAATAAATACAAAAATGCCTTCTTTTCATCCTTCATCAGATTAACAATCTTCAAAAATAACATTAAAAATGAGATCGATCATATCTTTCTATTACTTTTCGGATGTTTCCAGTAAAAGCCTAAATGTAGGATTCAGTATATTTTTATCAAGGTGTCTTCACACCAGAAGAGTAAACCCAGCAATGCGAGCAGAATGACACCGTCAAAGAGACATTCAATTAAGCAAAAGGAGCAGCTCACCTGCTTCTCAAGTGCAATCAAATATTTGAAGTTGGAAGGCCCGGAGATTTGATTTGAATTAAAGTTCTCAACTATGTGCTCCACACCTTTAACGACATCATAATATGATCTGCCGTAATCTGCACGACAATGAAAAGCAATTAAAGACCAAACAGGTTTAATTTTTTACTTTTAAGAAAAATGACAATTATTTCAGCACAACAAAATTTAAGCAAAACAAAAATTAAATGACTTCTGTCTTGTATTTAGCAATGAATGACGTTGCAAATCATGCTTAACTGGCAACTATGCAGATATCACCAAATTAAGCAGCTCGGGCCCATCTGAATCTTCCAAAGAACTACTAATTTCTAGGATGATTTTTATTAAAGCATTTGTTTTGTAAAAGTGTAATTACTGCTCCTTGACAATCTTCCCTACCAACAAATATTTCCAGCTAGCAACTCATGTGGATTGAAAAGGCGAACTAAATTTAGACACCAATTACAGCATGCACACCTGCTATTGTCCAAAAAAAGTACCTTCTAATAACCGCGCAACTCAAATATTTAAATATCAGCTCAAGAATTTACATCTCAATTGTTGAACTCTCAGAGACATTCGAAATATTAGCTCTCAGACACATTTGGTAATCACCAATCCATGTGTATGTTAAGTACATCCTGGGCATACTATCTAATCTTTTAAACCAGCCACAATATACCATACTTCCCTAAAACCATTTAAAGTAAGAACTAGAAATAAGCTTATCAACCACTATCAGCTTTATATTTTCGGGATTTAATAATATCAAAATCCAATAGAATAAGAATCAAATACGTAGATATAGTTGGAGAAGTGAGAAGTCATTAGAGCAGGAGTCCTGCTAGATATATAAAATTTCACCTTTCATCGTTTCTGGAACAGCCAAAGCAGCAGCCGCTTGTATCCTTATCTTAAAATTAGAAGAATCACGAAGAAGCAGCAAAAGAATACTGAAAACAGAAGCAGCCCTGTAAAAATGAGTTCGATCAATTTGTATTTAGATGAGAAAACAATATGAATATCAACTTCAAGATCATCAGTTTCTAGATGAGAAAACAATCTTTATAACTTCAAAATCACTCCAAAAAATAATCTTCATAATCATCAGTTTTTTTTTTATTTCAGTTCTTGACTGTTTTTCTTGAAGCACATATCTGTAACACCATATTCGAAAATCTTTCTGCAGCTAATTGCACCAAAATGTATAATGCTGGATGACATACTGCATATTATTATTAATCATGTAGTTGTGATGAAAGATCCCATTCACTTCCACCCAAAAATCATGAGTTGTACGACGGAAAAAAACATTCACTTCCAACCCAAAAACCACGAGCTCTGAGAAAATTCTGCAGAGCACCATGGATACCAGCTGTTTGCCCAATAGAAAGCGCTATATTGATTATTCACGGGAGGGACAAACTCTGCTTTGGTCCATGGCTCATAACCTGGGGGATCCCAGGACTGTTTTCCCATGGAAAGAGAAGTCAAGCAATTGCCCCGGTTAAACGATCCAAGCGGGACTGAGTGGCCTACTAATCGTCCTTTAGGTCATGTTGGCTGGTATAATAACTCCAGCAGCCCAACAAAGGGCCACAGAGAGATCCAACCAAGGACATGAATCAGCATTGCCCCAACAACCCAACCAGTGCTCACAGGAAAGGACAAGGATAGTGTCAAATAACATGGAATCAGGATAAATCGTATTTGGGAACAATCATTGGAATGCCACTACATCAGAATGAATGAATGTGATGTCCTAGATAGATGGCGCGATGGATCGATACCCAGAAGCAGGCAAAAGTTATATCCACATTGAACTTAAAAAGATGAAATAGTTCAAAGTGGACTCCGCATATTTTCAAACCGTTAACAGAAACGAGGTAGTGGCCAAAAGGCTCCATTGTGTGTTTCACTTGTTGATACCCACCCCATATGAGCTACTTGCAAGTGAGGATACTGCAAGTTGTGTTTTCGGTTACAAGTACAACAATGAGAGCAAGGGTGGTGGTCAAGTCGAAAATACTGGTGGTGTTGCCTAAAACTCTATTAACATCAAATGTGCGTTATATAAAGGCAATGTCCAGTGTGCATATGAAAATAATAGCACAATAGGTTAACTGGAAGGTGAAATGCAGCTTCATACAATAGAATAGAGTTATGAGAAGACATAATGCAAGTTCTGAGTGAGAGACAGGTGTAAGTAGAACCTCACCAATCCTTGTCTTGCAGTTTCAAAGTTTTGTTAAAAAATAAATTGCTCAATGCATGGCATACATTCCACTGAACCTGCAAGAGGTGTTCAAATCTAAGATACATGATAAATTAAGAATGTTTCCGCTCATCAATATCGCAATATTAACCACATTCAACTGAACCTTAACATTCCCTGTTGTCACACAAGAAAGAAATGCATGCACCATCTTTTCCAGCCATTCAGAATTCTCAGAAGATGCTCGATGGAACGAATCACACCCCTCTTCCAAACAATCACTCGGAGATTTTACTCCATTGAATTCTAGTTTGGAGCACAAAGAATCCATATGCTCACCATGCATGCAACATGGGCTGGTAAACTGGATAAATTTTGCAAGGTTCCCAAGAGCTCTAACTGCATTTGCTTTAACCTACGCACCATGTAAATTAAAGCAGCCCAAAAGTATCAGATAGAGATATGCAGCGAAACAATTTGCGAGAAACAATATCTCTGAAAGCTATCACCATGAATACTTCATGCATATTTTCACACTTGCACTATTTAGAGCATAATATTCCAATTTCTAGACTCTAGGGCACTAGATAATTTTTCGAATATTGTTTTTCGAATATTATGTGTAATTTTAATTGAACTGGAGAGTATTTCACCAAAGACGTATACATGTAACAAAAACGTTTGAAAAGCTTTTTTGCACGTGCAAGCACGTCCGCAGTCAAATATTCAAGGTTTTAGGTTTTAAGTAGATGCACAAACCTAGCCCACTAACCTAGATTTCAGGCAAACATAGAAAATTTCGGGGTATTTAAATAAGATTAAAGTAGGAGACAAGGAGCATATAAAACGTAATATTCACACCAACTTACAATCTTCAATTCAAGTGGTAGAGAAAAAACTCCTAATTGCAAATGTTACCTTGTCATTATCCAATGTCAGCCGTAAGGCAATATCAGCTAGCCGACGTATATACTGAGAGCTTTTCCCAGCTTCTGGTGCAATGTAAAACATAAGATTATAGAAAAGAAACAACTATTTACAAAGAAATATATAAGATAAAACAGCCAATTGAACCTCTCCCAGGGTTCTGTAAATTCATGCAATGACCAAGAGAGTCGCACATATTTGCTAATGACCATGAAGCAATAATACGGACCTGAAATTTACCATTGAATGCATTTGTCAATTAATTATTTCAGACTTCCTATTACAAAAACAGATAGAGTATATCTCCAAAAAGAAGAGCGCTGTTATGATAAACACAGAACAAGAATTCATCATGAGTGTAAGAATTGTGTAAATAGTTTATTTAAATTCTATTATCATTTATCAGTTAACCATTGTTTATCATAATTCAAGGAGCATGATACCCTTATTTTAAAAGCAGAATTTGAATATTGTTAAGAAGTATAAGATATATTAGGAACAGGAGGAATCAATTCATGTCATATGACAAGTTCAAAGTTGAAAAAAAACTCCTCTTAGTGGTACCGTATATTCACTAGCACAAGTGAATGAAATGCATGGAAAGAAAAGATCCAAAGATCAGTTATTATAACATGCTAATGTTGCATGTTATCAAGTTTGAATAAATTCTCAGAGCACAAATCTAATTCCAGCCACAAGCACGTTTTTTGAAACAAAAAAAAAGGGTTTCAGTGAATATCAGTAAGATGGAGAAAAAACTAACTTCATCAACTTCTGCTTATGGCATAATAAATATCAAAATCAGAACAAGGTTTCAAGTTACTAGACATTCTTCAATGTTTTCTTGAAACTGAAATACTCAATAAAAGCATTAAAAGCAGGAGCATAAACTTTGAATAATGGAACGAGAACCTCTATGAACCTCAGGTCATTAACATGGAGACAACATCGTTTCAATTTTTTAAAGTGACTTAAATCATTTACTCCACAACAAATGTAATTTTTTCCCTCAAGAAAATATAAATTCTATTATTTCAATACATGTTTCCTATATATATTTTATGCAACATCACATATGACACTCCTTTTCATAAACAGTTGGTTGCGAGAAAGGAAACAACCCATTTTCTTGGTTGAACGTGTGTATTACGTATCCAAATGGTTAAGATTTCAGAGATCTGATTTTGAAGTTAAAAAGTTTCATTTCTATCTTTATCACGACATAAATTCCAATGTTCTAAAAATCGGCCTAGGCTGTGTTCGGACGCACTGAACAAGGCCTGATCGAACGGCCTAGGCGGCCACACCGACTAATCAGCCTAGGTGCCGCTGGATTGGCCCAGGCGCTGCTGCGGCCCTTTTTTTTGGGCTTTCAAATTTAAAAGCCCAAAAAGAAAAGACCGAAAAAGACAAGGCCCATTTGGCCAAGAAAAAATTGAAAGCCCAAAAAAGGCTCATTTGGTAAAAACAGTTGTGTCTGACGAAAAAAAATTGTGTCCGATGAAAAACAAGTTGAAAATTATGGAGAGGAAGTGGAATAAATTTGTAATTTTCTATTAATTGTGTAAATTTGAACTCACTTTCAAATTTATGTTATCGTGTTTGAGTATAATATCCCTTATTTACCTTGATACCGTGGAATCCGTCTAACGGCGCATAGTCCCCGCTTAGGTGGCCTAGGCGCTGGTCTAGCGCCCGACTAGTGCCTAACGAATTTTATAACATTGATAAATTTGAAGTTATTAATAATAAAGGCATAAGAACCAAGGTAGAACACTCAAAGAGCCTTCTATAATTGAAAGGTGAAAAGGGGGAAGATGCTTAAACCAAACACATTGATTTTTTTTTGGTTTCTCATGTCAGAAATGTGGCTGTAATGTGGATCAGGAGCTCAAATAGTTTTTACGTATAGAAATCGCAGAACTGTTGGATATGTTAGAGTCATTATGAAACCAAGTTAAGTTTTAAAATACGAGATGCTTATGCATTTTATGACATTATTAATTTCTTGTTTGAAACTTTCTGACTGCAGTAAGATAGAAACAAATTTACTCATGTTGCATCTAAGCACACATTAAGCTTTAAATATTGTTCAGTTGTGCACATGCATTACAACAGAGTGCAAAGAACTTACTGAAACTAGAGGATCACAAATGTTATGCTCACAGGCATGGATAAACTTCCCCAGGATCTCTGTGTGACTAAGAACAAAAAAATAATAATATTAAACTTTGCTCAATACTCAGCTTCCATAAAATTCAAATAGCAGCAACATTTAACTACCTATGATATAATTGTGGAAAACAGGCAATAACACCAATGGCACGACAAGCGGCTGATCTAACTGAAGGGACGTCATCGTTCAGAGCAGTCTCAACCTACCACGAATCAAAGTAAAAACTGAAACTTAAAAATTCTCATCCTGCTTCACTAGACCAAAGCACGGTTAAATAGATAATTTCAACTTACAGATGAACTAATAATGAATTCCTGTCTGTCTTCACATAATGAAAAAAAGACAGAAGAAGTCATCCCGGCAAAGCAGGTAACTGATGCAGCCCTTACCTTTCAATGAAAAAAGCAAAAGTGACTATCTCTGCACAAAAACCCATTTGCAAATTAATAGTCACAGGTCGCTTGATATGCGAGCAACAAATGACCTTAGAAACATTTCCATATCATATTGAAGGCAATGATGAATAAGCTCTAACAAGACGTTACGAGCTTAATGTTATTCATTCAGGTTATGTTGAAGTATAATACATGCGACCTCATAGAAGTGTGGAAAAGTAATAGAATTACAGCAGATAATTAACGGAGCAACTTTTGAACTCTCACATTGAAAGTGATGAAGGAGTTAGAGACCCTTTGCAGCAACCAATCAAATAGATCATGTATAGACTAATAAAAGAGGAGTGAGTCAAAAAAATTTTTTTCCATCCATCGACTTTTGCTCTCTCACTCCCTGTCCCTTCCCTCCATTCCAAACAAACAAATGGATAACAGCAAAATACATGGCAGGGTAGTAGAGTTCAACTACACACCAAGTTACCAAGGAACACATATCAATGAATAGATATAAGCAAATCAACTTCCTAGGAAAAATAGAAAGGAACATTAATAAGTACAACAAAATGGTATCCATGCTCTGTAAAATTAAGTAGCTGCCATATTGGTAAAAAAGAAAGTTAATTAGCGGGCTTTTCGCATTCACTCTTGCTTATTGAGAATCTATCCTATACTCATCCAAAGGATGAAGAATGTTTCACAACACAAGAAAAGAAAAATATGTAAAGTCACAAAATCCATAGACACAGTAACATCATTATAACAATAATACCTTAAAACCACACATTATAGGTATCGCAACAAAGACTATTCCCAATAGAAAATTATGCAAACAAAAAGAATTTCATCCGAACCAACCATAGCTGATGAATGTTTAATAATTAGAGGCATATGTTTGACTGTTACTTCAAGCCATCGTTCTCTTGCCAGCAAAAATGTTTTAGGTTCATCCTTCGTTGATGCAGGGCACTGTAAGCCGTAGGATGGAGCCGATGAGATAGACTTGGTTTTAATATAGTCAGATGTAAATGGGTTACCAAGAAATTTATCATCTGCAAGATCTTCAGTTCCTCTAAAGCCAGATACAGCACGAAGGCACTCATCCAAAACCTGTAAAAACAGGCCATGCAGGGTAGGAAAGAGAAGTACTACAGCATACTTGTTATACATCAAATTTACTAAATGCTGCAAAGGGAAATACTACAGAGCATGCAAAAGTGTAACCGTAGATTATCTTCAACCTATTATCAGGTTATATAATACTGATTGCTTTTGCTTTGCTTTGCCCCTTTTTTACTCAAGCGCTTTTCACAATGTTGTCACACTGTTCACATAGTTCTCTAATTTTTATCACAGGCGAACTGATAACATCATCCTCATAGAATATGAAATAGACTAAAATGACGGGATTGCTCACACCGTAACAAATATCAATACCTCAGGGAAGTATTTTCAGGGGAAAAAAATAATAGTGAAATAGAAATGAATAAAAAAATGCCACATCCACCTTGATTGATGCAGTGATGACTCTCTCCTTCATTGCTGCAACGGTTTGCTCAGTATTACTCCTCCACGATCTTGTGGGAGGTGCCAGAGAAAAGCTCAAAACTCTATAAACAATAGAGGATATTTTTTCCCAGCATAAAGTTATCGCTTGTGGATAATTGTGGGCCAATGTTTTTAGAGCCTGCATCAGATAGATATGGATGTGAATACTTGAAGAACAAATCTTGATTAAAGCTTTAAAGATTGAAACTCGGGGAGGTCTTTTGTGGAGGGTCAAGCTAGTAATGGCATTTGCAGTAATTCTATTTAATCGTATCACAAATAAAATAATTTGGAGTGCAAGCAACAGTGAAGAAAACGAGAAAACATCTGAAGGTATTTGCAAAAGATTGACTCTAATAAATAAAAAATTTGGATTCAGAGGAAAACTATGATAATAATCCATAGCCATAGGCATCACACTTTAACATAATTAATGAGTGCTGTAGAACTTAAAACAACAATGTCATTCCAAGAAGTAGCTAGGATTCGACTAATGTATCCAATTTCTCTCTCTTTGTTTTTTTTTTTTTTGACACTATTAATGTATCCAATTACATTGAATATAACTACGAAATAAAATTTCAGATATCTATTATCCAACTAACAACTACCATTAGATTTTCCAACAAAGTAACTGCACTTTTCCGCTGGAGCTCAACTCAAATGCAATAGTAACAGAACTGAAAAGGGGTTGACTACGTTTTCACAAAGTTAACTATACACAGAATCACCAAAAGATGTTGAAGCACACAATCTGGAAACTTCAAAACTTGATATCAAAATTCTCTGTCACCTGAAATGCCTCTAAGCTTACTGATTCACTCGATGATTGATCGGAATATTGAAATAAGGTATATAAAACACCAGACTTGTGTTGATCTTCGAGAAGTCCTGTGAATTCATGTCACAGTAAAAATGAATGTAAGTACTCTGAATCTCTTCTTATCCATCAAAAGAACTGTAAAAACATATACATTGAGGATAAGCTACTTTTGATGAAACGGGTCAATCAGCAGTTTTTTTAATAAATATTGGAAAATAAATTTTCAGTTGATTCGCATAATACTCTGACCCTAATAATTAGTCGAGAAAACAAGGAAAATGCAAAGAACAAACCTGTTGATACTTCCACCTGAAGCATATCACTCACATGCATTGATGAAGGAGACACAGAAAGAGCGATGTTCAAGCAACCAATTGCAGATTCCTGTAATGTAGCCAGAAGACCCAATGGATCACATTTTATTCTTTCCATAGGTAATTTAGAGAGAGAAGAATGAAATAAAAATTTAAAAAAGCAAATACACATGGCATCAGTATCAGATGAACAAAAGATAAACTGAGTCCAAGAAACAAACAGACTGAATTTCATGATTTTGTGATCGCTTCAGTGCCATCAGTCACGACACAATGATAAAGGATTACTGACCAGCAAGCCATTTTGATAACTTTGAAAGGCAAAACTCTCATTGATTCTTGATTGAACTGAGGAGATAACCATTGACAGTAGCTCTTCAGGCATTCTTGAATATCTGCAAAAGGGGTAAATACATTTAAGTGTATAAAAGTAATCAGAGTAAATGAGTTCATGGGAACATCTACATCCAAACTGGTGTATATACTTGTAGACTCTGTTTTGAGTAATGAAACTTCGGCATATATATGTAGACATAGATTTACGAGAGACAAAGATTTAAGGTGGAAACAAAATATGCCACAACTCTGAAATTTAGATAGTGGTGGCTAAAGCCTCAGAATCACAGCACCAGTGGGGTCCAAAGTGGGAATGAAGGAAGAACTCATTACAGTTAGATGATGAAAATCCTAGGGGTTCACCAGATTGCCGAGTCACATCCAAACACCCGGTCAACTATTTAAATCCTAACTGCAGCTACCTGTCACAAATGACTCGTGATTTATCTTGGACTAGCACATCAAACCCATAACGTGGCTAATCAAATGTGGAAAAACAAAATTCTCTCAGTAATTTTGAAGAGTAGATGAGCACTTACGGTGTTGATGATACCAAAAGCATCAGGATTTTAAATGACAACTCCAACAATCTAGTCTGAGTTTCTTGTTTGATTAAGTACAAAGTACCTATTTATAGAAAATGGAATTTCATAACATACAGTTTTTTTAAAAAAGAGATAAAAAACAGAGTGAAAAGGGCAGTGAAATTGTTCCGAGGACAAACTTAAAAAAGCAGAAACAGAAAAGTAAATGTATAAAAATGTGCATATTCATTACAATACCTGAATGTAACTGCATTAATATTTGCCCAAGAGAACTAGAAAGTGATGTGAAAGATCCACATTTGGAAGGAGATTTATACTCTGCTACCTGAAGGGAAACTGATGCAGGGCCATCCAACATTGCCATTATAGTAGAACCAGCGGCAGTCCGAACCTAGGAAACAAAATCCGAAATCTCAGTAAGTTAAATGCGGGTAAGATTGATAATTGTGATATGTTGTTTCAGCAACCATAGTTGACTATTATGGCCTGAATGACCAAACAAATTACATTGCATTAAGTTCACTAGAAAATAGAAAGACAAGAAGAAAGAGCAGAACGATGGATGAAAGAAGTAAACTAGTGTAAATGCCACCTTTGAATTAGGATCAAAAAGAAAGCAACTCATCAGAGTAGCGTCATATTTCCTGCAAATAAAATAAAGTTATCTAAATAATATGAAGAAACAGAAAAGATATTTGAAGTTTCCAATCACATATGTTTCTTACGGAACATTAACCACCACCACATCTCAAAAACATGAAAAGAGGAAGCAGAATGACTCACCTATTCTGTAGCACATCACTGGATGGCAAAAGCATTGCCCATTGAACAGTGAAAGATTTGGAATCGGCTCGACATAGATCCTATAATCAAAAAATCAAGAGTTGAAGGCAGGAGAAGAGAAATGTAATTATCACTTAGTATTATTACAAAAAATAAAATGTGAAACATGACATGATATCTAGTCTAATTTATCAAGGCTAGACGCCATAAGCGGTAATAATTACAAGAAAATATCTTTGGACAAGAAGCTTAAGATTCTTGTTTACTTTACAAAAATAACCTCCTACTATTGACTAGTGCCTCACGTGTCCAACCTTACAGGAAAAACAAATTTTCCAACTATGCTAAAGACAGTTTATTGTCGTATTATAAAACAACTTAATAATACCAAGTAACATTCACAGCAAAAAGCTAACTATATAATGAATCAGGATAAAAAATAAGAATAAAGCTAACCTGAATACAGACAATTGCACCTAACCTAGCCTTAGCAAAAAGGACAATACAATTGTCTTTCACTGATCCATCACTATCACTGCAATCGGAATCTGATGATGTACCATAAGTTTTACAGAATCTCTTTTCAGGTAAAATGGGAGAACCGTCCTCGTGCTGCATATTATTCACAGATTTCTTTCGTATATGTGGAGGTCTATAAGGAACATTTCCTGATTTACTTGACGCGGAAAAATGTGAATTTATACTCATCGAAGTTTCCTTCTGACTACTAGGTTGATTGGATGCATATGAATTATTCGCAAGGCCATATCTGAAAAACATCCTCAATGCTGCCACAAAGCCAGACACCTTTAAATATAACAAACCCTGATTAGTGAATGAACATATGGAAATTAAAATATAATCTTTCCGCATATTCACAAGTAGTTTCTTACATGGCCAGCTAAATGCCCTCTGGGATCTGCTACAACCAAGTGCAGACAGTGGAGAAGCTCAATGTAGAATCTGCCCGAGATGAGGTACACCATGAGAATTTTAGAAAACTAACTAATTGAATAATTTAAACAGGAACGAAATGCTTACTTGGCAACAATCTTATCTTCCACAAGTAAACTCTTAGATGCCAAGATGTCTATAACCTTACTCAGGGCCTAAGACCAAAACCTAGATTTAGCGATTTCAAAACTGCATCATTAACTATATCACAAGCAGTACATACCTCGATTATTGACTGCCAAATGTTGACAGATAAAGAAGAACCAACACCCGAATGTACTTTGCCAACCATAATAAATGCAACTGTTAGGGTTTCCCACATAATGTTATATCCAGGTAATTTATCGCCATTAGCGAAGTTAGAAGAATATAACCCTTGAAAGCAACCAACCACTTGAAGAAGGAAATTCAAAAGCTTCTCATTCTCAACAAGTGAAGCAGCTCTCTGCCTAAGGCTGTAAAGGCGCCTAAGAAAATAGATCCATAGCAAGAATTTTGTTGATTAAAAACACACAACCATCACAAACTTTGAACATATAAAGACACAAATATAGCAGCTTAACCAACATTAACTTAAAGCAACAAGTATACCTTGGATAAATTTAAAGGCAGTGAGAGTACCAATGGAATATATAAAAGAGCAACACTCATAACAAAACAGACAACATTAAAGAAGAAAACTAGTTACAGAAAATCCCAAGAATCACCCCTAACCAAATCTCTTGATAATTACAACAGATCCTCAAAATGGAGAGAATTTTTATTCTATTTCAACACATCCCCTGAAGTTGGCATCCGTCATTGCCAACTTCCATATTAAATTCTCAAACATTTTCTTCAGTAATCTTTCATTAGAAAATCAGTTCTTTCCTTGATAATATGCTAGTCAACTTCGACGTGTTAAAGTCATATCATAAGAATATCCGTCATTGCCAACTTCCATATTAAATTCTCAAACATTTTCTTCCGTAAATCTTTCATTAGAAAATCATTTCTTTCATTGATAATATATGCTAGTCAACTTCGACATGTTAAAGTCATATCATAAGAAAATCGGCTCATAAACAATAGCAACAGCAGATTCCCTGTCACGATAAACTTTGAATGGTGATCGAGTGAAAGCCTTTGATTCTTCAAGAAATCCTTTTAACATAAGACTCTACAAGTCCGTGAGCAAGCAGTTTTGCCACCACATTTTATTTCTTACCCCTTATTACCAATTTTCCACCTATGTAAGTCCATCCCCTTTTGATCATCTGTCCCACAATACCACCTTTGAAAATTTGTGATACCAGATTACAAGCAATTTTTGGTACATTAGATGCAAATTCTAAATCTATAGAACCTGCAAGTTCAACAATCCTTTTTCCGGTACAATCAGCAAATTGAATGTTGTCACCGCCAATATAAGGGGTATATGAAGGAAACAAATTAGGTAAACTAGTCATATGACCAGAGAATCAATAATCAATGAGAAAATTATTTTTTGTTGAAAAACAAAAAAAATTAATCCTTTGTCCTATTGCAAAATTAGAAGTACTAATACAAACAATCAGGTCAGAATTTAGAAGTTGGGTGGGGGTTAATCAGTTCTTTGCTGACAAAACCATCAGCGTCCATGCTTGGAATATAATATTAAGCATGTAAGAGAATTAACAAAAAAAGGAGGAGCGAGGAGGAGAGAGTAGGAAGCAAAAAGAGTAAATACCTTAGACTTTCCAAACATTGTTTCGTAGCTTTAAGTGCAGCAACATTTCTAACCGATTTACTTCTTTTTTCTCCATTGCCCAGGAAAAACTCAACCATCCTTTCGAAAGAGTCTAGCACAAGAGCCCATGATGTTGAATTTATTTCTAAAGAAGCACAATGGCAGACACCATGGAACTGCAACAAAATGAGAATCAGTATTATTACTGACAAAAGTTTCATTTCTTACGAGAATTTGATTTTAGGATGTTGATGGATGAGCAAAGGAATCATCCTCACAGCAACAAAATTGTTAACAAACAATAATTCCAAGCAAAACTGAATCACGGAACATGAGAAACGCAAAGTATACTATATACTATATCCGGATTCTCAGAAAATCCCTACTCCTCGTATACAATGGGATTTCACACGTAACAAATCTTTGGCTATACCTCCTCTTATTAAAATCTTAGAATGTTCTTGCGAATTAAATGAAAGTTACCAAGTTGGATAATTTAATAAAGGCCAGAGTGACGTCCTGAACTCCTTCAAAACGAGATATATTCAGAGCCAGCTGCATCAAAAACATCAAGTCGGACGTGACCTACAAGAGAAAAGTACCCCATCATATCAGATCACAGGGATAAAGAAAGATAGATGATACATTGATACGGATACCTCGTGCGAGGATAAGTCTGGAGCAGCAGAGAGGAGAGTATCATATTGAGAAAATACGAGTTCGTCGACGAGGCGGAGGACGGTAAGGGCAGGCGGCGACGCCAAGGTTTCGTCCCTCAGGGTCAGGAACGTCGTTCTCCACGACCTTGCTGCAGATGACATTTCCGCTAGCAGAGCAGGTTTCTGTGTTTCTATATTGGTGGCCACATTCATTTTTCGTGAACCATGGTTGCAAACCACCCAATGTCCAAAAAACCTCAGCTTCTCGAGTGATGACTCCGCCGTCAGATCCCGCTCCGCCTGCAGGGACTTCCACCGCCGAGTTCCTGTTTAAGAGGGTCTCCGAGTTCTTCGACTGCCGTTCCTTTTATCTCTTCCTCGTCGATTTGGTTAGCTCAATATTCCTCCTCCATTGTGCTGGATTTCGTTCACTTCGGGTTTTACCGATTTAGATTCTTTCTTCCTCTTGTTCGTTTGCTCTCAAATTTTGGGCAAGAATTCCCACTTTATATTTATCATCGGGTGTTTCCACATTTTTTTTTACCTTAAATTCATATGATTAGTGAATACGTTATTTATTTTTGTCGATTACAAAGGTTGGATTTTTTTTTTCCGACACTGAATTGAACATATGCCTGATGCCTCTCTCTTTCGTATAGTAACTAGATGTTGGTCGTCACGATTTACATACGGATACGGATTTACAGTTATATATCTAACCTGAAAAGATTATCTAGAATATGGAACACCATGTTTTAGAAAAAAGTAAAAGGAACGCAAGCTCAGTTTATGACAAAGGTGAGTGGAAAGGTAGACTAAATTGCACAGTACAGAATCTGATATTAGGAGAACCTTATTGTTTTGCTTACCACGTTTTTCTCTGGTCACCTGTCCTAGGCAAAATGTGATTATATTATTGTAATCTTTAAGTAAATTCTAAGATGCCATGATCTTTGAATTTTCACCAATCCTGAGTAGATCAAGTAGTGATTTGTATCTCTCTCCCGCCATTTACGACCCGTATCCGCCTATGTTGGGCATGTAATATGTCCCATGGAGAAAAAAATTCACATCCGGTGCTGCTTCCGGATTTGTTGGTAAACAATCCAACTTTTAAAAACGTTGCAAACCAAAAGTCGGTTATGTTCATCTGATAAAGATTGTGTAATTAAACTGAAATTGTCGGGCAACTATATGTTCATTACCTACCAAAAGAAATTGCTGGTTGGTGCCGTCAAATTTACGAATGCCGAATTATATAAGCTATGATATTTTGAGGAGATTACTCCATAGCCACAACATTCACCTCATGTAGCACTGGTTATTCCTATTAAGGCCGTGATCCGGGATCAAACTTGAAGGAGACGCGAGAAATTACACGAGTACAAGTACATAATCAGTGTCAAGAAATACATATCTTCATGGTCACATATATTTTTGACAATCACTCAAATTGGTAATGCTTGTCAACAGTCTCAGATACATCCCAAGTGCAACTCATTCCCTTGGGGAAAACAACCAAGTCACCGGCACCAATTTCAACCGCCTCATCAGATCCATCAGGATACACCTTCACCTTTCCCTTCAACAGGTAGCATGTCTCGGTCGAAGAGTATGTCCATGGAAATTTGCTTGGAGGGCATCCCCACCTTTATTCAAAGCAAAAAGTAAGATCAGACAATGGAGTTATGTGACAAAACAAAAGGAGACATATTGATAAAGTAACTGATCCGAGTGGCAAGTATTATAACTGCAAGAAGCTGAATAATATTCAAGCAATTCACGATAATGATGCATTGAGTCCAGCAAACATGATATCTGCAATGAAATGGTAGAACCCATAACCTGCTGATTTTGTCCTCAAATCGAGAAGCCTCATGCAAAGATGGTACACACGTTATAGCATTCATTAACCGCTGATTTTGTGTTCAAATAATGAAAATTTAGATGTAATATTACAATGGAGATATTTGTTCTGATTGCTTTGTTCCAACTCTTCTTTCTATCACCTCTTCCTTAATTTTCATTGAATCCAACAGAATGCCGTTCAATTTGCTTCAACTCCTAGACATAGCAATTATCTATTATAAAATGGCATGGGTAACTGGATAATCACATTGAAAAAAAGAATCAGATTAAGCCCCTAATAAAGCCCCCATTTTCAGTCAATTTTCACTTACTCAAGCAACACACTAAACTCAGACTATCTTACAAGCACGCATGTCAGCAAACGTCTGGCGAGATACTGATCAATTACGTTGTTCACACCGACCTCAAACTCAATAACAAGACTGGAAAAAATTTAACAAATAGATACACAAAAGACAGTAGAGAGAGACTTACTTGGGCCAAGAGCGAACACCGAGGTCGGAAAGTTTAGAGTCAGTGGGGTTTCTAACTATCTTGATTCCCGATTTCTCCGTTTCTGTTGTGGCGGAGGCCATGGTTTTGGCACCTCTAGAAGCGAGTCGGCGGCGATAGGTTAACCCTGTCGAGGCTCCGATTCTCCCACTGTGACGCAAGCACACGTGACTCTTCGTTAGGGTTTTTAAGCTGTGCAGATTAGGAAATGAGGCAGCCGCAGCTGCAGTCACAGGACTTGTACCAACAAATGTGGCCATATGGAAGGGGCAAAGGAAATAAGATTACGAAAAATTATTATTGAAATAATTTTTGTACTGTGTGGCAGCCCCATCCCCATCCCCATCCCCATCCGATAGACATCCGTGATCCACACAATTGTTGATTGGTGATGGAGCTCTGCGAGTTAAGAAATTAATTCTGTAAGGCATAGTTTGGTTGGCATGATAGAAGGATGGTTCATAGATAGTAATGTGGTTTGGTACGAGTTCAACCTAATGATAATAAATCTAATTTATTTTACTCTTTACAGCTAAATATAAAAATGATGTCATATCTTAATCCGTCTAGATACATGTATAATTCATAAATTATTATTTCCAGATTATATTTATATATTTTTACATTATTTTTTAAAACATGCACATTTCTTTTCCCCTAAGATCACTCATTATTATTTTTTTTAATAGGACGACGGCTAGACTAATACCCTGACATCCTTCAAGTTTAGTCGTCACACAGAAATATGACCAGAGGAATGTTGTTAGAACCGGTCCACGAGCAACTAAACCGGTTGCAGTAGGCCCGACGATTCAAGCCGCCTGTTAAGAACTTGGCACGTGCACCGGGTATTTGTGCACCGGGCTTTCTTCTCCGCACATTTTTTCGATCATCCTCCACTTCCAGAATCAATCCTCTTCAATTCTTCTTCTCCTACTATTTTAAGTAAAATTTAAAAATATAATTAACAGCGATCGTGGCTGTGATTGTGATTGCGAAGCGGGGATGAATCTTGTCGATCCGCCGTCGCCATCGCCGTAGCTGATCCAGGTTCTTGATCTTCTGATCCCTTCAACCCCCCATCTCCACCGATACTTTTCAAATTTCTTCACGTGCGATAAGCGAGATTCTTTAATCGCTATAATTATTGAGTTTTGTGGTATTTATGTTTGGTAAAAAGCTGCGAGATTCTTTAATCGCTATAATTATTGAGTTTTGTGGTAATTATGTTTGGTAAAAAGCTTCTGCTCTCAATTGCCGAGTCTTCGAATTACTATCCCTAATTGCTGTCCGCCTTGTCTCGTGCAATTCATTTTTAGCAGATATGGACGTGATTTTAATTTATCAATCTTCTTTGCCTTTTCCTCTTCGTCACTATTTTGGTACAGGTTTTGGTGAGGTTGGTTAAATTTCCTGAATTCACCAAAAATAATTTGGCTTTCTCTACACCACCAAAATGGGGCATTGCTTAGCCAAGGTACTGTGTGAACGCACTTATCCTTTCCTTGCGTTGCATGTCCCAACCAGCTGTCTCTATTACCCAATTGCATTATATATTTGTTCATCAGCAGTCTCTTCATTATCTTGTCTCCGACTATATGGTTCGATGATCCAACTACTATTGATGTAGTGATGACATATTGAAAAAGTTTGTGAGGACCAAACCTTTCGCCTTTTCTGTTGCTAACGAAAAGCATTTGATATGGTCCACTTGTTTATGTGTTGCAAATAATGGTTCACCACTTGGCTCTGGGGTTCATATGCTAGTATTTTCTTTTTTAATTCAGATGCTCAGAGAACAGATAAAGTAATAGTTTTATTCAGTCTTGTGGAGTAAATTATTGTGTTCCTTGCCTTTTGGTTAACTTTTCTCAGCTCCATATACCTTCTATGGGCTCGGTCTCTATCATAGATTGCCATCAATCGTCGTCTGAATCATTTAGAATTTTAATTCTTTTTTTCCTATTAGATAAAGGAGATCAATCACTGGAGTTTTAAAATCCGTCACGTTTTTTGGCTGTCTAAAATGTTCGTATTGGTGTTTGTATCATATGTTCTTCTGTTTACCTTATGATCTGATATACTCTGTCAACTGTCGATCTTTTTCTTATTTGAAACTTAATAGGCTAAACATGATGGAGATGATTCTGATCACAATGTTGAGTTGACTGGTGGAAATGTGCACCTTATCACGACAAAGGAAGGTTGGGAACGAAAGATGGCAGAAGCTACGAGAGATGGGAAGATTGTGAGCTTTCATTCTATTTTTGTCCAGTTTATTTTGATTCAATTTTTTTTTCCCGAATATGGTAAGCTGCATGATTTGGCTGATTGATGAATGAGATGTCATCTACAGCACCATGTCCATTCATTTATTCAACAGTAAGTCAGAGATGTATGTTATCCTTCATATACGAGCACTTCAGATGATCTGTTTTATCTCCTGTTTTGATTTGCATATGCTATAAAGTGCAACACGCAACTAGTTTTAAATTTTAGTGTGTCAAGTGTATGTGGTACGCTGAGGAAACCTTAATGTTGCACTGTACATTCGTGGTGCCATAACTTTTCGTGCAATGCAATACAAATTTTCAATTAAATCGTGTCTTTGTGGATGAGTCTCTGCTGTTGGAGCTTCTTGACTCGGTCTTGTCACACATAACTTAGCCGTCGTGTCTTTTGGATGTGTCCGGATATTTGATAGGATAGTGAATGAAGATCTGCATCTCACCTATAACTTTGTCAAGTTAATATCAAGAAAGTGAGATTATTATGAATTAATGAGGCACAAATTTCTTGTTAACTCACGTCCTTTGACCATTCTTAATTCATTGCCCTTTTTCGAGCTTTCTTTAGTCCAAGGATTTGGCGGAGTTGGGTCTTTTTGGGGTTCCTCCTAGTTCTATTCGAGTATTACTCTGCCGCGATTTAGCAGAAGGGGTACACTTTTCTGGGTTATGGTAGATCATTGTATCTGTCGGTCAGTTTGAATGGAGAGAAATAGGAGGAATTTTTAAGAACAAGAAGACACGCTCGAGGATTGTTGCGACAAGATTTAAAAAAGGACCAAAAAACAGGGATTTTATGCTTTTCCGGTTTCGGATTTTATAGGGATTGGAGTCATATTCTTTGTTTATATGATCTCGGCTGCTACTTTTTGAGTGGATATGTTGTCCACTTCGTGTACATTATCTTATCCTTATTACTATCATTTGTTTCCTATATAAAAAGCATTTTACTTGGAATATCAATTGTCAACTCTTTAATATCACATCCTCTAAGCTAATGAATTTTGTTACCTTAAAGGCAAACGAGTCACCTTAGTCATTGATGAAGATTCCATGGGTATGTTAGATAAAAAAGAACAGGCATGTGGACTTTTAAGCATCTAGGTTCACTGATCAATATCCATACTCATTCTGCTTAGCCGTTATTTCTCACCTTTTGGGAAATGATTGATTCTGATATTTGTCATATGAAGTTCTGTGTCGCTGTACTGAAACAACGGCTATGACCCGGTCTTTGGAGTTATTGAATGATGATTGTACCTATGATTTCCTTGATTTGTTCCCCCCTTTATTTGTCTTGTCTTTCATTAATTCTGTTCCATTCCTATAGTATTTGTTATTGTTTTATCTTTCAACCGCCAGCTGCATCATGCAATAAAAGAAATGTCCTTGTCATGTAATTGGACTTGCGTGTTCTGGAGAGCATTGTCACTGCATATATGTACTTTCTAACACTTCAATTAACTTCAGCAGAGGCTTAGTATTTACTTTTACCATGTCATGCTGGAGCATGCTTTTTCTTTGTTCTAACAGTTGGTGATCTTACATCAGGTAATAGCCAATTTTAGTGCTTCATGGTGTGGCCCTTGCAGAATTATTGCACCGTTCTTCGTTGAGCTGTCTGAGAAACACCATTCGTTAATGTTTTTGACAGTTGATGTGGACGAGCTTACTGTAAGTTTTCGCAGCTACTTGACTACCTGATTGAGTTCTTAATATGTTACCGCATCTCAATTCTGTTAAAATGGGGCGGGCCGTGTAGATATTTAATATCAGGTACCTTATACTGGATTAATGCAGAAATTGTTCTTTGCATCAGGAATTTAGCACGTCATGGGATATCAAAGCAACCCCAACCTTCTTTTTCCTTAAAGACGGTCAACAACTTGACAAACTTGTAGGAGCGAACAAGCCAGAACTGCAGAAGAAGGTGACGGCCATACTTGATTCAAAAGCCTCATCTGAGACATAGGTTTTATGACTCTGTGTATCTCGATCATAAGATGTATTTGGTTTATCTTACCGTATGTATAAATATTTGTCCAACTCTATTTTTGGACGAGACTAATGTGTGGGCGTTTGTTTCAGAATGTTTCATGATGGGGTGAAATTACTGAAAAAATTTATGTGAAAAGTGTACGATTTTGTTGTACAATTTGCTTTCTATTTTACGATATTTCTTTCGTGTCATATCTATTTGTTTTATAACTATATGTCACAAAGAGGAAGACTCTTAAAACTGTACAAATGATTTTAGTCGCTTATAATGAAAAATGTAAAATATATAATTGGGAGAGTTTTTGGTTAAAATGTTTTTGAATTTTTTTTAAAAAATGTTTCTTTTGAAAAATAAATAAGAGATGTTTTTGGTGAAAACATAGATCCAATACATGATAAATTAACAAATTGGAATTTATCTCAAAAATTGGTCGCTCTTACTAAAAAGGACACCCTCAAGGCTGCGCTTGGTAGCTAGGATGTGATAGATAACTTGAATGATAATTTAAAAATATATGTGTGATTGATGACACTGCTGATGTCATTAGCGCTCCAGCTGATCTTTATCGTTCCAGCTCCAGCTTGCGATTCTTCTTAGCTTCTGTTCCAGCTGGTCCTTTCGCACCAGCTGATCTTTCTTCATCTGCTGAACATGATGTTGTCATCGATTACATCATCATCGATGGTCCACTTAGATGTTCCATCTGGTTCTCTTTTGATGTACCAGCTGATCCATCTTCTTCTTCTAGCGCTTGCAGCTGGTTCTTATCGTTCCAGCTAATTCACTATGCTCCAGCTGGTTCAACTTGGCTTGTGCCTGATTTCGAACACCTGACTTAAATTTGGACGTCTCCATTGCTAATCCAGCTGCCGATTATAATGATAAACCAAACCAACTGCTGACTTTATATTGTGAACCATCGACTGGACAAACTTCTGCTACTGTTCATCTTCTTCTTCGATCTGAAATCTGTACACTAAGGCTGCGCTTGGTAGCAGGATGTGATAGATAACTTGAATGATAATTTAAAAATATATGTGTGATAGCTAATATCTGATATTTTTAGAGTTGTGTTTGGTTCGATTTTAAAGGGATAGATTAAAGTGTGGTTTAGCTGATCTTTGACCAATATACCCTTTTATCACATAAATTACCTTGCCGATGAAATGCTGGGATTACACGCTTTTGTCTGTGTTCTCCCAAATCACGCCCTTCTCACGTACGTCCCTCGACGGCATTGGAGAGTGTTCGAATTTCTGATATTTGGTGAGAATACATAACAGATCGATCAGTAGTAGACGGATGTAGGGTCAAATCCTCGTTTCCACGAAAATGGTGTTCTTCGAATTTGAGGTTTGTTTCTGGTTTGCTTCACGTCGACACACTCGTATTTGGTTCAATTGGACTTTTGTTCATTTCTTTCACATACTACCTCAAATTGATCTGTCTTCAATTTTGCCTGTCTCACTGTTTTGTGAATGTTAGAGAAAACAGACGTCACTATATTCTTGAGTTCTGCTTCGCTTAGAATAGTTAATTGTAGACTTATTAAGGATTTCAATTGAATGTCTGGGGACACTTTCTTTGCGCGAAATTAGTTGTTATAATTTGTGAAAGATTGAAATTTATTTGTTGTCGGTGCTGAGCGGTGGCAAGTTGTCATCGATTGTAATTTCTTGGAAATTACACTGCGCTTACAAGTATTGAGTGTGTGGAAGAAAAGATATCTCAGCACCAGGTTAGCTTCTTTACTTACCATTGACACTTTCCTGCAAATTATTTGTTCAAAGTAAGTGCTTTAGGGCCAAAGTCTTCCCATTTTGGATTCTTGATTCGTGTTTTCGATTGTTCATTAGTTGTTAATTCACCACACTGCCTTTTTGGTATTCTTTATTTAGTATTTGTTGGTTGTCGAACCCGATCTCTTCTCTATTTCTATGAGCCCAATTCTGAGCTTAGTATACATGTGTTAATTTTGCTGTAAAATTATACGATTGCTGTCCCTGACATGATATTCCTGTGTTTGTTTTAATTTTGCCACTTCTCTGTTTTGGATCTTGATGTACATGTTGTATTGCCCTGTATCAATGTTCCTTGATGTTTGGGAGTGGATTTCGTGCAGCTTGTGACTGTTCCAATCCAAGAATTATTAGACAGTAGGTCAATTCGTTCATTAATATTCATAAATGTTCAGACTGACGCTCATATAACTGATGATATTATAACTGTTTGTTGTAGATCAATGTTGGTATGTCGTGGAATTCTGTAACAAGGTTTACACTCCTATGATAAGCTTACATTATACTTTCAGATCTGAATTTTGGTCAGAAGAATAGCAGTGACACAACAATCGTGGCATAGTCGTCGTATTACTACCCCTCACTGAAAGTGCACAATGGTGTATTTCTTACCTTTTCGCGCCCTATTTTTTTAACTGATATGCGAGTTGATATTTCTGCTCTTTTGTTACAGAAGTTTGTTGTGATATGTTGACACGAAAGGGTAGTTAATTAGAGAAACATTTTTAACTTAATGTTGTGCATTTCAGCCGAAATGTTACGTAGTCTTCATTGGACGCCAACCCGGTGTGTACGAGAAGTGGTGTACTGCCAATGAACAAGTATGTGGTTTCAGTGGAGCCTGCTATAAAGGGTATGATACCAAAAAGGAAGCTGAAGAAGCTTTTAGTTGCTATTTGGAAGCAATGGATGCCAAACACGATCAAAATAAATGTGAATGTGAAAAACAAGTGCACCGTCTACATCAAAACCTCAGCGTGCAAAGAATTCAAAAAAGTTGGTGAAGGTGTTAAGAGATTTAGCCGTTGAGATGCACAACCATGCTGCCAAAATGGAGCAGGCAGTAGAGGAGATTGAAAAAATACTTGAGGATATGGTTGTTAGTGATGACGAGTAGATTGTAGAAACAAGTGTCGCATGTAATGCTATGGTAGAAGTAGTACTGAGCTATTCAAAAACCAATTTATTTTCTGTAACAGTGGACTCATGTAGTAACTGACTGTAAGTTACAATTGTACTTGTGTTAACCCATCACATGTATGTATTAATTAATGTAGTGCATCCAGCATAACATCATGTAGTAATGTGGGATTTTCTGATTTATGTCTTTGGATACTCGAGAAATTAATGTTCGTCTACGATCAATTTCTGAGGAATGAAGCTTAGTCATATGTATTGTAACTTGTATTGAGAATCTTGTGTTATGTATCCTGTTGCTATCTATAGCTTTATTGCTAGTGCTTGGTTTACAGTGTGTAACACAATGCCCATCAGCCTTCTTGAAGAATAACATGTGAAAGCGTTTCACGATGCTGAGAAACAACAGTTGCAGAAGAGTTTGGACATATGTATTCAAGCTCATGGGCATGCGAAGGTACTGTGCTTGTTATGAAAAATTTCCATACAATATCAGTGTATGTTTCAGTGATATATTTCCATACAATATCAGTGAATTTTTCAGTGAGTAATTACTATCGCAGCAGACTGTAGATTTTCAGCAGAGTGTATTGTTTGACAGCAGAGTGTCTTTTTCACAGCGGAGTTGTGACTTTCACAGCAGAGTGTATTGTTTGACAGCATAGTGTTTGTTTTCATGCTTTCCTTAGTGGCAACTGTTTCATGTATATGGTAATCCAACCTTGTTATTGGTACTTTCATAAATTACTTGTTGTTTAAATAATGGTTTAATTATATGAAGATTCATAAATGCATTAACCCGACTACGACACCTGATTAAGCTGTCAATGTTGGGATGTTGCTGGCTATTATTACTCAGATCACTTGTCTTCCTATGATGAAAGGATTCGCTTAACTTGTGCAGTCTCTTTTTCTGTATTACATCTACTATAGTTTTTCCATATATTTCTGTTACATAGAAATATAACTATATTGTCGCTGAAACACATGTGCATTTCCACTAAGCATTGGCATTGTTTTTCCTTGTTAAAGAGCCAGAAGTAGTTACACAGGAAGCTATTTATGTGGGTGGTCATCTTTACTCCCATTCTGGTTTATATCATTCACTGTTTCTGTGATTTTGATTTTGGCCAGAGACTGATATTTATTTGTATTCAGAATATGGACCTGACATTTGAATTTAAGTGTTCTGCGTGGCCTACCCATTTTTTACAAGTTGTCTTCCTTTGTTGGTGTTGTAACTGTGAAACAGAACAATGATGTGCAACAGTGTTAAGCTGTATTAAATGAGGTCAGATGTGTGCAGCCGTTTTTTTTTCAGGAGATGCTAGTTTTAAACACCAAATTCCAAAGTGCTATTTGACAAGCTTTATTGACACTTATTTATTATAAGTTGTTGTGACATTTATTGCCTTCCTCCAAGCAAAATAAATAGCCCTCCCATACTCTCTTTCAGTTACACACGCTATCTGTAATTGTGCTTTATGTGTTTATTGAACAGGGTTCTGTTTCATGGCTGTTTGCACCAAAACTTGTTCTGAAGACACTGTAACAAGCCAATATTATATCCCTTTCATTGAGTTGTCTTCCGATGAGGAAGAAGGGCTGCATGGTGAAGCTCGTGCTTGTGGTAGGAAGACGAAGTTGGGAAATACGACTCTACTTTCACCCGTGGCAGCGGAAAAGGTAAAGCGATTGAAGTTATGTAAGGTGACAACAACACCTCCGACGACAACTGAAGTGCAAACTGTGCCTCACAAGGTGAAGATGCAAGGACCAATGGCTCCAGTTATCATTGACATCTCAGATGATTCTCTTGATTAACTAGGTTGTTGCTACAGTCCATCTAAGTCGTGCCCCGTCCTTTTTGCTTTAGGTAATGTGTAATATGACTAAAATTGTAACTTCGTGGAAGAAGGGTGTACTAAGTGATGGCAAGTGTAGCCATAATCCCTTTTTTGAACCTGTTCGGTTACCAGCAGGGACATGTACTGTCGAATTTTGGTAATGTGTAGACTTTATTTGAAAATGATTTGTCTTATGAAATGCCCTCCCCCGCAAAAACAGCCTTCTTCAAGGTTGAAGTCTGGAAATCATCATGAGCATGCTTTATCATGCATTGTTGGGCTCTATGCAAGTTGTAAATTGAACTGTCTGGAAATCATCTGATAAGTAGTGTTTTACCGATATTCAACTCATGAAACCAATTCAATCCATGACCTTGGTTGTTCGGACATTCAACTCATGAAAATCCATTCAACCCATTCAAACCGATATTCAACTCATGAAATCCATTCAACAAATTATGAACACTTTAACCTATAAAAAAGTTAAGCAACTTTACCTTCGCAAGATTACCAACTGATGCTAATGGCAGGAAATATGCAGGATATAACTGGGTGCTGAGATCAAAGATGCTGCAACAAGAGTTCATATTTGCATCATATAGACCGGTGAAACAGCTCTTCACACTTGAAGAAGTAGAATTCAGACCTTCCTGCGCTACCAATAAAGTCTGCATACAAGCGCCATTGTTTAGGATCATTGTCAAAAAGATTACCAAATCTTCCACCTGAAAATAAAGAAGCCACAATCACTCAAAGTTTCATCAATGTTGTCGCGTGCAAAGAATTCAAAAAAGTTGGTGAAGGTGTTAAGAGATTTAGCCGTTGAGATGCACAACCATGCTGCCAAAATGGAGAAGGCAGTAGAGGAGATTGGACAAATACTTGAGGATATGGTTGTTAGTGATGACGAGTAGATTGTAGAAACAAGTGTCGCATGTAATGCTATGGTATAAGTAGTACTGATCTATTCACAAACCAATTTATTTTCTGTAACAGTGGACTGATGTAGTAACTGACTGTAAGTTACAATTGTACTTGTGTTAACCCATCACATGTATGTGTTAATTAATGTAGTGCATCCAGCATAACATCATTTAGTAATGTGGGATTTTCTGATTTATGTCTTTCGATACTCGAGAAATTAATGTTCGTCTACGATCAATTTCTGAGGAATGAAGCTTAGTCATATGTATTGTAACTTTTATTGAGAATCTTGTGTTATGTATCATGTTGCTTTCTATAGCTTTATTCTTAGTGCTTGGTTTACAGTGTGTAACACAATGCCCATCAGCTTTCTTGAAGAAGAACAAGTGAAAGCGTTTCACGATGCTGAGAGACAACAATTGCAGAAGAGTTTGGACATCTGTATTCGAGCTCATGGGCATGCAAAGGTACTGTGCTTGTTATGAAAAATTTCCATACAATATCAGTGTATGTTTCAGTGATATATTTCCATACAATTTCATTGAATTTTTCAGTGATATGTAATTACTATCGCAGCAGACTGTAGATTTTCAGCAGAGTGTATTGTTTGACAGCAGAGTGTCTTTTTCACAGCGGAGTTGTCACTTTCACAGCAGAGTGTATGTTTTCATGCTTTCCTTAGTGACAACTGTTTCATGTATATGGTAATCCAACCTTGTTATTGGTACTTCCATAAATTACTTGTTGTTTAAATAATCGTTTAATTATATGAAGATTCATAAATGCATTAACCCGACTACGACACCTGATTAAGCTGTCAATGTTGGGATGTTGCTGGCTATTATTACTCAGATCACATGTCTTCCTATGTTGAAAGGATTCTTTTAACTTGTGCAGTCTCTTTTTCTGTATTACATCTACTATAGTTTTTCCATATATTTCTGTTACATAGAAATATAACTATATTGTCGCTGAAACACATGTGCATTTCCACTAAGCATTGGCATTGTTTTTTCTGATTAAAGAGCCAGAAGTAGTTACACAGGAAGCTATTTATGTGGGTGCTCATCTTTACTCCCATTCTGCTTTATATCATTCACTGTTTCTGTGATTTTGATTTTGGCCAGAGACTGATATTTATTTGTATTCAGAATATGGACCTGACATTTGAATTTAAGTGTTCTGCGTGGCCTACCCATTTTTTACAAGTTGTCTTCCTTTGTTGGTGTTGTAACTGTGAAACAGAACAATGATGTGCAACAGTGTTAAGCTGTATTAAATGAGGTCAGATGTGTGCAGCCGTTTTTTTTTCAGGAGATGCTAGTTTTAAACACCAAATTCCAAAGTGCTATTTGACAAGCTTTATTGACACTTATTTATTATAAGTTGTTGTGACATTTATTGCCTTCCTCCAAGCAAAATAAATAGCCCTCCCATACTCTCTTTCAGTTACACACGCTATCTGTAATTGTGCTTTATGTGTTTATTGAACAGGGTTCTGTTTCATGGCTGTTTGCACCAAAACTTGTTCTGAAGACACTGTAACAAGCCAATATTATATCCCTTTCATTGAGTTGTCTTCCGATGAGGAAGAAGGGCTGCATGGTGAAGCTCGTGCTTGTGGTAGGAAGACGAAGTTGGGAAATACGACTCTACTTTCACCCGTGGCAGCGGAAAAGGTAAAGCGATTGAAGTTATGTAAGGTGACAACAACACCTCCGACGACAACTGAAGTGCAAACTGTGCCTCACAAGGTGAAGATGCAAGGACCAATGGCTCCAGTTATCATTGACATCTCAGATGATTCTCTTGATTAACTAGGTTGTTGCTACAGTCCATCTAAGTCGTGCCCCGTCCTTTTTGCTTTAGGTAATGTGTAATATGACTAAAATTGTAACTTCGTGGAAGAAGGGTGTACTAAGTGATGGCAAGTGTAGCCATAATCCCTTTTTTGAACCTGTTCGGTTACCAGCAGGGACATGTACTGTCGAATTTTGGTAATGTGTAGACTTTATTTGAAAATGATTTGTCTTATGAAATGCCCTCCCCCGCAAAAACAGCCTTGTTCAAGGCAGAAGTCTGGAAATCATCATTAGCATGCTTTATCATGCATTGTTGGGCTCTCTGCAAGTTGTAAATTTATGTAGTAAATGATCTCTATCTTGAAGTTCTTGTGATACAGCCGCTACCCTTGATTCTACATGCAAATATTGAATTATATTAGGGCCCTTAAATCCATAAACAGCTTCACCAAGGTTGATCATACCTGCAGCAGGCTGATAAGTAGTGTTTTACCGATATTCAACTCATGAAACCCATTCAATCCATGTCCTTGGTTGTTCGGACATTCAACTCATGAAAATCCATTCAACCCATTCAAACCGATATTCAACTCATGAAATCCATTCAACTCATGAAATGCATTCAACTCATGAAATCCTTGGTTGTTCGGACATTCAACTCATGAAATACATTCAACTCATGAAAACCCATTCAACCCATTCAAACCGATATTCAACTCATGAAACCCATTTCTGCAAACCAGTGGTCAAATCCTGTTCTATCTCTTCAAATAGATGCTGGTATTGGTAAAGCTTGTTTCAATTCTTGGGAGAAGTAGCTAATTACTTTTGTTGCTGGCATATTTTACATTCTTCCATGTAGGCATACACATCATTTTTCGTTCCTGGCCAATAAAAGCAGTTACAAATTCTTTTCCGTGTTCTGAAGCTTCACTGGCTTCCTTTTACGCTTCTTGGAAGTTGTTTCAACATTCGGTTTGGCTGATGTTGCATGTGTTTCTGAGATTGAATCCTCGTCACCATGGAAAGTATTAAATGCGCAATCGTCGCCAAACTGCATTTCATCTGGTACATCATCATCCAGTTTCAGAACATCTTTCAAAGCATTCTCAAATGTCTGGGAGTGTTCGCCCGTTGCACGATCGTTTCCAAAGATATCGCACCAGTCAGGATAATGTGTCCACTGCTTGTGTCGCATGCTACGGAAGCTTGAGTCCGCCTGTGTTTACAAGTTTCTATTATGAATTGCATCGTAAAAGACAATTGTAAATTTGAGGTTAGATTAACCTTGACAATTGTATCACATGTCTCATCAGTTGCTTCAACTGTGTTGTCGGTAACATTCCACCCCACACCACTTTTGCCCAGTAATGTAACTAACGTACCATACGTTTTCTTCCACACATGCACCTTCGAGTTGATGTGCGGATTACCACGCAAATCAGTTCCTGGAAGTGCTGCATGCATCGCCGACTCCAACAAGGTTAAATAGCCAGCTCTAAATCCATTCTCGCTCTTCCACCCCTTCGTCACAACATCTTTTAGTGCTGCAATAAGTACGTCCTCTTCACGTGCTGTCCATGATCGTCGTGTCTTGTCCATTTTTTTCGTTCGACCAATTACACTCCCAGAAGTGTCTCCACTTTCCATGTCGAGTTGTGTCTGCAAATTCACAACACCTGAAATGGAAGTGAACTAAGTTGTTATATATCACTTTCACAGAGTGTGCTGAACATATTCAGGTAATGTAACATAGTCTGGTTCGTAATAATTGAATCATAAACACACATAATTACATTCCAAACAAAAAGGCTCAACATATAATTCAACGTATAGACACAATCTGACTCCAAACGTATTTAATTATACATAAAATAAAATATATGAAATCTAACATGTTACAACTGAAGAAATTTAATTGTTCATGTTCCACATCGATAAGGCCAACTCATCTCTCCAACAATCCAATCCGACGGACGCCTCCAAAGTGCATATGAAATCATGCCATGTCTCGTGAGACGGGCTGTACACATCTTCACCAACTTCTTCCATGGGATCTTCCGGCATTTGCGATCTGATAAAATTATGTAATAAGACACAAGCTAGTATTATTTGGTTTTGAACGCGCAACGGGTAAAACGATGGACTTCGAAAAATGGCCCATCTTTTTTTAAGCAAACCAAATGCTTTTTCAATTGTGTTCCTAGCTTGTGAGTGTCTCCAGTTGAATAATTCCTTATGGTCTTGGGGTCCACATGCACGATTCCCCCATGCATCTCTATGATATCGTACGCGTCTGTATGGCGTCAAGAAACCCTCTACATTTGAATAGTCATTATCACATAAATAGTAACAACCTGCAAGAAGTAAAGAATAATCACAACATAAAAATTTTGTTCGTGATAGTATGATATGTTTTTTCTGGCAAAACCACAGAAAATATTAAACCTCTAGGAACTTTAAAGGAATCTTCCCGAGTCAATGTATCTCTTAGATACCTTGCATCAGCTGCGGAACCCTCCCATCCAGTGAGAGCGTAAATGAAGTTCATATTACGGTCACATACCCCTAAAACATTCACTGCGATTGCTCCTTTTCTTGTTCTATATCTTGCTTTGTCTTGGACGGGTACATGTACAGCAATATGTGTTCCATCAATTGCACCTAAACAACCCTGCAATAATCATATAAATATTAATAGATGTCATATGATACGTCATATTTCCGCAGCACATTACGAGGGTCCTACGTAATTCAAAACGCAGACTAAGATATCAACAAAGTAATTACCTTGAACCACTTCCAATTATCCTGCCCACACGTTTCATCCACAGGAGTCAGCTTCACAAGAAGGATCTGATGTAGTTTCAGTAGGGACCGCAGCACTTCATGAAAATGTGCACTAACTGTTTGCCCACTACGTATGTAATCGTGGCCTACGACTCGGTTTTTTATGGTGGGCTAGAATTGACAAAAATATGGCTACCTTCTCATCGACCGAGACATATCTAGAATCTACTAGTCCTTCTAAATTTCTTAAAATGTAGCACAATCTTCCGAATGCATTGCGATTCATACGCAAGTTCACAACACACTGACCATCTCCTGCTTCAATAATTCTGTACATATACCTCAATTGAGCTGGAACTCTGCGTATCATACTATACGATCGACTTGTCGATCGAGGGAGACGTCGTGTCTTCGGAATACTTCCCGTACGTTGTCGTATCAAAAGCAATACCAACAAAAAATTTCGACACAACATTTGATGTACGAGCAGAAGAAGAACAATGTTTTTATGTTTACTATCCATCGTTTTTGCACAATTGGAAAACAACAGAAAAATAAGGTTGAGTAAGTAAATTACATTACAAAGGAATTATAGGAATGGACAAGTAATATCACATAGTTACCCAGTAGTTCAAATTAAAGGGTCAGTCGAATACAGATTAAATTTAAGAAACCGTATTCCAAAATTAAGTAATCTGTCTAAGCAACACTTTTCAAATGATTGGGATGTTCTATTCAGTACACTATGGTTAATGATTTACTAACTTTTAACATACTCAATTCAGTTGTCAGCACAAATAATCGCAGCTACATTTTTGTATTAACTAACGGCTTATCTAAGCACTAACATCCCAAAGCTTCGTATGTCGTGTGGAAGCAATCTTCACAGTTTTTAACTATATTATACATATTGCGAGTCTTATGAAACTGAGACATGATCGATGACTTTTATTAGTTGGAAATACTTGCAACATTAATAAATATTCGGGCTACAAGCAAGCATACAACCACATTGTTTAGTTATCTTCGATTGAAGCAAACTGTTTTCTGCTGCAATAATTCGCCTCCAAAGTACCTAGGAAAGCTGCAACTCTTTCCCTTTTTTTACTCAAAACTGAAAACCCACCAACAAGATTTTCTGTGCAGTTCTACCTATGATGACTATTACATAATCTCCATTCGACTATGCCGTTGGATTTAATAACTTTTACCATACGACCTGTTTTAAGAATTACTTTAGTTGTTAACCATTTCAGGGATGAACTCCATATACTCAAATATCATCCCTTCGAAAATTACTTGTACAGTTTAATTACGAAAGTGACACAGATTCCTGCATTTCTTACATCAAGCCGTGCATCTTGAACAGAAACGTTGCACGAGTTATTCACAACACCCTAACACTCCAGATTGTAAAACAGAGATGTACAATAAACTTTCTGACTCCACAAGTAAATTCCCAAATTGACAAATTTCAGTGTGTTCAAAGTGAAATTCGAAAATTAGACACAGTATACAGCACCCTAAAAACATCAACATCGAAATTCCAACGCACTCGTCCTACGTAGACTGTCAACAAAAGATTTCTCACAAGAAGGAGGTTCGAAGCGTCCGCATACCAAACAAAATAAATCGAAGCATACCTGCGCCGGCAACAGAAGAGCTTCTCAAGATTCTTCAACAGCGGTTCTCGAGTGCTGCCAACGCCAATCTGCGCAAGCTGAAGCCAGGGAGAAATTGAAGACCTTTGTAATCTTGTAAAGCTTCGTCGATGGATCTAGCAGAGAAAAAGGGTGATGTCGGGGTAAATTGGTAATGTTCAGCTATTTCTTTGTAATCAACGTTATCGGACAAATTAACCCACTTAAATTGAAAGGCTTCACAATCACGCTGCGACAGTAAAAAAATTGAACAATCCTGCATCCACGGATTCAAAGAAACTACGCTACAAACGAACCAAACGGCTGATAAATTGTCAATCACGGGTTATCAGGTGTACCAAACGCAGCCTAAATGTCTTGTATATTTCATCCAAAGTTTTTACTCTAAATATATATATTTTTTAAAAAAATTATCCAATCATACTTATTCTTTAAATAACTTTCAAAATATTTTTAAAAAACCTTTTTAAACAGAACTTGTCCAAACGGTTAAATGTCTTTCTTTTTCCATTTTAGGTCATAACTAGAAAATTCCTCAAGGTTGGCTTTTAAGGATTTCTTTTTTTGCTTTTTTCCTCGATGTATTAACAATTGGATTTACCGAAGTAACTTCTTTGGACTGTGATCATTTAGCTGCAGTTATACTCTAAATCTGACTGCTTAGATTAGAAATCGTCAAACTATAACATCCTAAGCAGAACGATTTGTGGTCGACGAGTATTAATTGTCAATGCACCACTAAAATTGTTTTGCTGAAGAGATGCTTGTGTCAAAACAATGGCTGAAGCTTGTTTTTGTGACTACAATTGAGAATACTCAATCTCCAATTAAAGAAGACCGAGTTCCACCAGCCACTCATATCGGTTCTCACTTTGAGTATCATAACCCCACGCCAACTTGTAGTCTCTTTTGAAAACATTCGTAAACCACGTAATACATTTGATACAGGTTTGGTTTCTGTAAGTCTGTAATCAGTCGGGTAAGAGCCTTGAATTTATGCAGCACCCAGTAGATCATGGTCCCAACCCCAAATATCCAAATATCTCAGATTAGTTTTAGTGCATGAGATCATTCAATTAATGAATTTCAGCACATGATTCAACAACACGTGTGGGAGCAGGTGATCTTTCACCAGAGCACAACAAATCTAAGCCGAGAATGTGTTTGAAGAGGTTCAGGTTTGAGCAAAACATAAACAAACAGAAAATAATAATAAAGATACATACACAACCCTTTACCGTGGAATTAGCGACCTTTGGGATTCATTATCTGAGAAAAGACTGCACTTGGCGTCAACCCATCCGAGTCTTCACTGGCAAGGCTGCGTCCACCAATGCTCATCGACAAGCCACTGCTTTTTGAATCCGTTATGTTTCCATCAAAACCCGGGGATGAGTTAGTAGTATTCTTAACGTCAAATGATTCACTTTCCTCTGCACTCTCCTGAAGTTGCAGAGCAAACTCAAGGTTCCACAACACATCGCCCATAGAAGGTCTCTCAGTTCCAACATCAGACACACACTTCACGGCTGTCTCAGCAATTTTTTTAAAGCATTCCGGTGCAATCTTACCCTTAAGATAAGGGTCGATGATTTGGTCAAGAATTCCCTTCTTATGACAATGCAGTGCCCATTCAGCTAAACTTACTTGTTCTTTAGGGAGTGTAGGGTTTAATGCCGGCCTAGCACATAAGATTTCAAAAAGTACAACTCCATATGAGTACACATCAGATTTTTCAGTCAGTTGCTGCCTTCTGAAATACTCTGGATCCAGATAACCGAAACTACCTTTCACCACTGTGCTGACATGTGTGTGATCCAGAGAGGGACCTGTTTTCGACAGCCCGAAATCTGAAACTTTTGCCACCCACTTCTCATCCAAGAGAATGTTTGTTGTCTTAACATCACGGTGGATGATGGTGTGTTTTGCACCAGTGTGCAGATAATGCAGACCACGAGCAGCACCAATACAAATCTCAAGCCTCTGCTTCCATGGCAATGGAGGCTTTTGAGTCTTGTAAAGATGCTCCCTAAGAGTTCCATAAGCCATATAATCATACACGAGAATCATTTCACAGTTCTCTTCACAATACCCAATCAAAGATACAAGGTGACGGTGACGAAGTTTAGAGAGCATTTCGATCTCAGTTTGGAATTCATGCACTCCTTGTTCAGAGAGTGGATTCCCACGCTTGATTGCAACTTTTGTGCCACTGTCAATCTCCCCACGATAAACTTTACCAAAACCACCAACCCCAAGGAGAAGAGCCTCATCAAAGCCATTGGTTGCAGCCTTGATCTCAGAAAATGAAAAGTGGCGACAAAGGTTTGATGGAAGTGAGGAGGCGTAACTTCCGGTGGTGTTTGTCTTTGCAGATCCAGACGAATGTGAATTTCCATACAAAGATAGCGGAAGCCAGCCATCACTAGTGCTGGGATCCTTACTGTGCTTTTGACGTTGGCGGGAAACAATACATACAATCAAACCAACAACAAGAAGTGCAGCAATTCCTCCACCGACACCTCCTCCAATGGCTGTTTTGTGACTTTTAGATTGAACAACTCCAGATGATTCACCGACATCAACTTTTGGTTGTGGGAGGGGAGTTGGATTGGGGCCAGCAAGATTCCCTCTGGTATCACTAATTTTGAATATTTCAAGACCATTCAAGATAGCATCATAGAGCTGGGAATTTGAGGAAGTATAAGGGTGTAGTTCGAGCCAGAGATCCTGCATTGGTGGTCCATTGGGAACAAAAACCACATAATCCTTGTGATAAGGGACACCGTTGCTACCTGCCCAGGCAATAATATCTGCCCCCTGTTCTGCAGTCTGATTATTCATGAAGATAGTGAAGACTCTTTGGTTTACTTTGTAAACAATGTCCGTTATCTCGCAGAAGTGGAGTCTAACCAGATAAGAAAAGCCGGAGTCAACAAGGAAAAGCCAAGTTAGATTGTAGTTCAGGTTTACAGAAACATTTGGACCCATTGATCTCAAAGTAGCGTATACATCAAGTGGGGCAATGTAGGATGGCGATCCTGGAGGATAGCTAATAGTTACATTTGGGTCAGAGACCTCTGTTACTCCATTGGCCGCACTAAATATGTAACTTGAATCATCACGCCATGACCTGTAGAGACCAGTATCTTTGGAGGGTGAAATGTCGTTTCCACCCACATTCACCCGATATAGAGTCTCTAGAGCCGTACTGTTGTCAATGCTGAATCCAGTGGATTGACCAACAACAGTTTCCGTTCCATCTGTACTATATATATCAGGATGCGAAACAATCTCGATCCCATTCAAGAATGCATACGAATTAGAAGTATCATGAGATGGCAGGAATGTTACATTCAATACCTCCGATGCGACATTAACAGAGAACTCCTTCATGATATAATCATAATTCAAGGCCTCGGTGGTCTGAGCAGCACTAAAATTCTTCATAAGAGTAAAGGGCCCACAAGTCACGGAGAATACACCATTGACAGCATCCAATCCACTGTAAGACGCCGGATAGAAATACAATCGAAGAAACTTACGGCCCGGTGCCACAGGGAAACTATAGGTGAAATCAGATTGGAATATTCGAGCTGTCATGTAAGGTACTTGGGGGACAGAGGGTTTTTGTGTGGCCGCTGTGGCGGTCAAAGAGTTGCTGCTCGTCAACATAAACTTCGAGCCAATATCTGATGTCCATTTTCTACCATCAGAGTCGGTAGAGTCAGGGGGACCTCCACAGTTCATGAAAATCTTCTCCGTTGGTGCATAATCGGCGGCTGAAATCACAAATGCCAGCAACAGAAAGTTGAGGGCAGCTAAGAACCAAGTATTCCTGCGGTTCCTCATCGAGGACTAATATAGATAGTCCCTGAAAATCCACCAAATGAACATATAATCGGCGATTAGAATTAATTAGAAAAAATTAGAAAATCGAATGTTCTGTCCTGCAATTAGTACTATAACTTCACTTAAGGTAGAAGTTACTTTGTTCACCGTAAAAAATCAAGGAACGGGGTATTCTTAACTAGAGCTTTGATGAATATCCTCCTCAATTTCCACACGTCGCGCTATCCTATGCACTACGAACCAGAGCTCACAAATCTAAATCCAGAAAATCGAACTCACAGCCAAAAACATTCCTCAAAGAAGACAAGGAACCAAAAACACAAAGAACCGAACATAGATCTGCAGCAGTTCAGAATGGCGCAGCAATCGAGCAGAATTTTGTAGATCCATCACAAAACCACACTCAACAAACAAGAGATGACACAAATCTAATCTAACAACAACTAAAAACAATGAAGACTAACAGAGAACTGAGCAGAGAATAATATCTACCTGCAACAAATCCACCAGCAGTATCCGGAGAAATTGCACGAAAATCTTCCTTTGCGTTGCAGCTGAGTAGTAAACTTTTTCGGGAAAAAGAAAACAAAGAGAAATGTGGTAAGGAACAAACTCCTCTCTGTCTATTATTAGACAGCAAACAAACGACGGGTTTAGTGGAGGTTCATTTCATTATTTAAATTCTTATTTCATATATATATTAATAAAATGATTAGTTGATGTGTGTACACTATTCGAAAAGAGTAACTATTGAATAAATATAATATAATTCTATAACCTTAGAAAAAGATAATTCAGTTGATTTTTCCATGACAAATTGACAGGCAGGCAGGTTGCCTGTGATTTCATTTTCAACTAACCCGATGAATCATGCACCCAACTTGTGCCCGAAACTTGCGAGGAACTAAATGGAATTTAGGTTTTAGTAAATTAAATATGTTAAATACCATACCGCCATATAGCATTTAATAAGCCATGCCATTTGAAATTTAAGAAAAAATAAGATTTAGTGCTATTGATTATGGGTATTTTGGAAAAACAAATGACCACATTTTAACATTATATTTTAATATTGTTTATCTGGTATAGCTCTGCTTATTATGAATTCAGATGATTAACTTGAGATTTTAAATTGTGAGAAATATGAGAGACTGTATGATAAAAGAAAATGAAATATCATGATAGAAAGTCAGCAGGTTATATTAAATTGAATGTCAATCAGTTAGATATCGACAGTTGTTTAGATTATTTGTGTTGTTTCTATAACGTTTCATTTGGTTGAGGTGAAAACAAATCAAGAAAAATAAGATTTAGTGCTATTTTTTTTTTTTTCCCCCGGGGCACAGACGAGTTGGTTAGACCTGGGTTAATGTGGGAATAATTTCCCCGACTTCACGGGTTCGATTCTCGTATGAAGCATATTCCCCACTGAAATATTGTTGGGGTATGCTTTGGGAATTAGTCCGTTATATGGGTCCTCTCCCTCGGGCCTCTGCTTACTCGTGCATATCCCTCGATTTACCATCTGTATGAGCCAACGGGCCTCTGACCTATATATAGGTTAGCCCATTAATGGGTTAACTTTTTCCGAAAAGAATATATGTTTTTTATTTATATGATAGTTGATTGTTTGGTGATGATTATTTAATTGAAGAACGCGTCAAGAATAAAGGGAGAAAGAGGAGGCGCACATTTTTTTACAAACGCGGACTAGTGTGGGCCCCAAATACGTTCAGCGCCAGATAAGTTGATAACATTATCTGTCACTGGGCCTACTTCTGGGTTTATGGGTCGGTTACACAGTCCAACCCACAAATTTCCTAATCCACACCCATTAGGTGAAATGAGATGATGGATCATCAATTTATTATTTACCACACATGGTGTGAGTATATTGAAAAATATATGTTGTTGGTTGAATGTAGGCTTCATATAGACAATATTCGTAAGAGTTTATATTAGTTAGTTCCTTTTATATAAAATTTCCAAAGATGTTATTGATTAGATGTTTGGAGCATCTTTAACACCACCTCAGTCTCAACTTTGGAAGAGTTTAGTATAATTGGGACTCGAGGCAAAGATGACAAACTTAGAAAATTAGTGCTGCAACTCAAGAATATAATCAGATTTTAAATTTCAATTCCATACTAAAACTTAAATATGTAATGCGCTTATGTCACACGCTTCAAGATTGTAATTATGAAGTATAGATGAGTTGCAAAGAATACAAATAATAATGGTCTACGAGTTGTGCTAGAAAATAGATAAAGACCAGGGGGGGGAATAGAAGATATAGACAATATGAATTTGAATACTCTTGAGGAGTATGAAGTCAATGGACTCAGCGTCTGCTTACTGTGAGTTTGGAGAGAAGGGCGGCGGCTCGATCCGCACCCAACAAAAAATAAGGATGCCGAAGAGCGGCCGCTGCGGATAGACGCCCCCGCCGCAGGAAACTTCTCGGGGCTATCAGTTTAGTGGCCAAATCCCAGCCCCGCCCCGAGTCAAGATCGAGTATGGACAGGTCGGCCCTTGTCCTAGTCTTCTCCCTCCATCTATTCAAGTCATAGCCCACTCCCTTTAGTTCCAAGTTAAAGTTTCTCAATCCAGATGTCGACCTTAAGCTCGGTATCGCCATTTGCATCAACACTATGCCCGCCGAGTACATGTCAAACAGATCAGGGCTGTTGAGTTGCCACAAGATTGGGGACACCAGCGCAGCAATGGGCTCCGGTGGTGGCTTCGGGGTTTTTTCGGGCATCACATAGAGTTCAGGGGGGCAGTAATCAGGGTCTAGCAGCCCACGGTCGGGAACATAGTTTTTCCCGATTCGTAAGTCCGTTGCTGCACCAAAGTCTATGAGTTTTATCCGTCCCTTCTTGGTGACAACCAAGTTGGAAGGCTTTACATCCCTATGAACGATCCCCGTAGCATGGATTTTCTTGAGGGAACTAATGATCTGCCGCATTATTTGTTTGATGATCAACGCATTGCGTTCATTGGACTCTAGGCCTTGCAGCTTGCGACCAAACACCAAAGACTCTAAATTCGACGGAAACCTGCGATCCGTCATGTAATCGGCGAGGTCTAGATCACCCTGTACCAATACAAATTTTTAAAAAACATAAAACGCCACCAGTTAATCTTGAATTGTTTAACAAGCTATCATGCTACTATGAATCAAGTACCTCAAATTTCCATACAAGCCATTTCTCACCCTTAGTGTACAGAGTATCAGTTGTATCTGATACAAAACTCCCCAGAAACTCCGCGCATGTGTCTGGAGCTGCTCTCGACAGTCTGTAATTGAACCACTCCTCATAATCTCCACACTCCACCGCACCTTGAACTCCAATTTTTACCTATACACTACATTCAAATCAGCATACATCTTATCTGCATGATCTCCAGAGCCAATTAGAGAAACACACAGCACCCATGAACGAGATGCATATGTTAATATACTATATTGAATAGCGGGCAAACCTTTTTGAGTATAACTTTATCTTTAAGGCCTTGTTTTAACTGACTAGATTTCACACTTGCTCTTTTGGTCGCACGTTGATCCACATTTACGTTCTTGGGGACTATCAGTCCAGAGTAAACAACACCAAATGACCCTTCACCTAATCTTTCACCAACCAAGAAATCCCTTCTCTTCAAATTCCTTCTCCCCAGTAAACTGTCCAAACCCAGCTGCAGAGTGGCGAAAACATATGCATCGATCGCGCCAATAAGAACTCCAGGCCTAGCAGTCAGGTATATCCAAGCAAGACCGGACAAGATCAATATCTTCCATTTCTGATCTTCTGGAAGCTCCCCGGCAGCAGTTTGAAGTTTCTGGAGAGCAGGAAACGTGTCCAGATGAACGGAATCGTTGAACAGGCTCTGAGAAATGTCATCAAGAAATGAACTGCATTTTATGGAATTTCTTCTACAGGGCACCGAAATGGGAGATTTGAAGAAGTAAATGGATGGTCTGTTGTAATGGTGAAATGAAGTTACAGCAGGGAACACACGAGAAGCCATCATCAATGGCTTTTCTCTCCGCGAACAGAGTAAGGTTTGTGCTTCGCGTCATTCCAAGGTTTATCCGAAGTTACCATATACATGTGGAGCGCAACAAAACAACGATGCACACCAGTAACTTTTAGCAACTGCGAGATTAACTGATTTGTTTACTATATATACACCAGGGTATTGGGCAGGCCTAAAAGGTTATTTTGGGCCATGTTCACCATAAATGATGGAAACCATGACGTCATTACTTTCCCAATTATCGTTTAATTAGCACTACAGCATAAAAAATAATTAAATTAAATTAAAAGAAATGTTCACCATGTAAATTAGTGTTTACAAGTAGATATTCTTGGCTTTAACTTAAAACTATTAATTTATGTTTTTTGTTTAAATTCTAGATTTAGTTTCTACCTAGTTCATTTGGAAAGGTGGATGTTAATTCTTATTCTGCAAAAATGTTTATAACAAATTTAATTGGACTTTTCATTTATGGATCGATTTCAAATAAACCTAAGGTTATATCATTCGAAATCAAGTTGTGTGATATATCTCATCCAAGTCAAATCTAACATTTCAAGGACAATACTAAAATAAGTAATAAGCATAAAAATTTGTATAATTTTACATCCATCTCGTCAGATTTAAATGTCACATGCTTTATTTGATTAGATTCCGCCGACAATGTATCAGATATGAGAAAATATGTTTTAAAAATTAGGAAACTTTGAAGTTTAGAAAAAGAGAGAAGTACTTGTTAATAATATTATATACGATAAGGAAGTCAGATTCAGATATTGTAAAAACAGTCAAACTATTTAATGATTGTAGAACATATCTTACAGAAACTGTGTTTCCTCCACAGCTGTAAGAATAGATCAATTCATATTTATTTGCTAGTTTGTCACTTAGAGTGGATCTATATATCTAATGAGTATCATAATTAATTCAACCAACTGGATCGCTGAAACTTGAGTTGCGTCATCAACAGTAGCCGTTAGTCCGCCACATCCTTTTCAAATTCAAATCCACTCCGAATAAAGTCTTCCAAATAACAAAAGGCTTCTTCCCCAATCCTTTCGTCCACACACACCAAGAGATACACATAAAACATCTCTTCACCCATCATCATCGATATGCCAGTCCATTCTCCCGATTCCAGCCGCCGCCAGAAAAGCAGCGGCCGGAAAGCTCTGCAGCCCAAGATCGATCCTTTCGCCAATGCACTTACCAGTGCTGCCAACACTGATGCGAAGCCGAAGTGGGCTACGCAATGCGTTGACATCTCCAACAAGGAGAACGTCCATCCTATGATCCAATCCTTCGATTCCTCGCTTGCCCAGGAGCTCAGCGCCATCCGTGAGAAGCTCGAGAGATTGAGGATAGACAGGGAGAATACGGATGAAGTTCTGAGACAGAGGGGCCTGATGCTGGATTCCCACATGAAGGTCATTCTTAGCAGATGGGAAGACCAAAAGCAGCTGGAGATGGAGGTGGATCGTTTGTACCGCTTGAAAGAGATCAGATTATCTTGCATGGTCAGATTTTTTTTCCTTCATAAATTAGAGCCGTTTTACTGTCATATTTGCTGCAGCTTCAATCTTGAATAGCTGAAAGTATCTTCGGTTTATGTTTACAGAGAATATCTCCGGTTAAATCACTGAGAGAAAAAGAACAAGAAAAACTGTTGCAAGTAAAGGCAAGTGAAAGCCCCTCTTAACTTCCTCAAAAAAAGAAAGAAAGAAAGACTCTCTTATTCTGTACATATTCTGATTCAAGTTTATGATGCAGTAGTAATTAATTTGAAGTAATTTGGTATATGTCCAGGAGAATAAAAGGGAGGAGGAGAAAGACGAAAGCCCATCTCGCAGTGGTGTTGAGAAATGAATTTATTTGTAGCCCTCTTCTACACATTCTTTATGCTACCACAAGTAAAGTTTGTAATCGTTTGTCCCTATATATAAATATATGCTGCGGCTATAAGAATTCTGGTCCTTACACATACTGCAAATATTATTACGAGAGGGATCTCTGCTTGCTCTGTTTTTTCTGTCCTTTGAGAAAAATCTATGAACAATATACAGCACACGAGGAATTGGTCTTGTAAAAGCATACATTTTCTCAATGATTATTTTACAAATCATATAGTATCAATTCACTTGGCATGGAAACAGGAACAATTCCAAGCGTTCGATGTACATATATACTTCAAGTATATTTTTAGCTTTTTTCTAGAATCTTATAAGTACTCTATTTCTGAGCATGATGTCGCAAGACTTTAGTGTTGAGAAAGACTGGTAATAGTCTAGGAACAGGCTAAAGATTCTCATCGGACATGAAGTGTTTGAAAACACGCACCGCTTCGTTTTCCAGGTTTCTTGGCTCTATTCGAGCCGAGTAAAGCATAATTCTTTTTTTTTTTTTCAAATTAATCATTATGTTATAGCATTTTTTTATTCTAAAAAGTCAAAATAAATCGTAGTCCTTGTCACAGTCGTTGTGATTTGTTGAAAAATTGGAGTTTCCGTACTCAAATGCTAATTTTACAGAAGGCAGAAAAAGGAAGCATCTTGTATTTGGTACAATGCGAATTAATCATCAGCACAAAGGAGTATGGGGAGGAGTATTTGTAATTAAATGAAGGTGCCAAAAACCAGAGAAGGCATTAATGTGAATTTTGAAAATCAAAACTTTAATGAAATTAATGACAATTTCCAAAGATATAAATTCTGCACACACACCCGCTGTCCCTCGCACAAATCTCATATTCACAATATATAAAGATTCTCATACTGCCGGTGGATGTGAAGAATTTGGATTCGGAAAATGGAAGCGTCTCTGAGGAGGTTTGGCGACGAATACAGCACGTTGGTGGATCAACATGAGCGGCGTTCCTTCGAGATGCAGCTGACCCAAGCCATTCTGGGGCGTAGCCTCTCTGAGCAGCGTGGCCGGGTTTCGAAGCCAAGAGGCCAAGAGTCGAGTTTCCGGAAGGTGATGAAGAAGATCTTGGGACCAATTCTTGGAAAGAAATCAAGTCCTCCAAGCAAAAATGGTCCCCCAAATCCCAAGGACCAGTTCTTCTGGAAAACATGCAGCAGATCTCTAAGGGTCTGACCCTTTGATACGCCTATGCGTAGGGATGATCAGATTTTGTGGTATGTAATTTTGTTGTAATCTATTATATTAAAGTAACCATCCAAAGAATCTTTGTAACTGGTACTTTTACCATTTCAGTCTCATTCTTCTCCTTTCTCTTCATGCATGGCCTTCCATATTCCATTCCCACAAAAAGGGTCAGTTAGGTGATTATATTATCTCGTCTTCTTCTCTGGTATGACATATATATACTATAATATGATATAATATACAACTATGGTTCCTTCCACCGACTGCATATTTAACATACAACCAATATTTGCATGGTGAGTAATGGTGTGAGAAAATAGTCAAATTGGTACGGGACATACACGAGTATCGTGTGACATATTTGGGATATGAGTCGACTTGTTATATAAGTCTTCATTTCACTGCCATCCCACGGATATCCATCGATTTAAAATTTGTATGTGCTCTAGCTTATATGAAGGTTTAGGCTAACTTTAGAAAAGAAAAGAAAATAGTCAAATTGAGCGAGTTAATGCATGCGCCCATGCGTTACCATAGTGCTTAATGCTGATAGTGAAAGGAAATTAATGGGAGGGAGATTATCTCTTCGAAAACAAAAAATCTATATCTCAATTTCTCTCAACCGGATTTCTCAGTCTTTTGATTTCTCTACTTTCACATAAATTATATACTAAGCACGGCTCATGTACTGCCCAGTTCTGGTATCTACCAAAATTTCCTCGCCTTTGTTTATGAACAATGGGACGCTAACTACAGCACCGGTATCTAGAGTCGCGGGTTTAGATCCACCTGCAATCCCCCGAAAAGCAAAATAAGTACCAACATTAAGAGTTAAGAATCCTAAAACACCAGAAAAATTACTTCTACAAACAAAAAAGGCATGCGTCTAATAGCAAGTACCTTGGGCTGTATCACCTCTGAGTCCAGGATCAACTTCAACCACAGTTAGCTTCACTGTGATAGGGAGCTCAAAATCAATAACCTTCAACAAGCAATGATAAATCATTATTTGTGTCTCCTGCAGCTTTTTATGCATCTAGGATAACGAAAGCAACACAGTTTATGGTTAAAAGTTACCTTGTTATTCCAGAAAAGCAAATTGCAGTCCATGCCTTCCTTTAGCCACTTCGATTTATCTCCAACATCTGTCTCATCCAGACGGTATTCCTCATATGTTGTCTGGAATCAAATTCCACGCATTTCATCAATCTCACATTCACACTACCCAAATTAGTACCACGGGCTTAAGAGTTAAGGTCAGTTGACAAACAAGTGTGGTTGATTTGAGCAGTGATATAAAAGGATTGAACTAGAAATGACAATCGATTGACAAAACTACTAATGATATCATGTAAAATCCAACAGAGGTGGGCATGTTTCCATGAAGCCTAGCAAGAGTGAAACAGTTTCACCAATCATTCTGGTCTCAAACTCATAACTACATGTCGAGCTGAGATAAGAATCTTCTCCATCATAGTTAGGTAACTAGTTCAAAAAGAGGATTATTGCACTAAAACTGGACATTATCTGGACGAGATAATCTTGAAACACACTATTTAACAAAATTGAAAGTACTAGACAACTAACCAAGTCCATGAAGACATATTGAACGCCATCTTTGTAAGTGTATTGCTTGGTTTCTTTCATTATATTTGCCTCTTCTAACTGTAAAAAATTACGTCAAAAAAATCGTAATAATATGATAATAATGCGGCTAATGTTTAATATCTCAAACTCATGTCTCCACAGAGCAAAAGATGTTCTAGCTTGATGATATAAATGAAATTCATTAGAAAACAATCAAAGTGAATTTAACTTTCCCAAACATGTAGGTCATATGCTGCTTTGGATGTTTCAATCCCATTATCACACTGTTATGCTCCCTAATAAGTTAGGCCGGGAAAGTTTATACATGTCTCCGATATATCAAGAATATGCTAGAAATGGTTGTTTGGAAAAGGTCGTGCACATGGGAGGAAAGGCATATAAACTACAGGCAGACCCACCTAAGAGCGATCGTTGAGCATATTTCCTTTATTACTAACTAGTGTGTGCTAGGGGCAAGGATAATGTTTTCTTTCTCCTGTAAATGGTATGTATTCATGTTGACACTTTCAAATTTCAAAATGGTTCCTCATCGAGGAAATTCGGTAAATAATTTTGTTTAGCACTTTCTTTTGAGTTACTGGATATTACGTTCCAACAAATACTAACTTGAGATGTCCTCTACTTATACAGCTCCACTGCGAAAACACACTTACATTCGATCTCAAATGTGTTCACCACATAATTTTGGTAGACTAAACTAACAAGAAATACTGAGAGTACAGAACAAACAACTATAAATTACTTGCCTTACTTCCAGCTCTGAAAGTTCTGTCGACTTGGTTTCCTGTCACATAGTTGCGCAATGTGGTCCTCACGTATGCCGCGCCTTTCCCAGGTTTGACATGGAGAAACTCTAAAGAATGCCCACATACCAATTTCAAGATGAATAACAAGATTGTGATTAACAAATTGGCTAATAAGAATTATAAACCAGAACATAAGCCATTAAGAATTATCAAGAAAAACAAGTGAAGGTCAGATTAAAAAGATTATGGATTATTTCACACATTGAGCAATAAACAAAATTGAACTCCAAGGATAAGACAAAAGATGTTAAGATTACCGATAACCCGCCAAGGAGCTCCATCCACTTCAACGTTGAGGCCGACTTTTATGTCATTACTCGTCAAAGCATATATTCCTGAAACCAAATGAAAAAAATGAGATCATGACCATTAATGAGTGATAGAAAAAGTTGAAAAGCTTCGGCTTTAGCGTACTGGGAAATGTAAGTCGACGGGAGGGGGTTCTGAGTCGAGTGTGAAGGAATAATGGGCGGGAGCTGGAGCCGAGAGATGAAGATAGTGGGAGAAAAGCATGGGAATTGAAAGTCGGGATTCCCGCCATGGTCATGGCAGCGGAGGAGTGGAGAGGTGAGCCGAGAAACCGCCGGCCGGCCGGCGGTGCACAGCGGGTTTGACAGAAAAATAGGATGACGATTATAGTTTTTCTTACATATTTCTTCAAGATATTTGACCCGTCAAAATTAAAAAACGTAATTTTATTCAAAATATGATTTAATAAAATATCTCGAAGTGAAATTGATATAAAGGATAATTAAAACTGCTATTAAAAGTTACAATGTTTATTACTATTATTTTTAGTACCGTTGTCCTCATTATCTTAATATACCATTATTTCGTATATTATCATTAATCTATACATAGTATAATATAATACATGACTAGAGCAGGCCAAAATTTGTAATGGATTAAATTGACATTTTATTATTTTGTTTGCTTAAACCGAGTATCATCATGGTGATATAAGTATTTTGTATGACAGATTTGACATAATCTGACAGTTCAAGGGGTTCAGAGAAACTAATTTTTGGATCATGATATAACTCCTATAAAATTATAAAATAGCGTATGTCTGTTTAAAAAATATAAAAAATTCTTTAGTCAATTTCATTTTTTTATAGCTATCATATTTTGATTAAAATAATTTCTTTATCTTTAAGTATACTTTTTGAATTTGAAAGATTATATCACATTATAAATAAAAAAAGTTATTTCAAAATTAGGTGTTTCACAAAACATTGTTAACATAAAAATATTTGCATAATTGACGATAAAGAATATTATTTACCAAAAGAATTTGTGCTCACATTTCTCCCTTGATTATATATTTTGTTCGTTGTTGTGTATTCTCGCAGGCTAAGATAATGAGTGTTAATATAGACAAACACACAATGACCCCGTGATTATAACATTATTTAGAAACTTGTTTATACGGAATTTTATACATTAATAGTAGATTCTGTCTTATCATACCTTTCTAGCGTTAAATTTTTAATTTTTTATGAAACAAATTTTTGAAAGAAAATTATTCCAGGACTGTCATTGCTTTCTAATATTAATATTTAGATCGTTAAGTCCATTTGATAACGAGTCTTCGAATTTAGGAAGTGAAATGAAAAGAAACAATCATATTTGATACATAAATATGATACGTTGATGGTTCACTAAGGTCCCAGATTTGAATCAAATTTGAGACCAAATTGTAACACTCTCCACTTCCAACTCAAAATAAAGAAAGTCATCGGCAGTGGGACTAACGTTCGGGCTGAGCTCTCGACGATTTGGCGCGGCATCCTCTTATGTTCTATCTCGATGATGTCGGTGGGAGGTGGATCACATTGTCACGCGGATTCGTACTATGGTGCGGGTCGCCCTGTTCACTTCTCTCACATTTATCAGGAGGGCAATACTGTTACAGACACACTTGCTCAGTATTCCCTGGAGCACATGATTTTTCTGCTGGAGTTTAGTGTCGACCTTCCCTCGAGACATGTGTCGGCTCTCGCCCGATCTGATTCTTCCGAGACTCCTTACCTCAGGGCGAGATTTTCGTGACTGTTCGATTTTCGTGCTGGTTGTACCAAAAAAAAATCCTTTCTTGTCTTGTTTTTCTTTGCAGGTACACTGGACGGCGGTTTCTCTTCGCCCGCCCCTTTGTTCGTCTGCCTCGTCTTCCTCTTTGGGCGGTTGCTCCACCATTTATCACTTGGTTTCCTACCTCCCGACGGGTTCTTCTGGATTATGCTTCGCCCACGACAAGGCGCTTCCCACCCTTGGCTTATGCTGGCTCGCGCTTACTGCTGTCTCGTTTTCGTGAAAAAAAAAAAACTTGTCTTTTCTTTTCTTTTCAGGTACACTAGACGGCGGTCTCGTTCGCCCGCCCTCTTTTCGTCCGCCTCCTCTTCCTCTTTAGGCGGTTGCTCCCCAGTTTTTGAGTTTGTTCCTATCTCCTGGCTGTTTCTTTTGGAGTATGCATCGCCCACGACAGGGCGCCTCACATCCTTTGGAGTGTCGGTTATGCAGGCCCTCACTTGGTGCCCACCACTACTGCTGGTTCTCCCCCTGGGGACCCTGCCACTAGCCCCCTACGCCCTCCAAGCCATTGGATTGTTGCTTATGCTGGTCCATATTTGGCGCCCACTCACTTACTGCTGGTTTCCCCCACCCGGGGGTTTTGACTGCCACTAGCCCACTGGTACGCTTGCTCGGGATACTCCCTCTCTGCCTGACAATCGTGGCCCTTTGCTATTCATGTTTTTGCCCTTGCGGCTTCTTTTATGCATCTTTTGTTTCTTAGCTTGTTAGGTTTGCGCCTTCTTTTTGTTGTGATGTGTTCTAGTTATGCTTTGTTATGTCTCGTTTTTCCGGGAGGTCTTGGCCTAGTCCCCCTCCCTTGGACACCGATGTACTCTTTTGCTTTTAGTTGTTTATATACAGGTAGGGGTCTGCCTAACCTCCCGCCATCGTATGACAGTGTTTTCTTTTTTAAAAAAAATCTCAAAATAAAGAAAGACATTATATAATATAGTATTTACATGACCGCGTAAGAAATCATATTGCGCAAGGACCAGATGAGAACATATTCCATTGAATAACCATAGACAAGAATAAAGCTTCAATAGGTTGCTTTTTCTTTATCCTCCAAGCCATTATTACTTATTAGGAACTTAGAAATGAATTGACTGTTTCCAAAATGATGTAATTAAAGAATACACTCTCACGAAATGCTGGGTTGCCAGGTAAACTGGTCTTAAGATGGGCGACGTACGTGGCTCCAAATTGATTAATTAGCATCGTTACGCGGACTAAGTGATAGCTCACAATTGTATGGTTTGAGAATGAAAGCTAATAATTATTAGACTATGGTTGATTTTGCATTAAATTAGAAATATCGATTGAGACTATAATATTCAATGAAATGAACATTAATCTTAGAAATATTCTCTCACCCATGGTTGCAAAATGAAGGTTGCTAAAGTTGGGTACATGATCATCCCAATAAAATAAATACAAGTGCAAGAAAATTACATAAGTAGTAAAAGACATTTATAAATAAACCTTCTGAGGATCAGAATTCATATATATAGACTCGATAAAGTACACAACTAACTCAAATATAGAATGGAAGTACAAATCTCCAATAGCTCTATAATACATGTGGAAAAGACACCCCTTAATTAACATATTCACATCATATATAGATATATAGATATAGATATATATTTCTTGAAACGAAGATGAATAAAGGATGTCTCAGTCTTTATCGGCTCTGTCCTCGTTTATCTCCTCTAGCATCACCACAAGAGCAACGATGAAGGCGTAATCCACGTTAGGATACACAGTCACACCGAACGTGTCTTTCCCGAATAGGATACTTTGGGCGCTGTGTCTCCTGTGCATCTGCACTAAAAACCCATCTCAAAAATTAACTCCCATAATAATCTGATGTTGCATTTTTGATTAGATGATGTACCATGGCTTGATTAAAGTTTTTGGAAGTTATATTCATATGGATTTGGACAAGATCGAACTAGGCTACATATGAGTAATTGGTGGGATCGTTTACCTGCGCGACGATGTTGGAAGACTTTCCGGCATATATGACGCAGGATCTCTCCAACCAGCTGCCTTCGATCCTGAAGTCAGACGAAGACTCACTGTGGTTGGAAGCCAAGAACACATCCAGCTTCGTCCTCATCTGTAGGAGAGAAGATTTCTTCACGCTGAAAAGAAGATCCTTCGAATCTGTGCTGTCTCCTCTGAAGGCCACCCATCTTCTATGTGCAGATAGCATCTGGCACCATAAAGCAACAATCTTTAGTGCAAAAGTCGAGATTAACGAGAAAGAAATAAAAAAGAAACAAATAAACAAACAAACCTTTTGGTGAAAAGTGATGAGGGGGGTTCCGGAGACATCGTACAAAACGCGGCGATCACGGATGCTTAAGAGTTTGCCTTTGACTCGGAACATCACGTTACCATTTACATCGGTGACTCCGAAACTTCCCTCCGACAGAGTCATCATCTTCCGCACAATCGTCAGATCAATTGGATAATTCACGCAGAACTGCGGGCTGATCACCGCCAACTGCTGAGCCCCCGGCGCATAACTAGATCCACCACCCATCATCATAATTATGTTTTATTTGCCAACAAGAACAAGAATACTGCTCTACCGCTCTTGGTTGTGAGGTTGGAGTTTTGATATCTACCGACAAAGTGATGATAGATACGTATCGAATGTTCTTCACTTATTACCAGATTGGTGTAGGTGATAATTATTTGGCTTCAGCGATATATATAGAACGATAAGGATAACTATTACAAAGGGGTCAGAATCTGATGCTGCGTTTCTGTTCCTTTAAAAAGAAGGTGTCAAAATGGAAGTCGTTGGATCTGTTTCCGTGTCATCTTCAATAGTTCATTGAAAAAGTCAAAACTTACAAATGATCCGATTTCCATCTCACACCTTGACATCAAACCATTACGCACACGTTCCATACGCAGCGTAATAAAGTCTAATACATGTTCTTTTTCCATGTACACATTAATTAATAGCTTAATGTCTAAGCAAGAGTGCTAATTTTATACGTGAACCAAGATTGTTGATTATTGTGAACTCGATTATATCTCCATCCAATTGCAGCAAGAGTTCAATCAACTATATGAATTTTCCAAGTTTAAATGTAAACATGTCTACCTGTGACAGCAGGCTGTTGAGTGGTGGTTGTATATTGTACATGACCTCTCCAACCAACTACGACTACTTTAGAATCCCATGAATTCTTTCCTCTTTATTGCCTAGAATAACATCTAATTCATCGGTCCAGAATTGCAGCACTAAAAACAACATCATCAGGAGCAGAGCTGCCTCCCTTGCGGACTTGTCATCTACCGTTTGCACTTTGCACTCACAGTTTTACAAGATAGAGTTAGTTAGGTCAAGATACAGAAAACTCAAGTAATACTGGAAAAAGCTTTTTTAAAGTACAAACAGCACATTGTCTTCAGGGTGGCAATGGGTTTGCCTGCAGCATCGAGGAGGACATGGCTGCTATGAAAAACTTAAAAGTTTCTCTTTGCGTTGAACATGACATACCGTTTATCATTGGTGAACACAAAATTGCCCCACTGATTGGCATGATCTTCTTCACGATCGTTAAATGAATTTCACCTGGAAAACAGAATCTAGGGAACGTTAAATGAATTTACCTGGAAAACAGAATCTTGGGTTGATTACCGCAGTGGAACCATGCATTTCCTTCACAAATCGTTTTAATTTAAAACTCACTTGTGTAGGAGCAAGGTTGTCGATATTTAGTGTGCATTCTGATGAGCATAATTAGAAGGTTCCTTTTAGTATTCGAGGTCATGCTGCAAATGTGCTTGATTTGATAAAGAAAAAGTTCCACGCAAAAGAGACGAATATTACAGGATGGGGAAGAAATTAATTAATTCGTTTGTACTTTTACATCATCAGACAGAAAGATAGCAAATGCACTAGTTTTCTTGTTGACGAGTTCAACGAGGACAGAGGTAGCCAGGACGGGGAAGGACTATACTCTATATTCTAAATTATGTTATCATCCTCGATTGAGAGGTAAGAGAATAATGCAGAGAGTTATATTGATTTCAATTTCCAAAGAAGCTGTTATCATGCTTTGTAACTCGAGGATAGTTAATGGAACAAGGCCTGAACATTGGGTTTTCAGGATGCCACTTGAATTTGAATAGAAAGAGGGAACCCGATCAAAGGCTTGCCTTCTCTATGGCTGAACGAAGGGGTCGATAAAACCTATAAAGCAACGAGCAAAACATTGCATGACAGTGGTCAGTGGTCACCACTTTCAAATGTACCATTGCATGCAAACCAACTGCAAGCAACTTGAGAATCTGACACGAATTGCTCTCTCTGCACAATGGCAATCACTTTTTATGCCCTGGAATTCGTTACAGTATCGGCAAGAGTTTAAATGCCTTTCTGCGATGCCATCAGTATCCATTACAAGGATTATGTCCATCAGATCAAGAAAGTTCAAGAATGAGGGACCAGATATTCAATTACATGGTTGGCCATGAAATTATTCTCTCTTACAGGAATAATATAAACAACAAAAGTTCAGGTATCTTGAATCAAAAGCTTAACACGTCTATTTTAAATCGATAGATAATGCACTCTCAGATATACTTCTTTTAAATGGATAGGATAATGCACTATCAGATATACCCGAATTGATTTACTGGCAATAACTTTCTCAATTCTGTGCAGGTGCATCATAATATGGCTAAAACGATATGGCCACAATTTTGTCACATTTCATCACTTCCCCGATGCTTCTTCAGGAGTTCTGGTAGTCATCTGATCAACAGCATGCACTGTGTTCTGAAGTTCTTCCCATATTGCTTTGTACACCATCCTCTGCCTATTCACAGCAGATTTACCCTCAAAAGCCGTGGAGATTACGTCAATGCTGCAAACATGTGCCCAATCAAATTAGGGGACTCTAGCTTCCAGACCAAAGTGCGGTATACTAGAAGTAGCACATGTGGATAGGAAGAATCTAACAAATGACCTTGGTTAAACACAGTTTTTGAAAGTTAATCTCCGTCTACCAAAAATATCATTTTTACATGATGATGGTTAAAAATAAATACAAAAAGTTTGACCAGTCATTTTCAAAATTAATCCAGTCCGATATCACCAGTAACATGTTAATAATAAGCAGTGAAAGAAATTAATCCTGTCCGCTATCACCATTAACAAATTTGACCAAGGTACAAGAGTGACAGAAAAAGCTAACCTAACATGGCGACCATCACCATAAGCATCCTTCACAATGACTGACTCTGCTTTAAGCTGTTCCTTGATCTGGCAAGAGTCATTGGAAAAGCATTGTGAAATTGTAAAAACATCACAGAAAGTAAATACATACAATTGTTTACCACAAACAAGTATTCAGCATGCAATCACGGCTGGAAATTAATAAAAAACGTTGATCACTGACCTTGTACGCTTCACAAAATCTCAAATGCACTAAAGTGGGTTAAAAGAAGACATCTATGACTTAAAAATCCACCTCAAGGTGCTCAGCAAAGTGAAGCATGAAGTTTCATTACTTTCTTGAGAGGGAAGTGGGAATATCTAATAGTTTAAAACTTGTAGCCACAAAGAATCAGCAAAAGAGAGAAGTTGAAGCCAAAGCAAGCGTTTTAATGTGCCTTTGCAGCTGTTAACATTTTCTTTAATCAGTTTTGAATTCACCTCTCTTTCTTGAGAACTTAGACTAAACAATTTATTCATGGCAAATTGTTCCATGACTGACAATGTATCTGATCACTAGCCACCTATCTCACACATAAAGAGAAAAAGGATTATACTTACACCACCATCACCCCCGCCCGTTTTCCATATACTTTTTTCCATGCAAAATTAGACCAAACTACCACTCCAGACCAAAAACATGTCAAAGTAGAAACAATTCCAAGACTAAACATTCAAACAACACATCTTCGCCTCAACAATTAGCGACACCAATTTTTCTTAGGTGTTGAGGAGAGGAGACAACAGCGTTCATAATGCTATGTATAGACGACAGTCCATACGTTACTGATCATTCTATTACAAATAGGCCCTGAAAATATACACCAATGTCTTTGCAGTCGCTTTCATGAACCTTAAGAGGCTAAACTACCAATGATGCTCAGAATAACAGAGTGTTGAAACTAAAGCATCTGGCTGTTATCTGTGTGCTACGAGGTCACTGCCTTTTTCCTATAATTTTGCAGGCATCCTGTTTCCGCTTTTAAATGTGGAAATCTTTACACAAGAATCGGGCTAATTGAAGCCAACTTTTGCAGGTAAATAATATATGCCCGTTTTTTACCTTCGTGTCATCGGTGCTAGAATGACGCTAATAAACAAAAAATTAACACTGAATTCAGTGAAGGACCTTCTTCTCCATTGATTCTATCAAAGGAGGTTCAATGGAAGCTGGATTGTCAGCTGCCTGGATACAGAAACTCCGACAGCAGTGCGTGATTCTGGCTGGCCTATGGAAGCACGAAAAGTGAAGCTCCGCCCGATAAGATGAGCAACGGCTGGACAGATTATAACTCCTCGTGGACAAAGACGCCGTCTCCCGCATACATGAAAGCCTGCCAACCACCCGTAGAACCGCCGAAGTCGGCCGGATTAACAGCGCTCTCGTCGCCATTTATGTTGATCGACGGTGGCTGTAAAGGAGAAGATTTGGCCTGCTAGGGTGACCAAATAACCACCTCTGCAGTAATCCCGACGCTTAGGGCTTCGATAGATAATGGTGAACGTACTTTTCCAAGAAAAATTTCTTAAGTAGAATTACTTATTTTAACCAACCAATTGTCTTCAAATATAATATTTTTAATAATAGTGAAATATTAGTTTATCTATTTCTCTAGAAAATTTAATTATTTTAAATGCAATTATATGAGTGTTAACAGGTATCCATTAAGTATTAATTCTAATCCCTTGGGTCCAAATATTTGCAATACTTGGTGATCTTACATGGAGTCTTAATTTTATATTAACCTATACTATTATATAGTACCAGCAATTCTATAGGCAGTATATATCCTATATATGAAAATATTGCCATATGTTTTGAAAATTAATATGTGCAATATTAATTAGATGAATTAAGTATTTTGGACAACTGTTGGAAAAAATCAAAAACTGAATTAAAGTGTTGGTTATTTAAGGACATTGTAAGTACAAAATAATAATATTAAAAGAGACCAATGTGGTTATTACATGATGTTCTTCCTTGATATAATGTATAGATATCTTCATCACTCAAAATAACCACTTTAGTTTTAATTTTAATCATTTTAAGTGTTCAGGGTAATTACCCTAATCGCATTTATTTATTAAGAAAAAAAAGGACTTAGTGACTACTTTAGCATTATAAATTTAAATAGGAATAAAAATAGAAAATAAGGCTTGATATCCACAAATCACTTTAATGTCCAGGCCCATTTCTTTTCTCAACTGTCCTGGGCTAGTGCTATATTTTCTTTTCAGAATATCCAAATTACCTTTAAGAAAACTGAAATGCCAAACAATACAGATGTGGGCTGATCGGCCCAGTAATATTTGTCCACCAATGTTTTTATAGCCTCACCCTTTTTTTCCTGGAAAAGTCTCCAGTTTTTACTTTTTTAAAAAACAAAAAAATTGGTGAAACATAAGATATAGTTTTATGAGTTGAGTGTATTTAAAACATGTTAATTATAAAACAATAATACTAATAATAAGAGATATAGAGTTTCCCATAATTTCAATGCCAATACACAATTATTATCTATCGTCAAGCTATTTCTGATTTCATTAATGAGATTACATGAACTATTGCCTGTGTTACAGAGTATTGAAATAAATTATGAGGTTAGGGTATTTAATTTAATCTAATTTGAGGACAAAAGGCATATAGTTTACTATAGGTTTTTTATCAAGTAGCCACCAAAATCAACTGAACAAACAAGAGAGTTTTTATTCAATTTTCAAGTATAGGGTGACTACCTTGGGAACTATATTTAATATTATGGTGAGCACAACTTTAGAGCTGGGATTCCAAAATTTCGGTATATCAAGGTTATCGCATAGAAAAATACAGAATTTATCAAAAATTTGGTATAGATATTATTTAATCTTAAATGTTATAAATTTGAAAAATACAGAAATGATATATACATGTACCATACTGAAATCTCTATGTACCATAACTTTCGGTACAAACAGTGTGCTAGTTATATATACAAAAATTTTCAGTATATCAAAATTTCATACGACATAAATATACATTTTTTATTATAATTTTCGATACATACCGTATATAATTTTCGATAGATACAACGCGGTACGTCACCTCTATGTACTAAAATATTGAATCCGACAGTTCTATGGTCCTCTTCATTGGATTGTACAAAATGAAAATCATGTTACACCAACATGCTAATATTCTCAGTAACAATATAAAAACTGGCAGACATTAAAGAAAAACCAAACAAATTTCCTTTTTCTTTTTAAATCATATCCAAGGCATGCTTGATTAAATTTTGAATTATTTGCGGGGGTGGGCATAATGGTAGAAAACTTAACATGCAAATAACCCAAGCTTTAAAGTGAAGTCTACGTGATTACAATGTATTACCACCAACATATTATTATTATTATTATTATTATATTATTGACAAAGATATATTAATTTGGTAACTAACATACATGTATGTATGTATGTCAAATAAAGCAACTTTTTAGATTCGTGACATCCCTTTCTTCCACAATTAGCGGACACGGGATTGCAGTTTTAATGGAGACCATGCCCTTTTTTATATATATAAAATCACACATGCATATATGGTATGAAATATAAAATTTGTTCGAGCCCCACACTTTAAAAATTATTAAATTATTGGTTAGATCAAGCCTTTATATTCCAACTGTATGATGTTCATTAAAATAAATTATGTAAACTTCATCGGTTATCTAGTGTTTTTTTAATGTATTTTTTGCAATATATTTTTTCAATTTAGTTTAGAATGTAAAACGCCAAAATATAAGTTAAGATATATCGGTTTAAATTATATCCAATGTAACACATACAAAATGTGTCAAAAATACTAATCTAAATATAAACTTGTGGACATAATAATGTAGATGCACGTGATAATTGTTTTATTATTAGGAATTAATGAATACAGTTATATAGATCTCACAAGTAAGACGAAGCCTAATCCAATAACGAGCGGCCCGTGGGCCATGCTCCTATTTAGTCGCCAATTTTACTGTCCAAATTATCCGCCCATTGTATGATGATAATAGAATAACTAATAATTAAAGTAGCAAACAAAAGTTATAATTATTTTATTTTTATAGAAAAAATAATATAATCTTTTAAATATAATAAGAATTAAGTATTATTGGCAGTTACTAAGGTGACAGGAGTTAACGGGACGGGAGTCAACAGAATCGACTTCTCTTCTCCTCTCCTGTGTCGTTCTCCCCGCCACCACATGCATACATTGATCTAGCATGTGGATAGATTGTTAAGAAGCTGAAAATTCCAGAGCTCATTCAACATTTTCAATTCCGGATAGGGTTCCAATGCCGATTACTAGGTACGAGATAAGGTCCGAGTACAGTTTAGCTGATCCGCAGCTGTACACTGCCGCTGATAAGGATGATCCGGAGGCATTGCTTGAAGGCGTGGCTATGTCTGGATTCGTCGGGCTCCTCCGCCAGCTGGGGGACCTCTCCGAGTTAGTTTTTCAATATTAGCCTTGTGGTTTGGGTGTTCTTCGTGTTTGAGTTTTGCTTTTTTGTGTTAAAATTTGAGAGCTTTTGAGGTTGAATTTGTGCTTGGTGAAGCTTTTGCATCGAGATCTATGTCAACTTATCTATAACCACGCTCTACTACTTCTTTTTTTCTTCCTTTTTGTGTTGCTGGTCCTTTTCAATTTTGTTTTTTCAAACTACTACTTATGAAATTTTCCCTCTGAATTTTTCTTTCAAATCTTTCAAGTTCTAACATGCTTGTTCGATTGTGGCAAGAAGCTACTGTGTTTTTTAATAACCTGGACTTGCCATACCTTTTATTTTTTACAACAACTACAGATAAGAAATTCTTTACTATTATTTCAGTTTGAATTTAGCTTCTCAGTTATACTAAAGCTAGTTGTTGCCTGTTTCCACATATATTAAGTCTCCCCTGCTTACATGAGACGAAGATAATTTGAGCTTATGTGTTTCCACTTAATTCAGACTGCTATACGTTTCTATAACAGCCTGCAGTCCGTTTAGGATAAGTGGTTTGGCATTCTAACTTTCTTATCTTTTCTTTTTTGCTTTTATTTTTTCATTTCCCTTTTCCTTCTTAATGCAGATACTAATAGAATAGAGGTTTTTCTTGAGTTTTGGACCTTTCTACCTTACTGGTTTTATTTCTTAATGCTACATAACCCACCATCATCGGGGCCAACTGATCTTCACCTCATTGTTCTCTCTGGGATACAGTGGGAAGTGCCACTGTTGTTATCGTCGTTTTCTTATTTCTCTTTGAAGGTTTGCGGCGGTGGTTTTTCATGAACTACATGACGAAGTGATGGTGACTGCTACGCGAGGAGACAGCTTATTATCTCGAGTCCAACAACTCGAGGCTGATTTCGCTTCCATCGAGAAGGCATTTCTCTCACAGACGGATCATTCTTCATTCATGTACAATGCTGGTTAGAAAATACTGTTATTCTGACTGTATTCCGATCATTTCCAGCTAGTAAACCTGGTTGTCAGGGCTTCTTTGTTGCTAGTCAACTCCATGATAAAAGTATTCATTTGGTTATGTACTTATGAGAAAGTATAGGCTCTGTGGTTGTTCATTTGACTCTTCTTGTTGGGTATTCAATGATTGGCTGAATCTGATGGGCAATATAACTCACAAGATCATTCCCTTATTAATTAATGGCTCATTGAGGTGTGGGATCTTCGCAGCAGGCTGCTGGATTTGGGACATCATTCCATGGGCTCCCCTCAGTGAGCTCTATTTGAGAGTGAATAAAAGAATTCCATTCTCCAGCTTCTAGCTCTGGAGAGTTACATGGATTTTAGTTTTTTAAGGATTGTAGTTTGTAAGGGATTCGGTCTCTTTTCGTGCCAAACCTTTTGCTCTAAGAGGCCTGAATATGCTTGTTGGATTTAATTATGGTTAAATATTCTAATGCAGGTCTTGATTGGCATCCTAATCTACAGACGAACCATAATATTGTGACAAAGGGAAATCTACCTCGGTTTATGATGGATTCATATGAAGAAAGCAGGGGTCCTCCTCGGCTATTTCTTTTAGACAAGTATGAGCTTTTGATCCTTTTAGATTGATTGAGTAATGTGTCTCATCAAATTACCATCTCATTGATATGGACCTCTAGATTTGATACTGCGGGAGCTGGGGCATGCCTGAAACGCTACACTGATCCGTCATTTTTCAAAATAGAGATATCTTCCTTTAAAATGAATGGTAGAAATATTCAAAGGGAGAAAAAGATCCGCAAAGCCAAGGTAATTCCTAAACATTTGCTAGCAGCTTTTAGCACCAATACTGCTGAATTTTAACTCGGAGTTTCAACCCCCACTAATTTCATTTGTTTTTCTAGTGGTAAAGGTGTAAGTAATCAGCAGAAATTTGAAGTTGATTAATAATGGTTCCGATTTTTGTTTTCTCAACTCAGATTCTTCTGTTCAAATCATGGGACATTCCCGACATTCTGTAGTCTGTATTTTGACCTGGACATTTTGGAAACTCGTTCTCTTGGGAAAGAAGATGTATGCCCGATTATTTTCTATTATTCAAAAGTCATCTTTCTTGTACATTTATATTGACACCTAAATAGTAATCATGTATGGTAAGTTATGATATGTATGATGGCTCCATAACATGTTGCATTAGAAATCTTCTTCCTTCGTGCCCCATGCTCCTTTATTTTTTCACTTCTGCCATCTTTACACTCCTCCAGAACTGTCTATTGCCTGACTATATTATTTGCATGACAAACAGAGAAAAGAGACATACTGGAAGAATGCAGGAACCCCTGAAGATTTACCATCATCACATGCAAAGTGAGAAAATTGTACCTGTTTCCGTCTTTTTTATTGCCATTTCTACGCTTCACATTTACGTATATCACATTATCATCTTAAATTGTTTAGGCTCCATCAACTTTTCATGGAGGATCATGATGGAAATGGTGATAGCAGTCTTGCATGTTCGACGAAATTAAAGAGGAGGCTGAATGGATTCCCGCTTGACTTAAAAACTGGGCAGAGCTACATGGAAAAGTTATTAAAAAGTCCTTCCCCGGAGCATAAAGTGCTTCATGAAATCACCATGAATTCATCATCCTTGAGTACATTGCGAACAACTGAACATGATGACTCTAGATTTGGAGTACTTCAATTTGGAATGAATGCTGACAGAGACCCTGTGGAGAGGAAAAGAAGTCCTCCATCTCCACAAAGAGAGGATATTATGCTGAAACCATCCGTATACAAGCAAAATGAAGTTTCCTCATGTAAAATCTTGAAGGAAGACAATTCATATCCTAGCATCATAGAAGATAGTGCCACATACTCTTGTGATCGGATTACTAGTGAAACGGATATGGCTGTTGATGTAGAAACTAAAGCAGCTGAAAACTTAATTGGCTATCTAACTGATGATTTTGCCAGTGAGATAGACAATTTCGTGGATGGACCAGTAGCCATTGAGTCAGAACTTGATACGGACTCTGAACTGAGAGAGAAGACTGAAATTACCTCTTATGTCAACAGACAACTACCGACTTATGATTTAATTGCCACTGTGGAACAACACATTCATTCTACTGATTCTCGAACTACCGGGAAATCTATGTTGTCTGATGATGAGAATCATTCATCTGGAAAAGAGATTTCCAGTTTCTCTATTTTGAACTTTCCAAATTCTTCAGTCGATAGCACAAAATCTGAACATTATGCTGCCGCCTGTACAACTGAAATTGAGATCATCGATGCACCATTTTCCCAGAAAACTGCAGGTGGAGATTTTCCTATGGCTCACCCTACCAAATCTGCAGTTTATGATGATACATGCAGTGGCACGTTTGCTGTTACCAACCATTGTCTTGAATTTGTGCAGCAGAATCCTAATAAGAACCTTACCGGTTTGGATCCTACTTTAGAAGTTTCTGATTCAGAGTACATTTCGGGAGAAATTGTTCTAAGGGCACCTGAATTAGCTGAAAAGTTGGATGTTGAATATAACAAAGTTAAGACAAATCCTTCCACTGATGCATCATCTTCTCCCAGCTTCTCTGATTTCAATTTGCAGTCAGAACATAATTCCCTGCTGTCTTCTTCAGGAGCTCACGTGGTACATGGATCAAAAGAAGGGATTGCGACATGTACAAATTCGTGTCTTGCTGCAGGTTGTCCAGTTACCGTCTCTTTCGATTTCGTGCAAGTGGATCGCCTTGATCAAGAGGACCTGTCAGGACCTGAGTGCAATGAAAAGTTGTCCCACGCCAGTAGTGAAGCAAAAAAAGAAAAACTGGCCATAGATCCAGGATGTTCTTGCAGTGACTCTGATTCCAAAACTCAATTCGGAGGTAATTCCCCAAGTTCCTCTGTCAGAAGTATTACATTTCAGAGATCAAATGGTGAGAGTGGATCATGCAGTTCTACTATCTCGGATAATTCTTGTGATGCCACAATTGTTGCCATATCTTCTGATACCCAGCATACAGACAAATCCAGTCAAGAGGATCTACATCTAGGCAATGATCTAGTTCTTTTGTTAAATAATCGAGCTAGGCGTCCTCCAAAGAAAGATAAGGTGATACAAATGTTTTCTACTGATAATCTAGACAATGATGAGTCAAATGATGGAGACTTGGAGTTTTCTGAAAACTGTAGATTTGATTCTCATAACCTGGCTCATGATAAGCATAGTTTCATGTCAGCACTTCCAAAAGAAGAAAATTCAATTGATGAGTCGGATAATGTGGCCTTAAATGCTTTTGCTAATGCTTCTAGTGACTTTTCATCTATCAAAGAGGCTTCACTTGGTGAGGAACTCGAGAAAACATTCCTTGGTAGTGCTCAAACCGTTGACGTGGAAGAGCAAGGCTGTAACAGATCAGTTCATAATCAGATTTGTTCACCATATATAACGATATCACATATAAAATGCTCTCAAGATTGGCCAGGGACAGGTTTAGATACTCATGACATTGAAGTTGGTAATCTTGGTGAGGAGAAAACGGTAAATGAAAGTCTGGCAGTTGAAACTCTCGTGTCTTGTGAACATCTGGGGTTGAAGGTCACAGGAATCACAGATGACGCTCCCTCCCATGATTTAACAGCAGTAGAAAGTTTGTATTACAAGGATAAGAATTTTGTAGGGCCCAATGGAGCGACAGATATTGTAGAAAAGAGTGGAAACACCTCATGTAGGAGCTCCTGTTCTCAAGAAGCGACAAATAGTGCTGCATCTCCAGAACTTACGCCATTGAATAATAATAATAATGTCTTGTTGGGTGAGCCTAATTTACAGACTGATGTATCAGGGATTGCTGGTGTGCTTTCAGTTGCTGATAATGTCGTACAAGATGGTGTCCATTCACCTCTTGGTTTCTATCAGTTGGTAGAAGATGGTATACCTTGTTTTGAGGATTCAAATTCCGATAAACTTGAGAATGGCAAGACTTGTCTCTTAGAAAGTCAAGGGCAATCCGGCTTAGTTGATGAAGTGAGTCAAAGACATGTAGCCCCATCAGATTTGAACAGAGTCTTTTACGACACCATCACTCACAATCCTCCAAAGTCTGAAGAATCAGATACCGTGGTTAATCTGGATTTCAGTTCAATAGTGAACGAACATGGCATGGATTTGTTTAACACAGCTACAACCCAGTTTTTCTCAGAGCCAATTAAGTTAGACCTGGAACAAACCTTGTGCCAACAAAGGAATCTTTTATACCACAATGAATGCTTTCACAATATAGTACAGACAACACCACAAGAACATGCAAGTGTTCTACCTACTCAACTCAGTCACGAGTGCATGGATTCTGGTGGAATAGATACAGGGTTTACATGTGAGCATATGCTAGAGCTCCACGATCATCAAGCAGCCAGTAACTCCCCTTCAAATTGTTCATTATTTAGCTTTCCTGATCAGCCTTTAATGACGGCGCTTCCAGCACCAAACAACAATGAAGTTGATGTCTGTAAGCATTCCGATCATTCTTTAGGTTCTATGCTTCAACCTGGTAATTGTTTTTGGATGCAAATTCAATCAGTTTGGGTGAATTTCCTCCTCTGCCACCTCTTCCTCCTGTTCAATGGAGACTGGGAAAGTTTCAAGATGCAACTTCTACCATACAGAGAGAGAATCAACAAGAGGAATTCTCTCAAGGAACCTCCACCACTTCCACTTTTACCCAGGATGTTAGTTCATTAGATGGAGAACTGAACGGGTCTTTGGTTCTATCTTCCCACGGCACAATATCAAACAAGGATAAGGTAGGGCATAGTCACCTGATCCAGGAGATTGTTGGGCTTTCTTCAAACACAGAAAATGAGAAGCAGGAGGTCACCATATCATCTTCGGAGAAATTTGCTTTGACATATGTGGAAGATGTGGTTCAAAGTGGCCTTGACAATTCATCAAGCAAAAAGAAGATCGAGCACAGTACCACTAATTTGGACTCCAGTGTCTTGACACATGAAACAATTGACCATAAACCAAAGATAGAAAATGTGAAGCAGGATCTCATCGTTCCATCTTCAGTGATTGAATTTGCATCACGAGATGTGGAGGGTGGCAATTCACATGAGAGTCGAACAGGGAAATTGCCTCAACCTCGAAATTCACTTTTTGATTCTGTTTCTGCTCTTGATAAAAGCAAAGTAAGTAGCTATAACTCTAAAAAAAATTGATTCTTTGAAGTGCATATTTTTTAGTTTCGTATGTTTGCAGCTAAGGAAAGTTGCCCCACGAATTAAAGCTGAGATACAGAAAGTAGGGGAAAGAGATTCACTATTGGAACAAATAAGGACCAAGGTGAGTGCCCAGTGATCTCAAGAATTTACTATTTATTGTGGCATTTTCTGATGATGACTGACTATCATTTTCATATGGACAGTCCTTCAACCTGAAACCTGCATTGGCGACAAAGCCTAGCGTTCGAGGTCCCAAAACTAATCTTAAAGTTGTTGCAATTTTGGAGAAAGCGAATTCAATCCGACAGGTTTCTTGTTTTCTTTGAGCATGCGTTTATTCTGTACTATTATGTAGATCAAGGTCATATTAATGAACCTGGAAAACATCACAGGCCCTTGCTGGCAGTGATGAAGATGATGAGGATAGTTGGAGCGATTCATGAAATGCAGTCAAGAGATAGTTTCGCAAAGCACTTTTGCTATAGGAAACTTTCTTAGCACACGGTGAAATGAAGGGTGAACATCATACCAAGGATCCTATATCTTTGTGACGGACCTCTTTTGGTTTTTTCTTCCGTCAACCTTCATCTCTTAAATACAACCGAATCCTAGTGTTGGATTAATCCTGAAATATTCTATACATGGACAAGCAAAATATTATAATGCTCTCTTATTTAATTTGCATAAATAGATGAAGGCATACATTCTGTATAGTTGACACCACAAATTTGAATTGTAAAAGCTTCTGTTTTTCACTTTTGCTCTTAGTTACTACCATTTTAGCTTTCATATAATACAATATGTTGAATACAAAGCTGTTGGAAAAAGGTTTCCTTGGTTTAACAATGGATATGGTTTTGATCTGAAAATTGAAGCATGTGAATTTGAGGTTGATTGCATAGCTGGTATCGAAACTGACAATATGGATTGAAAAGGAGGTGCCAGTAACTGAAATGTATTAGACATGAGTCTCCTCCCACCGACCTGTATCTCCCCAGATAGGCCTGATTCCTAGTCTCCAGCAAAGTACTTAGGAGAGTGCAATGCTGTGGTCATTTGGCCCGAAAATCAGTAAAGAATCAGAAAACAATGGCCATTGAAATATGGGGTAAAATCTAAACGAAATGGACCGATCAATCTTTACATAAATTTGGATAAGTGTGTTAAATTGTAGTCTGGTTCAAAGATGGTTGTTGTATTGACCATCAATCTTTAGCATCTAAATTAGTATGGTATGGTGCATAGTCGCAGACAGCAGATGCTTTGTCCCTAGCAAGCATCAGCTGTTACAAGTCATGACTCTTCTCCCCTGGAGGGCTTGGCTCCCATTTTGGTATTTAAGCTTAAGCTGAAGCTACCACAAGTCAACTTATTTCCAACACTGGGAAGCTCGTGCTAGTGACTGTTAGTTCTTCTTCTTCCCATGTACTTTTGTTTTTTCTGTGTAAATAATTTGTATATCCAGGTATTTTCTTAGCCGTCCATTGGAATATAGTTTATTTGTTTAACGTTTAAGAATTTGGATGCCAAGTGTTTCCTGGTACAGGATAAAGTCTATTTCATTCATTCATTGTACCCAAAATTCTGAGGCGCCTCTCATTACCTTTTATTGTACAGATAATATAAGTTATTAGTTATATATATGAGTGTCAAGCTTGTATACGCTAGCTTAGTATGGCCAATTTAAATATTCCGGCTGCCAAGTATCAAACGTTGGCCCTACACCTAGAAAGCTGTGTGCATTACTTAATCATTATCATTTTTATTTTATAGGACCACGTGCGATAATCCCGTATGTTGCAGTTTCCGTCGAATGATCCCAAGAAGACATCTGATCAAAAAAGAAATATTAATATCTATTTTGGAACGATGAATTTAATTTGGAAGTCCACATGTTTAACAGAAGAATTCCAGTATTGAATTTCATGATTAACAATTTCTATTTATTCAAAAAGTCAGTTATCGTTTCAAATCTATGAAATGGGAACACGGCCTAGCCTTATTTTCATGTTTATAGTTTTTATTTAAAATTTTAGAGTGCGTTTTCTTCATCAAACTAGATAATTGACTGTGACGATACCATGTTTATAGGTTTTGCTAATTAATCACTAAATAAATTGTGATTTTCAATTAAAGTGAGCACGTTCACTCTATTTGGGAGCCCAATATATACATTTATAATACTAATTCTCGTAACAAAATCCATCCATCTGGTGGAATTCAACAATGAATGTTGTCCACGCCAAGTAAAAATATGTTAATTATCATTTATTTATTATTATTATTACTACTGCAACAGTATCAGGATTACCATTATCATTATTGGTTCATGCATTTATTTCCAAGCAACTATAAGTAGTATTTTTCCGATTATTTTATGGTTTACAAAACCTTTAGAGCTGGAGACAAAAAGATTAATATGATTTGATTGTTTTTCATTACCTGTAACAAAGTAGAAGCACAATTTAGAAACGATGAACATAGACAGATGTACTTGAAATCATGTACAGCATCAACTTCCTAGATTATCTTCTTGCCTAACATCACAAACCCACAAAAGTCAAACCTTAATTGATGACGTGGAGATCATGTATGATATCACAAAACCCCCACACATATATATATATATTAGATTTATCACATACATATCGAGCATGCACGTCACCATGTGAAAAAGGAATAATCTCTAAACAAACAAATAATTTGAGGCATCCCATGCTTTAGGTGGGGGTTGCACACATGGATCCGTCCGCAGGGGATCATAACTCTTGGCTGAGTCAGCCGCCAAGAGCCGGTCAAACCCACAAAACTTGACCAAAAACCCAAACTTTTCCACGGTCAAATCTAAATGTAAGCTTCTAAGAAACTCCGGTGTGTTTTGTGCACATACAATCTATTTATATTTATTGTTCAATCCAACACTGTCCAAAAAGATATTTGATCCATTCAACTTATATGGCTTCTGGAGGCAGCCTCAATACCTGTCATCACCAAAGCTTCTCCAATTTCTTCACTTCCGATCTTCTTGCTGCCGAATCTGACATGAATCAGGAGAAATCCTCTTTCAAATGGGTTGGCTCAGATCATCACAAAACCATAGAAATCCCAAAGTACAAGTCCTTTCCACCCTCTTCCTTGCCTGTTTCCCCGCCACCTGTTTCTCCTTCTTCCTATCTTTCCATCCCTCCTAGTTTGAGCCCTTCTGTGCTGCTTGATTCTCCTGTTCTTTTCTCTTCTTCTAATGTAAGTTTCCTTCTTCAGGATTTGTTTCTTTCTTCTCTCTTTACATGTGTTGAAAAATGTTGATAACAAATCTTTGTTTGTTTAGGTCCTTCCTTCTCCAACTACCGGAGCTTTTGCTGCTAAGCTGGACCAGGAGGAAACAAAGTTTTCTGATTTCTCTTTCCATTCCCTAACAAGGCCTTCCGATTCCGCGTCTTCCGTATTTCCCTCGTCGAATTCAACGGTATGTATACGTTCTTTGATCATAGATATTTTTCTTGTCTTCTCAGTTGCCGGGAAGGGTTTATCCTCTTCTTGCTTTGCCGTTAAAGTTAGACTTTCTGTGTAAAAGAAATTATCATATCATTTTCGACTTTGTCATGTTTGTCTGTCTTGCGATTTCTTCGTAAAATCTTGTGAAATTGCATCAGTGGTTGGATTAATAGATCTTGCAATATTCAGCGAGAAGCGTGAAATTTCTTAGTCTTCGATGTTTATTATTATATATGAATTTGAAATATCAACCGAGGGAAGCAATAGTTAAATATGGCCAGAGCTTGTAATGTCTAGTAATGCTGCTGACCAAGTTGATAACAAACATTATCTAACAGGATTCATTCAGAAGACAACAGCAAGAAAAGGGAACGCAACATGAATTTTCAACAGTGAAGTCTTCTGCACTAAAATCAGAGCCATCCCAATTGCATAATTTCAATCATCAAGAAATTTCCACAATTCAAACCAGCTTAGAGAATACATCTGCCCCACAGCCTAATCAGTTAATCCTATATGGTCAGCCATCTCAGTATGTTAGGGAGCAAAAACGATCGGACGATGGTTACAATTGGAGAAAGTATGGACAAAAACAGGTCAAGGGAAGCGACAATCCTCGTAGTTATTACAAGTGCACATTTCCAAACTGTCCCACGAAGAAGAAAGTGGAGAGAAATTTGGATGGTCACATTACTGAGATAGTGTACAAAGGGACTCACAATCATCCCAAGCCTCAGTCCACTAGAAGATCGTCTTCTAATTCGGTTCAGAATCTTGCATACAATAATCTTGGAATCCAAAATCAATCGAACTCGTTTCTTGAGAATGGTCAGATGGAATCTGTGGCAACCCCACCAGAGAATTCATCTGCTTCTTTTGGAGATGATGATTTTGACCAGGGATCCTCACTTAGTAACTCGAAAGATGACGATGAGAATGAACCAGAGGCCAAGAGATGGTGAGTGGGTCTAGGTCCAAATTACTATAACTAGACGATGTCTCAAACTGATAACATGATCTAGAATCTTACATGATGTTGATGTTATTTTTCAGGAAAGGGGAAAATGAGAGTGAGGGGATATCAGCTGCCGGAAGTAGAACCGTTCGAGAGCCAAGAATTGTTGTTCAAACCACAAGTGATATCGACATTCTTGATGACGGTTACAGATGGAGGAAGTATGGACAGAAAGTGGTCAAGGGCAACCCAAATCCTAGGTAAAAAATCTGCCTTTTTCCAAGTCTGCCAGGCAAATTGAGATAAATATAGAATATATCTCATATGTTTTATCAGAATGCTTGTTTCCATGTGCATGAGAACATACCTTAACGACTGCTATTCTCTTATTCCCGCAGGAGCTACTACAAATGTACATACAACGGTTGTCCTGTTAGGAAACATGTAGAGCGAGCATCCCACGATTTGAGGGCCGTGATCACGACATATGAAGGGAAGCACAACCATGATGTTCCCGCAGCACGTGGTAGTGGCAGCTACACTATGAGTAGACCGCCTCCGATGGCTACCAACAATGCCCCAACAGCAATAAGACCCTCTGCTATTGGCAGCCATTCCAACGGGACAAGCTACCCAAACCCAACGAGAATGCAAACAATGCAACAACAAACACCATACACACTTCAAATGCTGCACGACACCGATGGTTTTGGGTTCTCGGGGTTCGGAAACTCTACGGGTGCCTATGCCAATCAGATGCAACAGACAGATAATTCGCAGTCGGTAGCCAAGGAAGAACCAAGAGACGACTCTTTTTTTGACTCATTTCTCAACTGAATAATGGCTTTTTTGGAAGGCTAATCCCTGTGGCATGCAAATCTTTTTGGAGCATCTGTTGTGGGCACGCACACTTATTTGTGATGGCATCGAGATTCAATTTTTATGTTGTATATGTATATCTTACAAAAGTTTAGGGGAATTCTTTCTATTTGTATCAAGTCGTTTTAAGCTCAGGATGATGTCCCGGAAGTCACACGAAGAAAAGCAGTGTAAGCAAAAATATGTTATAGAGCTTGATATTTTCATTTTCTTCGTTTGTTTTTCTGTTAACAAGTGTTCCATAAAATGACCCCTCTGCATTCCAAACACTGAGTTCTTCATATGTTTCCTGAAAACCATGCTGATGCAATGTCAATGACATTGTTTGAGATTTTAGGTGCTTCTTGGGTACCCCTGGCTCTGCTTTGTGCACATATGATTGAGATTCAGCCAACCCATGCATGTACCCTTATTTAGCCAATTTGTAATGAACGAAAAAAGGTATATATACATGTGGTTTTATATTTGACGAAGTCATGTGGTTCCAACTAGCGTACGTTTTGACTGAAAATTCTTAACTGCACCAGATAATTGAATAGAGATGGAAACCCCAGAATGGAGATACACTCGGGAAAGAAACAATAAAATCTGATCTCACTCCACTGGAATTCAAATCTACAAGGCCCAACTCTCCTCCTTTTACATCCCCAATCTTTACCAGAGATCGCCTCTCAATCTTTGGTAAATAAACGTAAGGTAGGAGGGGGGGGGGGGGGGCACGGGGCCTAGACAAAGGCATGCATTGTTTCAGAAATTGTCAGAGCAAAACAGAAAAAGTCAAACAGAAACGGACTCTATTCTAATGAAATTTGTGGACAAGACAAACACAGCATGCAATAATAGGCAATGCCTTTTTTCCTGCAACACATTACAACAAAAAGACAAACCTTCGAGTCCCCACCAACGCACCAATCACTCTGATTTTATTATTACATTAGTACCATCACAACTTGTAAACACATCGAGTACTTGATATTAACATTTCACCATGTATCTATAGGCCGCCACCTTCCGCTTCCGGGAGGCGGAGTTATCCACAGAGAGCACCAATTTACCAGCTTCTGCTGCGGCGAATGAGTTGTGGATTGCCTCCTCGGTGGCGCCGATCCGCCGCGCCTTCTCCACGGCGATGCTGTAACTTCCTTGTGCGACATTTGGCTGGAACTCGACGCTGTAATCTATTTCCCACCCTCCAACCACTACGTCCCATATAATCGTTGCCCCACCCTGAACAATTAACACATGATCCAATATATATATATATATATATATATAGCTATTAAGAGACAGACCCACCCTGAACAATTAACACATGATCCAATATATATATATATATATATATATAGCTATTAAGAGACAGATAAACCAATTAATTTTAAGAGACAGGATAGACCTCTATGCCTTCCATTTCAATGTTGACTTTCTCCCCAGCTTTGACTGTGAACTCCGATGCTGCTGTTTCTGAATCCTTGAACCCATCTTCGGGTCGACTCAATCCTCCGTACCGAACCGGAACATCATCCGGTCTAATAAATCTGCATTAAATAATATCATCGTAACATGATCAATCATCAATACCATTATCAGATTTTGAGTCTAAAATACGAAAGCAGGATTACTTGTAGAGAGTCTCGGCAACATTTCCTTCCTTGGCAATCACAAATTTAGCCTTGCTTCTTTGAGTCAGAAATGGGCTTAACATTGAGTACAGCAGACTGAAGTACCACGGCACATTAATGAATATCTGCACCAAAAAAGAAAATCAAATATTCAACCCAAGATATGTTCTTTCTTCGACATCAATGAAGGTTAGGATCATATCAGAAAAAAACCACGAAAAAGAAACTCGCGGCATTTTCAGAGAAGAAATAGAGACTCGAAAAAAATACCTTTCTGGCTACCATTTCAGGGTAGTTGTCTTGGAACAGAGAAAGAATGTGATTAGACACTACCCTGAGCTCTCTTTTAGGCATATCTTTAAGATCAGTGACCTGGATTATAGAATTCACCCCACCAGGCTTGAAATTCAGAAGCTTGATCCCTCTTTCAAGAATCTGAACCCTCCACCTCAAGAACTTCTTCAGCTTCTCTTCATCTCCAAAGATCTTATCGTACATTTCCTTATCCTTAAAGATCCCATAGGCATTGTAGCAAACCGGATGCCCTTCCCGATCGTATCCATGCATGAAAGCCACGACACCTTCCAGCTCTTTGAATGATCCCAAGTCCTCCTCCAAAATGCCGTCGGCTCCGAAATCCTTTCTCCAATCCAGGCACTTGAGCAGCATAGTGAGGGCATCTTGGACCCTGAAATCCCTCGCCCGGAGAAATTTAAGCAGGATGACGTCAGTCCTCTCGTCTTGGGACCCCAACAACGGTACCCCCCACATGGAATCATGGCAGTGGGATGCCACGAACTGGTCCTTGAGCTCCAGGAGAGCCTTCCTTTCGGATTGTTTGAGGTGGGTTATGAAGTATGTGTCTTCCTTGAAAGATGGAGCTCGGAATGAGGTAGCCTCGATTAATGAAGCGACGATGCTTTTGTTGAAGGGTTTTGGGAGGATTCGGGTGCTTGAAGTCGGATTGCCTCCATTTTCAAGTTGTGATCACAGATCAGATGGGAAGATCTAATTTAGTAAGACGGGGGCATTATCGGTGGCTGGGGGCTTCCCTTGTTGCGTCAGACTGACAGCTTCCTGATTATTGCACTCTGGCAGCCTCACTAAAATATTTGACGTTATTATGCATGTGTTCTTGGCAATAATTGACTAAGATGTTTCGAACTATCGGATCGAAATTACAACTAGTTATGATTTTTGTAATAACATTTTCTCAATTCAATTCGCAATTCGACTAGAAACCACGGAACGGGGAGATGCAATTATCAATGACCAGAATTTGAAGTGTTGACTGCCATGTGATAAAAAAAAATTGTGTTTGTAATTGGAGTTTTTGTTTTCTAAGTAATGTTCAGTAAATATTGAAAATATACTATTCATTCGAACGATTTACTCCTAAGAAATTTTATTAGGCATCAATAATATTTACTTTTCATAAAATCGATATATTTTAATCATGTTTTAAAGAGTTGTTAATAGTTGTTATTGAGTTTGGTTGACAGATTTATATAAATTTATGTTAATGGTACCAAAATATAATTCGATTTGAGTTGAAAGAACTAAACAAATAGTTATGATTTTATATAAATGATATTTTTGATTCGTTTTTCTTCTCTTTAATAGTTAAATTATTATATTTCTCATATAAAATTTCATTATACTAAATTAGTTATATTTCCTTTTAGCTTTCTAAAAACTAAACAAATCGTATTATCAAATATAAATTATCTAAAAAATATTAATATATATTATCTGTTGCGTGGTAATATTGGCGTAGTATTGTTTTTGTTGATTGGCTAGTTTGAGATTGGAACTATTGATCTTATCGTGAAAATTTTTAATCACTACTCAATTCATGGAAAGAATCGTGTATATCTATGATTTGGATACTTATCTATTGTGTGTAGATTTTATAAATGTACTCGATCCTTGTTTCTTAACAGGAAGGACTCTTCAAAATTTGTCAATGTGATTTTATGATATATTTGATTATTGTTTGTATTTAGATTGTATGCGAATATTAGAGAGGATGTATACCTATATATTCCGATGAATTAGCAGTTGCAATGTGTAGATTTTCCGAAGAAGAAAAAGCTGGTTCGTCATTGTGGTGACAACAGTTGAGACAAGGTCCTATCATTACCACTATATTTATTTTCTATATGGAGCTTTCAATTGCTAGTGATATGTATTCAACGGAAGAGTTGTACATTCATTCGTCGGAAGAGAGGAAGGTGTTGTTATTGGGAGAAAATCATCCGCACATCGAAAGGAGTTCGATAGAAGCAATGAAAAAGATGATTGGTGCTTGCCAAAGAGATTCTACTGAATATATACTTCATTTAGATGTCCCAATAAAAGAGGAAGTCTTTATGTTATAATGAAATCCGATTGTAACATTCATTATTTTTTAGTGGATTTGTTTGATATCTGAGATTGACCCCATAAATATAGGTCTTTTTCTATAATATAGATGATTCCGACCGTTAAATAATTGAAAAACTTTGGTCCAGCTTCACACTTTTATATTCACACACGTTGTAATATTGTATTGCAAGTTAAATTTATATTAATTTCAGATATCTAAAAACTAAAACGAAAATAACAGAGTATGTTATTTAGTACCATGGAATTTGAATTAGAGGTAACATGTATGCCCTATTGTGCTCCAACAACTATCTGCAACTCCACGTAAAAGAGGCATGAATTTTACTGCACTTGCACCTCTTTAGAAGCACAAAAAATAGTCAATTTGGACTTGGGCTTAATTGTGGGCCTAAGCGACGTTTTAGTCCCAGTTAAACCTGGATTGATTTTTAGGCTCAGTTTTCTCACGTTTTTTTTTAGTATGAGAAATTACAGTTGTGGTCCTCTAATGTGCAATTTCACTTTTATCCTATTAAAAATGACTATTCATTTCGTTCGCATTTCATTTTCATTTTGGGTCCTATCAGTATAGTTTTCATTCTAATTCTCATATAACTTGTATATGTTCTAAAATTTGGGCCCTTTTTACCTGTCAACATATGACAAAAATGGAAATTACATACAAGTTACAGGACTAAAAATGATAAAATTCCAAGGCACATAACTAGAATGAAAATTCAACAGCAATGTCCATATGACCAAAAATAAAAGAGTACAAATTAAAGCACCAAAGTGTCATTTTATATATGTCTATATATAGAAATATGTCTATATTTCTTGCTCTAGTTGAGCGTATAATATGCATTTATTTAAACCAACAAAAACCGGCTGTTTGACACGTTTAAAGTATGGGAAATTTCATAGCCCCGTTTTTAATTTCCGAGTTCTAACTTTGAAATTCCTTTCCCCATTTGGCTAGTTGTCGCCCAGAGTGAGAATAAACATTTTGACAAATTATCAATTTGAATAGTCTATCCTGTCCGAAATTAGAAACGTTTATCACAACATTTTGGACAACTAAGCTCCAATTTGATATTTTGATTGCGTGACGTAGTTTCTCCATTTTTTAAATGGAACACATTTAAAACTATTATTCAAATTAGTTCTATTATTTAATTATTTTTTTGCTACAATGGGCTTTGTTTCTTCGAAGTCATCCCATGTTGTTTCTAATAAGACAATATGATACTTTTCTAGACAATTCAAAATATCCCATGCAAATCAAATTCATTATCATGTCAAAATATAAAATAATAATAGAAATATGCGGGTTAGGGAAGTTCGGGGATGATGGTATCATTACCATCCTCATCCACATTTGATTATGGGGTTTTTCTCAAAATCCACATACCTGCCCATATTTCGGGCACCACGGGACCCTAAACCCATGGGAAAAATTGTTATCCCTACTGGAGTTTTTTAGTGGATAAATAATCGATAAATGAATTTTCAATTCACGAGAAAATAAAAAATTATATTTGATGTAGCCAAATTAACCTCAGCCGAGAGCTATCACCACGCCAAGGACCTCGGGCACGTAGGGGCGTTGGGAACCGGAGAGTGCGTCTGAATGTCTGCAACCACAAAACACTCGTCAGAGGGCGTCGGAAGTGTGTCCGACGAAGCCCCTCAGATGCTTAAGTCAGGCAGTGCGCGCGAGAGAAAACGAGAGCAATATAAGCTGTGCGCAAAAGTGTGCAAGAATGAGTGAATGAATACAAAGGAGCAAATCTAGTGGTATTTATAGAGGGGCTAAGTCGGTGGAGAGGAGGACATCTCGGCGGAAATCTCTGGTGGGCGAGATACTCCGTGATCTTCGGGGATCTTGTTATGTAAACAAGAAAGTCGTATTGTTCTCGGATTCTCCAAAGAAGAAAACAAGTATCGTATCCAGATTTTCTAAAGAAGGAAAGACGTATCCAGGGAGGATTCTTCAGCACGTCGGGTCGGGGTCCTCGGACGGTACCCCGAGCTTAGGTCGTTTCCTCAGGTTATTAACTCCTCTCCATAACGCAGGTGCTCGGGCAACTCCCGATCTCGTGGCAAGGCCTCGGTCAATAATCCCGAGCTTCGCGTGTGCCTTTTGATTGCTCTCGCCTTTGATAGTGTAGGTAAGGCTGATACTGTAATGCTCGGTTCTCGAGTCCCGAGGTGCTTATGGGGGACATCAATATTATATATTAATAGATACTAAAAGTATAGATTGAAGGTTGGGTACAATCACATAATGATGGAAAGCTATGGCGACGAATAAAAATGAGCAATGTCTTACAATATGAATGGAACCTTACCCTTATTTAATGATTATGGAATTAGATTAGACTTGATTTTCGAGTTTGCCAGATCACTTGATTAGGTTTCGCTGTCCATACAACCAGAAAAATTCTCAAGTTTCAGTTTTTGTGCACGTGACAGTTTATACGTTTCAAACACGTTGTAAGTGGAAAAAGAAAATAAATATTCTTCCCACGTTTGAGTTTTCACCAAACTAAATTAGTGCTACTTATTTCACTGAAGATCGATTTTTTTTTATTTATTTTTTTTTTATATTTCAGTTCAGAGATTTTTTGTTAGATCTAGTGCGTATTACCGTTACACGCGTGTGCAGCTGGAATAATTATTTAAAACGGTAAATTTTATTATTAATGATTTTTTCTAGCTGTAAAAAAAATAAAGGTAGACTTTAAAATTATATATTCAAACCCAACGATAAACCCGATTTTTTATTCTGGATTTGTAGATTAAAACCGGATATTATTATTTGTTATGATTTATAATCTAAAACCACCCAAACCAACTGTGAGAATCGTACTTGAATAAAGTAACTTATGAAATATATGGATATCAGTAACTAAGTATAAAATTAATAAATTAAATATAAATAACTGTACTTTTATTTAATATTCGTGATCCATTAAATTTATAACTAATTATGGTTTTACTAAAAGAACAATAAACAACTCGCATTATTAGCAAATTTTTAAAAATAATTTAGATAAATACCTTTAGAAAGATTTAAACTGAAATAAGACAATTCAGTTATAAAAAATTATATAATACTGCTGGAAAATAGAACACTTGAATTTAAAAAATCCATCAAGAGTTTTAGACTTCTCAAAGTGTATATGTTATCTGTATAAAACTAAATATATAACTCCAATATGAAAATAACTTAAACATCGACTGGACCACAACGTGTTTTAACAACTAGTCATCCCCTAGATAGTCGTTTTCTCTAATTTGTGTGGTTTAATAGAGAGTATATTCACCTTTTAGGAAAAAAATTATACGGAGTAGATTAAATTTTGGAGCTGACTTTTTATGAGATATTTTTATGTTAATCAGAAAAAAAAAACTAAAAGCAGAATAATTTGGTTATTTTTCAAATTCGTGGCGTTAAATCGTAGTTTTTTTAGAAATAAGAGCGAATTTAATTTAAAAACAAGCATTGTGTAAGATGATGAAAACGGGTAGACTTTGACTTCACAATTCAACAAAACCACATCGCACTAAATTTTGAACTCGAATGTTACTTCCAATCTCAACCACAAAATAATATAGTGTCCCAAGCATGTCCGTGGAGTAGGTAAAGCCCTTGATCGAGTGTTTGAAGGTCGACTTCTATGAACACTTTCTCGGTCGATTTATCGCAAGTGACTTATCCAGCATGGTTTACTTGATTAACATGATATATCAGGTTACTATATGAACATTTTCTTGATCGAGTTTAGACTTGATATACCAAGTTACTATATTAGCAATGAACCAAATGCATAGCCTCAAGGGCATATACGAGTTGGTAAGACTTGGGATGAGAGTGCATTCCCCGGCTTCATGGATTCGATCCTCGTGTGGAGCATAATACCCACTAAATATTGTAGGGGTATGCTCTGATAGTTAGTTCGTTATATAAGTTCTCTCACTCGGGTCTCTATCTACTTGTGCATATCCCTCGATTTAAAACATGTATGGACCAACGGACCTCTGTTCTATATAGGCGGTTAGCCCATTAAAACAAATACATATGAAATATATGTCACCGATTCTCATGTCATCCAAATAAAAATTATAGGTAATAGTAGTAGATATGAAAAGTTTTTAAAACTTATTTTTTTTTCTTAAAAAAAAACGTGACATTATGACCTGATGTGCTTAATTAAATGGAAATGGAAAAATTCTTGGAGTGACTTGCTATATCGAGTCTATAAATCTGAGGCTTGTATGCATACATTTATCTCATCACATAAAATATTCAAAAGATGCCGTGCCTTGACATCACCACCAACGTTAACCTCCACGACGGAGGAGTGGACACCGACTCCATGTTTTCCGAACTCACAGAAGCTGTTTCTCAGATTGTCGGAATACCCAAAAACGTACGTCCAACTACACTCTTCCTAATCTATTTGTGCATGAATACATTATAGATTGTCACCCTGCACACCTCTGTGGGCACTAGGCATCCATGGGAATCGCAAGATATTCCACGGATATGTATAAGGGAATGATCATCTATCGGTGCTCACGAGGATGTCCACCAAGGGGTTGACGACGGATTACTTAAGTTTATATTATGTGTGATACTAGATAACATTATATATATGTATGCATGTATATGATATATGCAGTTTGTGATGATTCTCGTGAAAGGGTCCGTAGCCATAACATTTGGAGGGAACAAAGAACCAGCAGCACTGGCTGAGATTGTATCAATGGGCGAGATCAGTTCTCCGGTTAAAAGAAAGTTGATTTCGACCGTCGGGTCTATTTTATACGACAAGCTCTCCATCCCCAACACCAGATTCGTGCTCAAGGTCTTTGATGGTCGAAAAGCGAATCCGAAAATGTGAGAGGTTGTTTTTGCTATTCTATGAGACTTGGGGCTGATGGATGTCTTCCACATTGGTGTCATCAAATAAAGATACAACTCTATATATATAGAGATAATGGACTAGCTAGGTTCTGTATATGTTCAATATATGATACATCAGACTTCATGTTCTAAATTAATAACCACGTGATATGCTTAGTATATCTTCGTTCCGTTACAATAATTTGAAACTTACTAAAATATAAGGGACTGTGGGCACATATATGTGCACCTGATGATATGACATAACACTTTCTGATGTTACCACATCACCAGATGTCCACATTAGGTGTCCACAATAAGTGTCCATTTTTGTAAAATATACGATCTTAAACTAACGATGACCAAAATGAAAGAAATTTATCTGCTTAATTAGTTCCGTTAAATAACGAGAGAAAGAATGACGATATGACTGAAAGCATATCTTGTCTATTGCCGTTAACGTTTGTTGTTTATGTATCTTAGAATTTCGACATGTGGATATAAGGTAGAGATGAAATCACTTTAATTTAGATAAAATTCAACCAACGCAAACCAACTTTATCATTTACTAAACTTTAGATATAGTCTATTTAATATCGGTAAACACATACTTGTGTTCAGTTTTATTATTATTATTATTATTGTTTTCACTCATTATAGTGTATTTGAATGTATCCTTTACTTTCAATAACAGTATTTTTTTTAAATATTTCGTTTAAAAATTATTTGGTATAACATGTTAATGTATCCGATCAATGACAAAAAAAATTCAAGTATGAAGTGAAGGTGATAAATAAAAACAATAAATAACGTAGTTCAATTAACATAAGTTTTATTAATGAAATTGTGAACTATTATTTGTTTCATTTCGATGTTTTATTGGGTAAACTTTGTCTCAGTTGAACAAATTTTGAATTTTCTTTTGTAAGTTTTATATGATATTATGTTTTCAATTTGATCATATATCTATCTAAAGAAACCGAAAAAAAAAAATGGAAATGGTACGGTTTGAGATAACAGAAATAGAATAGAAATTCGATAACTGATGTGATTATAAAAAGGCGATTTGGTTTTGCTAAAATAAGGAGTAAGTGGGTGAGGGTAAATTTGTGAGTCCATGCTATAAATAGTAACACTATCCATAGTTTCTAAATCACATACATACTTGGTCAATAATTCTCCTCCACACATCAATTTCACTAGCATTAATCGAAACAGACATAGGACTCAAATTGAAGTTTATACCGACTTTTCAACTTGTATCATTTTCCACCTTTTCAATTTGATTGATGATTTATTCCTCCAAAAAGTTGTCGAAAGACTATAAAACAATAGACCACGTTTCCCAAATTGTCAAAAACAGATCGTATATATTTTGCCAAAAAGTAAACACAATAGCATTTTAAATGCCAATTAATCTTGATCCACATACTAATACTATCCTGTTATTATTATATAAACAAAACTGACGTGGTATTAATAATTAGATTAAATTGTCCTTTATAAACATTTTAAATAACATAAACTACCATAACCAAATCTGTCAATAAAATCAAGACCAAGTCACAATCACTTTCCTTTGTTCTCTCCAGCTTCCAAACTTTTCAAATTATCCTCCTATCCAAAAATAGTTCTTTTAAATTTATATATTTGTGACAGACAATTTGTATGTCTCGGTGACTAATATATAAGTGATAGAACAGAGATCTGTTTAGAGCATGCATCATATTCTCTTGTCATGGGGAAACAAATAATTAACATGTAAATGAAAGAGGAAGCAGTATTTTAATCAATCAAGGGATCCCTTCACAGAACAAATTAATGGGCATTCAATTTAGCCATCTGGAGACATAGCTGAGTTTTAGAGGAAACCGATGCCCCCATTAAAGCCTACAGAAAACTTGTTAAAAAAAATATATATCGTGTGGATATATAATAAAATAGAGAGTACAATAAAGACCATGAAACTCAGGATGGATAGCGCCACCGAGACATGTAAATCGGAAGAAACATGCACCATCCATGGCGCTATCCCTCCTGAGCTTTATGGCTTACTCATACTTGCAAGGCCCCTATTTCGTTCAAAGCCACTGTTGAAATAGACAAACATATATATTAATATGAAAATATTTAGGTTATCTGTGAGTGGTGAGCGAGTGAGAGTAGAAATGTGGGTGGGTATTTATAGCACGAGAGGAGAGTAACATGGGCAATGGCAGAAGAACGTGCGTCATCAAGTTTCTCCAGTGGAGAGAGAAGAAGGGCTCCCTGGAAACAAGAAATCTTTGACTAAATTTTTTGTGGCATGAATAGGAGTAACATGCATTTGTTTATGTCATGAGATCCACAGGCACACTTTGGAGATAGGTAGCATATGATTTTAATGCACCCCGCCAACTAGGTACGTAGCTTCTTGTATTTATTCATTTATTATCCTCTCTTCAATGTCACAGTTGTGTCCTTTGGACAGAAGAAAAGGCTATTTATTTAGTTAATATATATAGAGTTTTTTTAATTTTCATTTTTGTAGTTCAGTGCCAAATTTACATGTACAGATTTTGCCTGTACAAAAATATATAGTTGAATTTCCACGTTCGGTAACATTTTGCTTCCTAGAATAACCACTTAAATGAGTATTGGAGAACGTGTAATAAAGTTTTTAGTGAGATAAATATGAAAGTTGTTTGTGAATCGGAATCTCCTAAGGTCATCTTCAATCCACTATACTAAAATGGTGCAATTTCTGCATTAAAATGGTGTAGTTTCTGCACCAAATACAATATCCATCTCCCACCCATTTACTTCAAATATTACACTAAAATGTATATTATCGAAATATTCTCAATAATTTCTATTTATTAATTTCTTTTATTTATATTTTATATTTTAATAATTTTAACTATAGTAATTATTATTATTTTAATTATTATTCAAATTAAAACAATATAATAGTTTAAATTTATACTAATATTAACATAAATTACTTAATTAAGTTAATTTTCTATAAATTTGATTTTTTTATTTTTTTATATTAAATATTTATTTTTAATAATATTATTGATAATAAAAAATGAAAAAAAAAAAAGAAAAGGGAAAGCTTTGGCGAAGGGAAAACTTTGGTGCAGAATTTGGTGCTACTTTCCTTGCGCCATTTTTGGCGTCCAAATTTGAGTCTTGACACCAAATTTTCAAATTGGTGCAAAAAATAGAGTAGGGTTGGAGTGAATTTTTCACACCAAATTGATGCAAATCTTCAAAATGGAGTAGGGTTGAAGATGCTATTATACAATGATTTATAGAAAAAAAACCAAAGAAACTCAATGTGGTATTTATAAAGAAAATATTTTCAAGAGACTTCTACTTGTCTTGGAGGGACGATCGAGGTATAATTAACCGAGATCCATTGGAAATTCCACATTTTACGACCTTAAGCTGGATGGTGGGGGTGCATGGGAGATTGTGCCTTGGCATCAATAATTTAGCGGAATTATTACTTACTACATACAGTTAAATCCAGAAAGGTCCAAAGCGTGCACTGAAATCTAGGCTTCTTTCACGACCTAACAGACGAGAAATGGTCACCTGAGTAACGTCATAGTACCATTTCTTTTAATATAAAACGAGGATTTGTTAGTATATATTAGGTTGGAATTTAAGTTTTTGAATGTGAGTTTCTGTCTCAAAGTTGGGACCTCAATAGTAGATAAATACGATATCCCAGACTTCACAGTTTTGATAGAGAGCACGTTCGAATTAAAAGTCTTATGTTTAAAATAAAACCCAAAATATTCTCAGCAAACTTTATGAAAGTGAAAGAAAAATCTCAAGGGATTTTGTTGTCGAAGATTAATGGAAAAATCATTATGGTTTTGTGGTTGCATTATTGAACCCGAGTTGGTACTATCTTTTCGGTTAGTTTGGGATTTGATGATACAAACGAACAGAGTGTAGGTTATCATAGATATTTTCCCAAACAAGAGAATGTAAAATTATGTAAAAACGGGAGAGCCGTCCCATTTATTTAAATTTATATTTGATGTCCCCTATTATCACATCGGGATCCGAGAACCGAGCATCACGCTCCAGACCTCGACCTACGCCGCTAGATCGGTAGAGTCGTCCGAAGACTCAGGCTTGGCTCGGGAGTATTTCCCGAGGATAGTATCACGCCTATCAGAATCCAACTCGTATAAGTCTTTTCTTATTTGAGCGACAAGATCACCGAGAATCACGGAGAGTATCTCGCTCACGATACTCCTCAATCAAGACGAATATTCGTCAGGATATGTTCATCTCCACCGCCTAGCCCCTCTATAAATACCAGGTACGCCCCCTCATTGTTCACGGACACATTCTCGCATTCATTTGCTCTTATCACACATATTATTTTGCTCTCGCATTCTGCCTGACTTAAGCATCGGAGGGCTTCGTCGGACACACTTCTGACGCCCTCTGACCTGTGATCTATGGCTGCAGGCATCCCGAAGAATCGCTTTCCAATCGTTCGCAATTCCGACGATCGACGTCCCGAGCTTCCGAGGTGGTGATAGCTCTCGACTGAGATAATTTGGCTACATCAATTGGCGTCGTCTGTGGGAAACGTAGAAGAAGAAAGACAAGATGCCACCAAAGAGGACTAGAGCTCAGGGGACCGGAGAACCTAGCAACACGGAGAGTCATTCTCAGGGGTCGGAGCACCCCAATCTCACTGCAGCTCAGTTAGCTCAACTGGTAGCGACTACAGTAGAACATATACTGGCGAACCGACCTGAGTCAGGTCCATCGCCGGATCAACAATATGAGGAAATCAGGAAGCTACGAGAGGAGGTTGCCCGACTGAGGGAAGAAAGAAGCTCGGTGCCTCCACCCCTCCCAACTCGGAGGTTCCCTTTTCTGCTGAGGTACTGACTGCTGAGTTACCCCAACATTTTAAGTTCCCGAACGTCGGAGAGCATGACGGGATGGGAGATCCCGAGGAGCACCTGTCTCGGTTTGAGAACGCCGCCCTCCTCCACCAATATGCTGACCCCATAAAGTGCAGAGTTTTTCTCACTACCATGGTCCAATCTGCGCAACCGTGGTTCAATCTCTTGCCGACAAGGAGTATCAAGAGCTTCCAGGATTTCAGCCAGGCATTCCTTTATCAGTTCGCTAGTAGCAAGAAGCAACCGATGACAACGTAAAATCTATTTACTGTAAAGCAGAAATAACAGGAGAGTATTCGGGTTCACTGGCCACTCTTTGCAGCCCGTGGAGGTCGTTCAGTTGCCTCTTTCACTTGGATCGGGGAAGTACAGGAAGATTAAGATCGTCGAGTTTACTGTGGTAGATGCACATTCTTCCTATAACATCATCCTGGGAAGGCCAGCCATGGCCGCCTTCATGACCGTGGCCTCGCCTTGTATCAAAAGATCAAATTCCCAGGTGGGAAGTTCAGTCGGTGAAGTGCTCGGGGATCGAAAGATGACAAGAAAGTGTTATGTGGAGGAAGTCAGAGTTGAGCAGAAGGCGACCAAGGCCAGAGCCCAAGACTACCCGAAGGCTCGGGAGGATAGGGATGTGAATATGGTTGAAGAAGATTTTCAGTTGACCACCGAGGACTAGGAGGAAGAAGTAGTTCTCGTTCCTCCAGCCGGAGTTGTGAAGATAGCTAAGACTCTTTCGAAGTGTGTACGGGCGCGACTGATCCAGATCCTGGAAAGAAATAAGGAGTATTCGTCTGGTCCCCTTCCGACCTAAAGGGGGTCAGACGCGAGTCATTGAGCACAGGTTGAACGTCTCCCCGAGCTCCCGACCAGTCATTCAGAAGAGGAGACACTTCGATCCCGAGAAGGACGTAGTGATTAGGAGTCAGGTCGGAGATCTACTGCAAGCCGGGCATATAAGAGAGGTACAATTTCCTACCTGGTTGTCTAATGTTGTTCTACTATCTAAAGCTACAGGAAAGTGACGGATGTGTGTGGATTTCCGAGACTTAAATAAGGCTTGCCCCAAGGACTGCTATCCACTCAAATTGATCAACTCGTCGATTCCACCTCGGATCACGAACTGCTAAGTTTCCTGGCCTATCAGGGGTATCATCAGATTGCATTAGTCGAGGAGGATCAGCGCAAAGTCAGCTTTATTACGGTGTATGGGACGTTCTGCTACGTCGTGATGTCCTTCGGACTTAAAAATGCGGTAGCAACTTATCAGAGGCGGATGGACAAGGTGTTCAAAAATCAGATCGGCAGGAATGTTGAGGTGTATGTCGATGACATATTGGTAAAGTCTCGAGAAGAGGATAATTTTATATCCGACGCGGAGGAAAGTTTCAGTACCCTTCGGAATTATCAGTTCAAGTTGAACCCCGACAATTGTGTGTTCAGAGCACGGATAGGAAAATTCTTGGGATATATGGTCACTCGTCGGGGATTTGAAGCCAACCCGGAGAAGGTGCGAGCTCTTGCTTCGATGTGCCCTCCTCGAAATATTCAGGAAGTTCAGATATTGACATGGAGGATTACTGCACTGTCTCGATTTATCTCCCGATCGACTGATCGGAGTCTTCCTTTCTTCAAGATACTCCGCAAGGCCAAGGATTTTGAATGGAATGAATATAGTGAGAAGGCCTTTCAGGAGTTGAAGGAATACCTAAGGGATTGTCAGTTCTCAATAAACCTGAGCTCGGGGAACTACTGTTTGTGCATCTTGCCATCTGTAACGCCCGGAAATCCTAATTACGTGAATTGAATGCATGACTAGGAGGAAAACCTTATGATTATATGATTTGCATGTCATGTATGTGTTTATGTGATGATTTTATGCTTTACGTGTGCTTATCGCTTTACGGTACGGTTTGAGACCGGTAAGCGGGGACGAGTCCGGAGTCGACCAAATCGAAAATATTTTAATGTTTTAGCACTTAGACATATTTTAAAGCAAAATATTTTTACTTTATGCACAATTTCCAAGAAAATGAGATTTTATGCACGGTTACCGAGGAGGACCCGTTTTTCGCCTATACGGGCCATTTTTATGACTTTTATGACACTTTTAAAATTGAGAGACCTTATATTACGAAAATTAAAGGCTTGGAGGCTGATATTTAAATGTTTTGAAGCCTTTTTAATTAGAGGATGGGCTACTATAATGATGGGCTTTATTTTCTTTAAATAAAACAAGGTAGAAGGGCTTTTTAGTACATTTTTTCATAAACCCTTCACCTAAACTCGAAAATCACCCTAGCCTCCCCTCTCATCAGCCAACAACAGCCTCTATACTCCCCTTGGTGGCCGAAAATTGCAAGTTTCTCCATTGGAACTCAAGGTGTGGTCGTCTCCATTGTCCTCCGCCCCGGTATCACGTATTTTCGCTTCTCTATCGATCAAGGCATGTTATATTCTTTCTTTTCTCACCATATATATCATATTACACTGTTTTTATAAAGATTATGCATGGAAATTTCGTGTATGCTTCAGATCTCAAGGTTTATGTTCATGATCATGCATGTACTCATATGTGCACCTCACGATTTTGATCCTTTTTGCATGGCTTCGGTTCATGGGCTGCTTGAGGGGTCTTGGCTCATGGTTAAGTGGTTCATGGTGGTCCTAGGAGTGGCTTTTCGTGGTTCGAAGTGGTGGAATTGTGGTCGAACCAATGGCTTGATGTCGCACACCGTGCAGTGTGTGTTTGTGCGTGTCGCGTGCGTCTCCTTCCCAGCGTTTGTTCTCCTTCGTGCGAGCTCGGTTGGGGCTGTGGTTGGTCTCGTTAGAACCGCCTGGATCTGGGGGTGGTCCAGAAGGAAGGGATCCGGCATTGGTGGCCGGAGTATGGAGAACGAACGTGAAAACCATCAGGTGGTCGCGACGGCGCAGTATGGCTGGTGCGTCCACTTGTAGCGACCATATCTCCCTGGTTAGGTCACGGTTTGAGGCAAGGTCGGTCACGTTAGAACCGCCTGGACCTGGGGGTGGTCCAGTCGGAAGGGCTCCAGAATTGGTTGCCGGAGCAGGGAGAACGAAGGTAACAACCGGAGACTGGTCGCGGCGGCAGCTTGTGCAGGAGAGGGTATTTTAGGTTTAGGGTTGAGTGTTTGGTTTGGGCCGGTTCGTTTGGGCCGATGGGTCGGTTCAATCGGGTCGGGTCGAGTGGTTTAAGTGTCGAGTCAATATTTTAAGTTCGATCTGAGTTATTTTATTTTTGGGCCGAGTTATTTTATTTTTAAAGTCCGGGTCATTTTTACCGGGTCAAGTCAACTTTTAAGTTAAAATTTGTTCGAGTCAAAATTATTTTTTTGGGTCAACGATTTTAAGTTAAATTTTATGTTAAGTTGCTGGAATTTTTAATTAAATTGGGTTTTAGCCAAATTTGGGGATTTTGGGCCAATATTTATTTTAATGAAATTTTAAGCATTTTTAACGATATTGGGCCGAGTCCTTCAAACGATTTTAAAAAGGGTTTGTTCTTAGTTATTGGGCCAAGATGAGTTGGGCTTAGGATTGTTCTAAGGTGGGGCAAAGTAACGATGGGAGTTAGCCGGGTATCCGGGCCCGGGGATCCCCTGTTAATGTATAACGATTATGAGCCTATGGATCCATGTGATCACGACATGGTGAAGTGGCAAGCATAGAGGTGTGACATATAGGGATCCCGAGGTAAGGTCGGGTGAACCACACCGCCACGTACGTTGGTTTATAGATTGATCAATCGAATTTAACGGCTCTCACTTCATGGATACGACTCGCATGTTCTTTTAAGTTATGTTATGTATTATGTTATGCCTTAACCTATATGTTATGATGATTTATGTACGACTGCAGCATGATTTAACGTTTTAAGATCTTTTAATGCACGCATGTCATGAAAATTATATTCATATACTTATGTGCCTGTATGTGGTTTTATTGTATGTACCTTGTTATTAGCGGATATAGCATGCTGGGCCTTTAGGCTCACTAGGTTTATATGGTGCAGGTGAGCATGATAATGTTGATGATATTACTCCGACCGGCGGTGAGGACGTCTGATGCTCCGCTGCGGCTGTTACCCCGTGACCGCTTAGTTATTTCATGTTATTTGCTTTTAAACATGTTCAGTTTTTCCGCAAACAGTTTTTGAGTACTCTGATTTTTATGATTAGCTTGTGAGACGTGGATTAAGGATTTTTGCAGTCGTTTTATCGCATGTTGAGATGTTGTTTTAATGCTTTAGTTATGGTTTTATTTATCGCTTTCATTAAATGTCATTCCACGTCGGCTTTCAAAAAAAAAATTTTTAGAGGTTTAGTATGTTTCAACTTGGTATCAGAGCGGTGGTTCTGGTGGGGTACTAGCCTGCTGCGTGGAGCTCGGAAGTCGCACTGCCAGTCTGTGAGTTTTATTTTTTTATTTATGTATATGTTGCATGCTGCATGTTTATCTTTGCCTTAGATCTACCTTAGATTTTAAAGGTTAGACGCCTGGTCATGCACTTAGATTTACGTTATAAGGCTTTGGTGTATTAGTATGCCCCCCAGACGTGCTACATATCAGCAGGATGATGATGCACCTCCTCCTCACCTCTGCAGTTGAAGCCTCATGAGAGGGCTAGCGTGAGCATGCTAGCCGGGATCACAAGGATCCTAGAGAGGCAGTCGGAGCATTCTGGGAAGTCTCATGAGGAGGATGTAGCAGATAGGTGCTGCAAGCAGGGACCCAAGGAGTTTGCGGGGACTACAGACCCGCTAGTTGCTGAGGAGTGGAACCTAAGTAGAACTGTAGGACCTCTAGGACTTGTCTTGAGAACTTTTACGGATAGGACTAGCGAACCTAGAACGGTTTTAGGTATCTAAACTATTTTTGGGATTTAGTATGACCGTAAGCGTGTGCCTGTGTGCTGTGTTCGTTTCAGGCGAGATTCGCGTGCTTGGTGTTACTACCCTAGCATTATTAGACTCAGGGCGACTCACTCGTTTATTTCAAGTGCGTTCACGCAGAGGATAGGTATTACACCGGAGAGCTTGGGTATGGCTCTCGCAGTGACGGTTCCGTCAGGAGAGGAGTTGACGACGACCAGTGTGGTTCAGGGATTGACGATGATGTTCCAAGATCATGCAGTCCAAGCAGATTTATTGGTAATTCCGATGTCGGGATTCGATCTCATCCTAGGCATGGATTGGCTGACAGAGTTCGGAGCAGTGATTGATTTTCAGAGGCGGACAGTTTCTATCAGACCGCCAGGGCAGGAGGCCTTCTTATTTAAGGCAGCTAGGAGACCGCGGAAGCCTAGATTCATATCCTTCTTATAGGCCAGGAAGCTGGTTGAGCACGGATGTCAGGCATTCTTGGCCAGTGTTACTGCTTCTGCAGGACCTTCGTTGTCTGATGTGGAGGTAGTCAGGGATTTCGCAGATGTATTCCCCGACGACGTCGCAGGAGTTCCACCAGTGAGGGAGGTGGAGTTTTCTATTGAGCTGATGTCAGGTACCGTGCCTATCTCTAAGGCACCGTATCGATTAGCTCCTACCGAGATGAAGGAGTTAAAGGAGCAGATTCAGGAGTTTCTTGATAAGGGGTTCATTCGCCCTAGTTTTTTATTTCAGTGCCCTTGACAGCCTTGACCAAGAAGAATGCGAAGTATGTGTGGAGCACCGAGTGTCAGAGGAGCTTTGATCAGCTAAAGGAGGCCCTTACTTCAGCACCAGTGTTAGCTATGCCAGTGGACCACGAGGAGTTCGTGGTTTATACAGATGCTTCTTTGAGAGGTTTAGGTGCAGTTCTGATGCAGGGAGGTAAGGTTATCGCTTATGCGTCGAGACAGCTAAAGAGTTATGAGCAGAACTATCCGACGCATGATCTGGAGCTTGCAGCAGTAGTGTTCGCACTGAAGATTTGGAGACGCTATCTGTACGGCGAGAAGTGTCAGATTTTCACCGACCATAAGAGCCTCAAGTACTTCTTCATCCAAAAGGAGCTGAATATGAGGCAGCGCAGATGGCTAGAGTTGGTGAAGGACTATGACTGTGACATTAGCTACCATCCGGGTAAGGCTAATGTGGTAGCAGACGCTTTGAGCCGGAAGACTTCAGTGGTCGTGTTTATCATTTGAGCGACCACTACAGACTGAGATTCAGAGATTTGGGTTGGAGTTTTATTCAGGAGGCTGCGCACCTAGCCTCGCAGCACTCACAGTTCAGCCGACTCTTCGTGATCGGATTAGGGACGGCCAGGCTGCAGATGAGCAGTTGCAGCAGTGGAGACAGAGAGATGAGGCTAGAGGATGGGGTTTGTACACAGTTGAGGATGGGATAGTCCATTTCAGGGTCGCATGTGGGTACCCAACACTGAGCAGTTGAGAGCTGAGATCTTATCAGAGGCCCATGCATCGACGTATTCCATTCACCCAGGGAGTACGAAGATGTACAGAGACTTGCAGACACTTTACTGGTGGCCAGGGATGAAGAGGGATATCGGACGATTTGTATCAGAGTGTTTGACTTGTCAGCAGGTCAAGGCAGAGCACCAGAGACCAGCAGGGTTACTACAGCCACTCCCTATCCCTGAGTGGAAATGGGAGAACATCACGATGGATTTTGTGGTTGGTTTACCCAGGAGTCCCAGAGGCTTTACGGCGATTTGGGTGATTGTGGATCGATTCACCAAGTCCGCAAACTTTCTACCGGTGAAGATCACTTTCACATTGACTCAGTATGCAGAGCTATACATTAGAGAGATTGTCAGGCAGCATGACATACCAGTCTCTATTGTGTCAGATAGGGATTCCGCTTATGGATCCATGTGATCACGACATGGTGAAGTGGCAAGCATAGAGGTGTGACATATAGGGATCCCGAGGTAAGGTCGGGTGAACCACACCGCCACGTACGTTGGTTTATAGATTGATCAATCGAATTTAACGGCTCTCACTTCATGGATACGACTCGCATGTTCTTTTAAGTTATGTTATGTATTATGTTATGCCTTAACCTATATGTTATGATGATTTATGTACGACTACAGCATGATTTAACGTTTTAAGATCTTTTAATGCACGCATGTCATGAAAATTATGTTCATAAGCTTATGTCCTTGTATGTGGTTTTACTATGTACCTTGTTATTAGCGGATATAGCATGCTGGGCCTTTAGGCTCACTAGGTTTATATGGTGCAGGTGAGCATGATAATGTTGATGATATTACTCCGACCGGTGGTGAGGACGTCTGATGCTCCGCTGCGGCTGTTACCCCATGACCGCTTAGTTATTTCATGTTATTTGCTTTTAAACATGTTCAGTTTTTCCGCAAACAGTTTTTGAATACTCTGATTTTTATGCTAGCTTATGAGACGTGGATTGAAGATTTTTTTGGCAGTTGTTTTAACGATCGTTGAGATGTTATTTTAATGCTAAAGTTATGTTTTATTATTTATAGCTTTTATTTAATGTTATTCCACGTCTGCTTTCAAAAAAAAATAAATTAGAGGCTTAGTATGTTTCACCATCACCCCACAAGCGACCAGCTCGGTTCTAGTTCGGGAGGAAGGGCAGATGCATCAAGCAGTGTATTTTGTGAGCCACGCTCTGAAAGAGGCTGAACTGAATTATACTACACATGAGAAGCTAGTTCTAGCCTTGGTTATTACAGCTCAGTGCCTCAGGCTGTATTCTTATCTCATCCGATCATTGTACCGACAACAACGCATAGAGACAGATCGTCTCTCACCCTGATGCTTCAGGAAGGCTTGTCAAGTGGGTGACAGAGTTCAGTGAATATGATATACAGTTCAAGCCTCGGACAGTGATAAAAGCATAGGCACTAGCAGACTTCTTGGTGGAAACCGTGCACCTCGAGCAAGAAGAAAGGTGGAAGGTCTACGTGGACGGGTCTTCTTGCTCATCTGGAAGTGGCGTCGGGATAGCATGGTGTCTCCCTGGTGGGAAAAAACAAGTCTGATCATTATTCTTGATTTCAAGGCCTCTAAAAACGAAGCAGAGTAGAGACCCTGCTCATCGGGCTCCGAGCAGCGAAAAATATGGGGATAGCTCGGGTAGTACTCTATTCTGATTCCCAGTTGGCGGTTCAGCAGAGAAATGGGAAGTTTGAAATAAAAAATGAGAAATGATGAAGTATGCAGAGGCTTTGGGTAGGCTGATGGAAACCTTTTCCGAAGTTATTCTGGAGCAGATACCTCGGGAAAGTAATGAAAAGATGGACAGGCTCGCGCGGATGGCTAGCTCTCTTGCTCCATCCTCTGGAAAAGATGTGCAGGGGAAGTAACTGTTGTCACAGGTATATCAGGTCGGGCAGAATCATGGAAAAATACCTGCCTCAGATTGGCGATGTGACATCATTGAGTACATCCTCCGAAGGGTCGTGCCCGAGGACCCACACCGGGCTCGGGAGATCAAACGTCGAAGCCTGCGCTTTGTGATGCTGGATGATAATTTATATAAGAGGTCGTTCTCGCGGCCACTACTGAAGTGTTTGGGTCCCGACGAGGCCAGATACGTATTGAGAAAAATTCACGAAGGGTGTTGTGGAAATCACTTGGTAGCCGTAGCTCTGGCCTGGAAAGCTCTTCTTACTGGATTCTTTTGGCAAACTATGCAGCAGGACTCTACGGCTCTGGTCCAATCTTGTCAGGGTTGTCAGAAACATGCTAACTTACAGAAGCACCCTGCCGAGCCCCTGAAACCGTCATCCCCTCATGCTCATTTGATCATTGGGGTATGGACATAGTGAGACCTTTTTCGCCAGCTGGGGGACAGAGGAAGTTTCTATTAGTCGATGTGGATTACTTCTCCAAGTGGGTGGAGGCTGAGCCCTTGGCGAAGGTATCCAAGGTCGAGGTGTTGAAGTTTCAGTGGAAGAATATCGTTTGTCGCTTTGGGATACCTCGAAGTCTTATTTCAGACAATGGAGACAGTTTTGTGGAGCGAGAGTTCGGACCTGGTGTCAAGAGATGAAGATCGAACAAGTCTTCACTTTGGTGGCTTATCCTCAGAGCAACGGACAAGTAGAAGTTATTTGTGCAAGCCCTCAAAGCTCGGCTGGAGTCGGTCAGGGGAAGATGGGTGGATGAACTACCAAGTGTGCTCTGAGCTTATCGGACGACGACTCGAGCACCCATAGGAGAAACACCTTATTGCATGGTCTATGGAGCTGAGGCACTTTTTCCCACAGAGATCGACCAGGATAGCCTTCGGGTGATGAAGTAGAGGATAATGATGAGATACGGGGTTTCGAGTTGGATCATCTCGAGGAGATGAGAGCTCGGGCTGTCGGAGAGGAGAGCTCGGGCTGTCGTACGTTTATCGACATATCAGAATAGAATGGCGCAGGCCTCCAACAGGAGAGTACGGCCTCGAAGGTATGAAATAGGAGACCTTGTATGAAGGAGGATACAGTATCAGGGAGATAGAGGAAAGCTCGACCCTAAATACGAAGGGTTGTATAAGGTGGTCGGGAAAGCAGGAGTTGCAGCTTACTATCTGGAAGACGCGCACGGAAAGAGAGGACGCCGACCCTAGAATATTATCCATCTTCGGAAGTATTATGCCTATCCTTTATTTCTTTGTAAGTAGTATGCCTAGGTCCTACTCCATTACCATTTGTAAGTGTTATTTTATGAAATTAAAGATGTTCTTCTCTCAACTCTGTGTTTGCTAGCACAACCTCCAGCTATTTCGTAGCCCACAATTATCCTTCATCACGAGCTCCAACTCTTGATTCATGCTGGCGGCTCTCTTATCTAACTCTTCCCTTATGACCTCAGAAACACGTCTTTCGGTCGCTATCTATGCCCTAAGACGACGAATCATGCGACTTTGGTTGTCGAGGGAAATTTGTTTCATGCGAATGGCGGCCGCAGCGCGAATACGAGGGGCAAAGGGAGTCATTTACTGAACAAGCAAAGGCTTAAAGAGGTTGTAATATCACTGCTGGAGGAAATATTTATTTATTATATCATTTATTATTAGTGTTTTTTTTTTCTAATGCGATAACTTTGTCAAATCCTCGAAGTCACGATCTTCGAGCCGGATTATGAACCTGGCGGCTCTGATACCACTTTAATGTCACGCCCCTAACCTGGAGCGTGGAACACCGGCGTTGTACAATGAAAATCAAATCATAATACAACAAGCCTCGTAGTACAGTATAAACCAAAACCAGTCTTTTTCATAAAATAAACCATAAATTACTTGTTTTCTCCATGCATCGCTAAAGTTGCAGAAATCTAATAAACATGCGGAAGCGTTTTACAATCAAAATAACTAATTTATTACATAAATCTTGATACATATTCCTCTTCACCAGCCCCAGAACATATTTTGCTCGTCCTCTTCAACCTTTTCTTCGCCTTTATCTAGGGAGAGAGAGAGGGGGATGAGTGTTTGGGGAAACACTCAACAAGTAGGGGTCGATCGGCATATGATACATACAAGAATAGATTTTTCAAAACATCATAACTTTCAAGGCAAGGCATAACATATACACTGATATTTCATCGTATTTTCCATGATTTACTGATCAGTCCCTAATTTTTACTCCTATAAGGGGGCGAGGCCATATAACGGTTTTATACCCACCGTGTAGGAGCCATATAACGGTTTTATACCCACCATGTAGGGGCCATACATGTTCAAGAATTATTATCCCATATCCAATTTGAATTATAACAGTGCTCAGAATATTTTCTTATGAAAAATACAGATCAAGGAAACATGCACGATCAGATCTTTTAAAAACATGTACATAGATTTTTAAAGCAAAGCCTACTTACAGTTGTCATATGGGTGGGCAGAATAATCCTCGAAGCACTCTTTCTACAATCTCAGCAGCGTATCTCTCTAGACTTCTATAGACTACACTCAAAATTTTGGAGTAGTATTTTGGTTGTGTGATTTTCTGAATGGTTGAAGGCCTATTTATAGGTGCACGGGTGAGTTGAGATAAGCTCGATATCTTCATCTTTAAGATTTGATTTCAAGATAGATTGCAATCTTAGATTTGATTTGATATATCACAATCACAATCTCGTTCATATCTCAAATCTTTTATCTTGATCTTATCTTTCAAAATATACCTCTTGATATACATACGAGTTTCAAATCCATATATCTTGATCGGTCAAAATCTATCCTACACAACTTTAAAAATATACAGAATATAAAATCGTGGGATTTACACATTATGAGCAAGAGACCTAGTTGAGGACCTGAACAGCTCGGGCACCGTTCTTTTACGCTCGGTGATTTTCCACGACTTCATTTTGTGAGAGCTCAAGTCTGAAAACGCTATTCGCGCTGAACATTCTTCACTGACTTATCTTAAGCGTGAATACTTGAGTCTTGGCTGCTCGGGTTATCTCGTTCCCTACTCGGTTATTTGTAATCATGTAAGCCTCAGGTCGTTCGGGTTACCCCTTTCAATACTTGGTTATACGTATTCGTTAACATTTCGGGTTATCTCGTTTCATCCCTAATTATGTATGATATATTGCATCTCGGGTTGCTCGGGTTATCCCATCTCGAATCTGGTCATATGCTATCTTTATTCTTGGGCTATCCCGCTTCATGCTCAAGTTATTGACTTTATACATTAACAGCTCAGGGGAGAGAGATAAGAAAAGGCGAATTTCATTAAAACATCAAAATTTACAGCACAATGGGAAATTCAAAATACTGGGCAGGGAAGCTCGGGGGAGTGTCCTCATCTCCCGAGATACCATCATCGACCTCCTCTTCTTCATCATCCGGTAGCTCTTCCAAGTCCCGAGCGACGCTAAGGAACGAAGCCGGGTGCTCCTCATCGGAGTAGCCGTTAGCTCGGAACTGAGCTACACAGCTTTTGAAGCCGCACTTGAAGCAAACCAAAGACTTCTTCGCGCACAAGTCGTTAACTCAGAGAACTTCAAAAACTCCTCCTCGTCGAGACCCCAGGCGTTGGCTGCCTCGCTCCTCAGGCACTCGATCTCCGCCTCAACTTGGGTCTAGGTACCCTCAACATCAACCTCTACTACAGTTTTCTTAGCAGTCAGAGCCTTGAGCTCGGCCTCAACTGCCCTCTTCTCGGTCCCGAGAGCCTCCTTCTCGACAGTCAGGGCCTCCTTCTCCACCGTCAACCCCTTCACCTGGGCCCCCAGCGCCTCCTTTTGGGCCTCGGCCACCCTCTCCTCCTGGGCCCTTATTGTCTCCAAATCGACGAGCTGCATCTCCAACTCGGTGTGGTGCTCGAGCACCTCATCAAAGGACTGGCGGGTGGCGTTCACCTTCCGCCGAACCATTGCCTGCATCAAATCAAGGATCAGAGCGCCAACGTCGAGTATGGAATGAGATCTCGGGCAGATAAGGAACATACCGCCGCAAATTGGGCTGCGAATAAGCTACGACTTCGGAGTCGAGAGCATTACGCACCCCGGCGACGTCCCTATCCGGGATCAGATTGCGAAGAAGCCCTGTCGCCACGTATCTGGATGGGGAGACCACAAAGGAGTCTTCAAAAATGTTTAGGACAGGGGCTCGCCCAGGACCCCCCTGTCCTCGGTCCCACCGCAGAGGAGGGGACCTCGGGAATTGTCCTGGTACGCATCGGGGGGCGTCGAGGCTAGGCGCTCCTCTCGTGTGGGGGCCGTGGGCTTTAGGGCTCGGCGTATCTCAGTAGAGGGAGTGGTCTTCGCCTCGAAGGTTGAGGTCCCCTTCTTCTTTTGGCACCTGACCTCCTTCTCGAAAGATGAGGGGGTCTTCCTCTTCTTCACGACCTTGACAACCTCGGGCGCGACCGCCCCCGAGGAGCCCTCCTCGGGACGCTCATGCAAGACCCTTAGCAGTGCTGCCTTGTCCATCCGTTCGGCTGCAAAGAAAGAAAGCGAGTTAGATATCAGTTCGGATACAACATAAGCTCGGGTACAACATAGGATGAAATCTTGAGATAATCTCGATAATCTCAAAGGGACCAACGAATCTGGGAGCCAATTTGCCTTTAAATCGGAATCTCATCACGCTCTTGAAAGGAGAAATCTTGAGAAACACACGATCGCCCACCTCAAACTCTAACGGTCGACGTCTTCTATTAGCATAACTCGAGAAACGGTCTTGAGCAGCTTTCATCCTACTCCGAATCAAATCGATCTGATCCTTCATGTGCTGAACAAACTCCGGTGTAGAAAGCTGTCTCTCGCCAACTTCTTCCCAACAAATCGGGGACCTGCACTTTCGACCATACAACGCCTCAAACGGAGCCATTCCAATAGTGACTTAATAGCTGTTGTTATACGAAAACTCCACCAAGAAAAGCGAATCCTGCCAGCCACCGCTGAAATCCATCACTACCGCTCGCAGCATATCTTCTAAAGTCTGGATAGTCCGCTCAGACTGTCCATCTGTCTGTGGGTGATAGGCTGTGCTCATCGCCAATCTCGAACCCATTGCTGCTTGCAGACTCTTCCAAAAGCGAGAAGTGAACCTCGGATCTCTGTTAGACACTATCAAAACCGGAACTCCAACCACATGGTCGATGTACAATTTCGCCATCTTTTTCATCGAACACCTCACATCATAGGGAATGAAATGGGCTGACTTTGAAAGTCTATCAACCACAACCTCTCGAGACCACAGATTCACACCAGCAGGAGTAGACACAGAAACAACATCACACAGTGGGGAAGAACTCAACCCACGCTCAAACACAAACATCTCAGATATGTAAGAGTGTGATGCACCAGTGTCAAACAAAACTCTCGCAGGATAATCATAAATAGAGCATGTACCTCTAATCACCATGCCCGGAGTCTCCTCAGCCTGATCTCCTGTCAAGGCGTTCGCCTGCGCCTGTTGGGGGATTTGAAACGAGGGTCGGGAAGGTCCTCCAAAACGAGACGGCTCACGGGGCTGAAAACCAGATCGCTGGGACTGCGCAAAAGGTTGTTGTCGCTGAGAAGAACCACTAGCGGGACCCTGCTGCGACTGACCAGTAGATCGCCCTCCAATCGAAGGACACGCTTTAGCAAAATGTCCCGGCTGACCACAAAGATGGCAGAGTCCTCTAACTCCACGACACTCCGAAGTCTCGTGTCTCCCTCCGCACTGACTACAAAATCCGCCGCCAGAACCACCACCTGAACCACTGCCAGAACCAGAGCTCACGGAACCAGAAGAACTCGAATGGCCCTTCTTCTTGAATTGCTTCCCTCTAGGTCTAAACTGCTGGCGACTCGACTGCTGTGACCCCTGAGAAGACTGATACGACTGCGACACCGCTTGAGCTGGCTGAGAAGCACGCACGGTCGTCTGATGCACTGGAGCCTCGGGATCCATCAAACTCTCCTCAATATCAACCGCATTGTTCACAGCTTCCATAAAGGTCGCCGGGGACCCAGACAACACCATCCGATAAAGGTCAGGTCTCAAGCCCTTCAAGAACTTGTTCCTCTTCGTTCGCTCTTGGTTCGCCGTAGCTGGCATGTACACTAGAAGCGCAGAAAACCGCCTCGCATACTCGGCCACACGCATATCACCCTGCTTCAAATTATCAAACTCACGCTCACGGCTAGCGAAGTAGGACTCTGGAGTGTACTCGCGTCGAAAAGCCTCACAGAAAACATCCCAAGTGAGCACCGTCCCACTATCTCGAAGCATCCTAGAAGTACTCCTCCACCAGCGCTGCGTATCATCTTGCAGCTGCAGCACTGCCAGTTTCAGTCTCTTTTCTGGGGCGTACTCCAGGGTATCAAATAGCTCCTCCATCTGAACAAGCCACGCCTCAGCCCTAGCACCACCTCAGTACCGGCCAACGTCGGTGGGTTCGTCCGCTGAAATCGGGCTAAGACTAACTCCATTCCACCTATCTGCCTAGTGACGTCCTCAACCTGATCGTCATCATCACTACCTGCTCTAGACTCCTCCTCAGAACGTCTAGTCCTCCTACCTCCTCCTCGTCTCGGCGGCATCTAAACGAGCCTAGAGGTAAGATCTCACAGCAGATATAACAACAAAACAGATAATAGATCACATAGGTCACAGAGGCAATCAAAATCAAATCAAAACTCTGTGCCTAGACTCGAGTGTGATCAAAGGAAATCGAGCTTATCCCAGTTTAAGCTCTGATATCAAAAATGTCAGGTCCCGTGCTAATTACTAACAATTAACACATAATAAACGCAAAACACGGAAGCTTAAAATCAGGGCTTAAAATTTTTTTCGAAATACAATGGGCCTGAACTTCAAATCATACATTCAAAATATTCAATACTCAAAATATGAGTTAACTCAAACTCATACAACAAGTAACCACATAATATCAATTCAAAATACAGATCCCCAATACAAGATAACACTGGGCATCCACCGGCTCAATACATATTATATATAGACTGGGACTCAGGGACGAGGGGATCGGCCAGCTGAACTTCCACTCGGTCCAGCTTGGTTACCTGTATTTCCTGCAAGTGGGTAACGCAGACCCAAACAAGACAAAAGCAGGAAAACAAGTACGAGGTCAAGACTCAGTACGAAGAGCTATCAAAGCAGATAAACATGCAACATGCTACAAATCAATGCTATGAATGCATGAGGGCTATCAAGAAATCGGATAGCTAGACCAGTCTATCAACTGGCAATTCAATCAAGCCTCTATACCACGCACAGCCAATCAGCCGGTGGAAATCATCGGTCCGTGATCATCGGGGCCCGTCAGCCCATCACAGCTCGGTGGTAGATACTCGAATCCGGTAGTCACCACTCCGACGATAGCGTTGGACTTTTCGGGCACGACTTAACAGTCGGCCAGTCACAACGTGGCACCCAATCAGGTAATCAAATCAAATCTGTCAATTCAGGCTCAATATGTATGCATGAGGTGGTAGACACTCGAATCCGGTAGTCACCACTCCGACGATAGCGTTGGACTTTTCGGGCACGACTCAACCGTCGGCCAGTCACAACGTGGCACCCAATCAGGTTATCAAATCAAATCTGTAAATCAGGCTCAAGATGTTTCAATCGAAAGAGAAGTTCACAGGGAACCCAGCGCCACCGAAATCACTCAAATCTTCGGCGAAGAACGACGAAAATCTAGGGAAGAAAAATCTCGGTGAACAGTAGCTCTACGAGGGTTTGAGAAAGAAGAGATAAGGAATCTAGGGAAGAAAGCCTCGGTGAACAGTAGCTCTACGAGGGTTTGAGAAAGAAGATATAAGGAATGGCTGGCTCAAAATAATTCTAAGTGTCGATCAACACCTCTATATATATACATCTCAAATCTCTCGACTGCGGCTCACCAATCCAGTCGTCTTGAACCGTAGGAATCTTACGACTGGCACTCATGCTTCCTACAACAAACCAGACGCAACAATCCAGTCGCAACTATCCAGTCGCAACAATCCAGTCGCAACTATCCAGTCGCAAGGCGCTAAACCAAAAGCTGGTAGACTCATCACAACTGGTACCAGACGCAATCCTCGAAACGCAGTGTTTCAACTTAACCAGACGACGTCGCGTTGCTCCCTCGACTGGTTCCTCAATTCCACAGCTGGTCACCCAGTCGCAATACAATTCCTCCCGCGACTGGTTCTTCAATTCATCGACTGGTCATTCTCTCACGAGCGCAACGACTGCCAGACGCAACACAAGCGCAACAACTGATTTTTCATTTCCACCAGCTTTAAGCTACAGTAACCATCAAATTCCAAATCCTACCAGTCGTTGGCTACAGTACGGTTGATTCAATACTTGGAGGAATTCGACAACTCTATAACTTTAAAATTCACGTGGCTAAATCCAAACAATAAAATTAACCACTAATCTAAATCTGAATCCTCACACTACGTGTTTTGTTATCAGGGGCTGAGGTGCGACGTCGCGAGGATCGTGGTTTTCTTCAGAATCATGAATTTCAGCTCGGGTCCCGACCTCAGTTGCACAATCCTATGTTTCAATCCTTTGTCTAGGACTCGCGGCGGTGGATACTCCTGATGTCCCCTATTACCACCTCGGGACCCGAGAACCGAGCATCACAGCCAGACCCCGACCTACGCCGCTATATCAGTCACCCGAGGACTCAGGCTCGGGTCGAGAGCATTTCCCGAGGATAGTGTCACGACTATCAAAATCCAACTCGTATACACCTTTTCTTATTTGAACGACAAGATCACCGAGAATCGCGAAGAGTATCTCGCTCAAGATACTCTATTCATCAGGATATGCTCATCTCCATCGCCTAGCCCCTCTATAAATACCAGGTACGCCCCCTAATTGTTCATGAACACATTCTCGCATTCATTTGCTCTCAGCACACATATTCTCTTGCTCTTTTGTGCTCTCGCATCCTGCCTGACTTAAGCATCGGAGGGGCTTCACCGGACACACTTCCAGCATCATCTGACTTGTGGTCTGTGGGTGCAGACATCCCGAAGAACCGCCTTCCAATCGTTCGCAATCCCGACCACCGACGTCCCATCCCATGTATATTAAAAAGTATAGAGAAATCTAAATTTTTATAAACAATTTTTCTTTTTCCTTACTAAATGAACAAATTGAATAGTTAACCAGAAAAAAGTTATATTAGTAGAAGAGTGAAAAAAATAATGCTAAATATAAAATATTGGTTATCTAATTGTATGGACGAGAAAAGAAAATTTTATTTATATACATGGGACGATGGTATATTATTAATAGCTAAAAATTAAATAAACCCCTCTAAACATATATGATATTGTTTTCTTTAAATGTGTGTATATGTATATATATGTGTATTATTATATAAATATATTTTCCTTGGAGTAATAATTGATTATCGAGAGTATATATATATATTTCTTGGAGTTATCATTGATTTTCGAGTACAGTTGAGACATGGCATCCCAAAGACTCTACACGCATGTAATGATTTAATACAAATACTATAACAATGTGGAGATGGAAAAACTTTTGTAAATATTAAAAAAATGGCCTTGCATGATGCAAACCACCACATAGATTAATATGACCCATTATTGACACACTTTATCTTTGTTTCTTGGGTAACTGAAAGGGTAAACGCGAACTCCCCGGAGGTAATAACTTTTGCCACAGCCAAGTTTGAACTTCATGAGTTTCTTGGAAGTTAATAATCTGGTGTAAGTCAAATGAGATTTTTAGTCTGTCGTGAAATTAGGTCATTACCCCGTTCACCACTCTGAATCCATGTATTTTTTCTCTTTAAGTTGCAAATACAATTAGTAGTAGCTGACTCGTACTAAGGATTAAGGATTGATATAACATTTGTGGTTTATCCAACTGGTATGATTTATAGACTAAGGAAAAGGTTTACCCGATGTACCTGACGACGTAAAGTGGTTGCGAGTTTCCATTACAAATTCTCAACCTCCACAAACAAATTTTCATGTTCATTTGCTGAGGATAAACCATGAATGTGCACAAACACAAAAATTTCTATTAACCAAATATAGACGCATTTACAGAAACTAAAAATTGCCTGTAATCACCGTGGTCTATTTTCTCTAACGTGAAAGGTTTCAGGATTTTCATCAACACAAAAAACTCTCTGTTTCAGAAGTTTTGAAATAGTAGTTCATTCCAAACATCAGGCACCCCCGGCAAGCACCAGTGTATACAATCTGAATAGGCTGCGGGATTTGCCACTCTCTCTGGACTCAATGGCTCCCAAAACTTACGGTATATGGTGGGGTGACCATCTTTTCGGTACTCGGAGAGCTGAGTGATGTTGATGACGGAAACTTTTGAACCCAACCTACTCAATACCTTATCGACCATCTCCATTGTGGGCAAGTCCGACCCGGTGCCCCAGTACCTCTCATCGTATATCGGCTCTTTCTCATCATAACAATTGCCTTCGCTTCCTGGCTCCCAATCCTCCTTACTGTTGAGCAAAGGAGAGTTTTTAGGAAACCAAACAATACAAATTTTAACAGCAAATATGATATGTTTTATGAAGCACAATTCTCTTATCAAACTTCAGCAGACTCTCTGAGAATTATTTGTTTTTGAACCATCTATTCTCTTGCAACTAATGTAACTTTGTTTCAGATTGGGGTGATAAGCGACACATTTCCATCATTGTTTGTTTCGAGTATTTCAGAAAACATATGGTTGTCAAATTTCAAATTCATGCAAAATAATGTTTCAAACATGCTGTTTTAAAAACAAATGAGCTTCCGTATCAAAGAAAGTTCTACTCAGGCAGCACAACGTACGCGAAATGTGTAGGTGACATGGTCATGAAGAAGACTTTTTTCTCCAGGGGATCAATATGGGAGGATACCCAATCTGCCCAGGCGTCCATGGCCATTTCCATACCTCCAAGGCCATCAATTTCTTCACACGCCATGTTTTCTTGATCACCCCATCTAATATATGAACATTGACATGTTTGCCACAAATTAAATTTCCATCACAATGGTACACATCGTTTTTTTTTAAATCGTCTAAAATCTGTCTCATGCATATTTGAGGTCAGATCAAATTAGATACTTACAGAAGCTTAACCGGACCTTGCCTCCACCACAGATACGAATTGAAGATAAGTATATCGGCATGCTCCCATCGGGATGAGTGTCTAAAAATTGAGTCTGGCCGCAATATTCTTTCATCAAGCCGGTGATCCACTGCATCATCAGAGTTTGATTCCGCAAGAAGAGGAGCCCAAAGAAACTCAATTGTCGCATTATAATTCTGTAAAGGTCATAAAAATTCATAACAAATATAACAAACAGTATTACTGCCATCAGACATATGTCCTCAAACATCATTTATAATGCTCATGTTAAACAATATAACGTCTAATGATATTGATTCAAGAGAAGCCTTACATCTCTACTTACAACCCTCATATATGTTAATATAGATATCCGAGAAAGTAACTTTAGCCACTAATATTATGTGAACTTAGAAGATACTCAACTGAAGATATTTCACTAGACTTAGTCTCTCATTATCACCTCAAAGAGAGCAATTTACCTCTGCCCTGAAAATAGTAAGTTCGGAATTCGGTGTGATTGACTGCTTATCCGCCGGAATTACAGACTCCAACAAACACAACAGTGATATCCATTGCCCTCTATTCAGTGAGTCCCCAACAAACATTAGTCTCTTTCCCCTCAGTTTCTCCCAAATTTCAGTGGCATTCCACCTACATTCTCAATAACAAGAATTCACCGATGAACGAAATTATGCCAAAGCACATATTTTCCGTTAAGTAACGCAGGTCACACGGAAACATCAATGGGAGAACACAAGCTACCTCTTCAAATTGCAGTTATGGGGTTGCCACCTCCAAAACTGGTAACCTGAATCATGTCTCCCATGCTTGTGGCAAGCTAACTGATCGGACATGTATGGACAATCAGATTCATTATACAATGGATATGATGTGTTATCAAAGACCCATTTGCCGGAGAAAAGGTCACAGGCCTCCGCCTGCGCCTCCTCTCTCCGACCGCTAGGCTCGGTTTTGTGGACGCCCCAGGCAGCTCTCCTCCCGCTGTACGTTACTGTGGATCTGCATGTACTGAATTTATCTAAACCAACTGCAAATGCCACCACCAATAACAATCATAAGAAGCAAAGATAATCACTTGAGATTCATAAATCAACTCAACCATGAAATCTAACAGATAATGGAAAATACCCATCCACCATAGCAAGAGATTTTGAACTCGGATACGATAAAGATAATGTGTTACAGAGAGGCGGACCTGGCTGTTTCTTGGGAAGAGTAATGTTTTGTGCAGGCGTGGAATTGAAGAAAGAAACGTCTTTTACAACAGAACGTTGGTCCCGATCTTCGGAATCACTGTGAGATTGATCCTGGTAAACTTGTCGGAAGTTACATTCGTTGTAGAGGATTGAAAATGCTACGAAAACCAAAAAGATAAGGGCGATAACGGGGAACTGCGACTTCTTCTTCTGCCATCTCTGCATTGTTCTCCTCCGTGCTTGCCCAAATTTCGTTCACTGGTCCTGATTGTGTTTGGAAAATTTCAAGAATCAGGATCTTGAAACCGACAGTGACTCCAGTAGAAGAAATGGTGATAAATGAGCAGAGGAACTTGACGATCTTTACTTGATTTGTTCGAATGCTGATGACTGTTTTATGCTAAAAATCTATTCATTCCAATAATGAAACAAAATTAATTTGCACTACTTTTCATGTACTCCCAACAGTAATGTCCCTGAACAAGTGGGACCGTCGGAGGTGACAAGGGCAAAAAAGCGGTTGAAAATGTCACCTTGTTATTTGACTCTGTTCCGTTAGAGTTAGATAAATTTAGTTTCGGTACGTAGGAATAAATCGTCGATATGTCCGAGTGGTTAAGGAGACAGACTCGAAATCTGTTGGGCTCTGCCTGCGCAGGTTCGAATCCTGCTGTCGACGCTCGCTTTTTCCTATTTTTTTGTCTTTTCGTGATCCATTGTAGGCTCCTTTCAAATCTAGACCTAGTATAGTCTCCAATTAATTTTTGCAACCTTTCTAGTTTCCATCATTGTGTTTTCTGTTTATATTTTTGATTTTCAACTAATCTCAGATCCAATTTAATAATGACAGCACAGGGAATTTAAACGATTCATTGCGATGGATTATTTTGTTTCGGGTCTATTAAGGCTGCGTTTGGTAGGTAGGATGTGATTGTTAACTTGAATGATAATTTAAAAATAGTTGTGTGATATTTAATATCTGAGATTTGTAATTTTGTGTTTGGTTCGATTTTAAACAGATTGATTAAAATCTGGTCCAGTCTATCATTTTACCAAATTACCCTTGTCACATTAATTGCAACCGTCACCGTAAGCACACCATTTGGTTCAAGAAATTTCTATGGCCTTTGCCTCTTGGCTTCTTCACTTCCTCCTTGGGCACAGTCACCGTAAGCACACCATTTGGTTCAAGAAATTTCTATGGCCTTCGCCTCTGGCTTCTTCACTTCCTCCTTGGGCACAGTCACCGTAAGCACACCATTTTCCATCGCCGCAAAGATTTCCTCCAGCTTCGCATTCTCCGACAGCCTGAAGCGGCGGAGGAACTTGCCGCTGCTCCTCTCTACATGGTGCCATTTGTCGTTCTTCTCCTCCTTTTCACTGTTTCTCTCTCTCCTGCTTTTAAGCACTCCCCCTTCTTCGACCTCCACTTTGACCTCCTCCTTCTTCAGCCCCGGGATATCTGCCTTGAAGACATGGGCCTCCGGCGTCTCCTTCCAGTCGATTCGCACAGCTGCGAAGGAGGATGCGCCCTGGGCCTGACCAGCACCTGAGAATGGGAACCCCTGAAATGGGTCCCAGATATCTAGCGAGAAAGGGTCGAAGATGTTGCTCCGACGGTTGCCAAAGATGCTAGGAATCAGAGACATTGTAATTGAGGGGTAAAAGTGTACACTTTCTTCAATCAGCAAGATCGGATTAATAATAGCATATGTTGCAATGGGACAACTTATCAGCCCATTTATTACTGTGCAATTTTGTAATCGCGGGCCAAAGGATTGTAGATTGTCTGTTAAAAACGAACCAAACACGGGATAATTTAACAATCTCAGGCTAATCCGCTGTACCAAACGTAGCCTAAAATGATTGGATAGGAAAATAAATAGCAGGAGACAAACATTAAAGTTGTAATCGACATTATTACTAATCATGAGCTACAAACTAACCGTGGGTCTATTATAAATATAGTACACAAGCAAAAAATATCAAATTTCATAAAATTAAATGTTTTTATATCGATTTCATTTTTTCCCAAAATGAAATGATTAGGGGTCAACTATACTAAGACTAATTTTACGTTTACCGTGTCCATCCAACACGTTCCGATTTAGGAAAAAAATTATTTTTTTGGCTTTGAAACCAATATCGAGAAGGGAAGAATTTTTCGATTCAGTCTACCATAACTTTGAAAAAAATATTGATGCGTATGGGGCTTGTATGAATTGATTGGCCCAGCTGGCCTGGCAGATGCCCCATTTCTCAATTAAACTATGCAACGCGTTCTTCGCTTTCCTTGTCAGCAGAGTTTCAGAAGTATTTTTATAATCGTTGTGATTATGTATTATAAAACAAATAAAATAATCCCCATCTCTGGAAAGTAATCACTCTTTTGATAGTTAATTGTAGTATTTACCAGAATGGGATTGTCACTTGTAAGCAATCAAATGATTACATGCTAAATTTTACTTTGTACATAGAGCCTAACCAACCTAGGTAGACCACTGGATAATTAAGTGTTTTTAATCATCAAGTAATCACTTGTACAGAAAAAACCCAACTTACGTAATACCCGTGGACAACGTTGTTTAATCATTAATAATTAGTAGAAAGTCAAGCATATCATCTCGTGTGCGTCTTTTAATTAATTAATTAATGATTATGGTTGTATTTAACATAACTTATGGATACATACGGTGGGGCTCAAACATGATATGGCATGCCATAACTAGAATTTGTAACAATGGCTCAAATTTCATATATGATACCCTTGCTCGCGATATGAGCCTCTCGAGGTGGCTTTCTCAGTTCCAGATCCTGGATGGATGAGACCAGAACACGCATTTTCTCTATGTATTTCAGTCCGAAGGTTAAATATTCTGGAGGGATAAACATGGAATACACACAAAATAAGGAAAGAGTCACACGTAGAATCACATATGATCAGCTCAAACCAATAAACAAATCAAGAGTTTCGAGAGACTTATCTTGTAGAATTTGATTCAAACATGGTACACATAGTATAAATAACTTAGATATTTCGTATATTTGATTTTTTCATACGTCCTTATCCACGTCACTACATGTTATGTCGTGAAGATCCTACACCCTCTAATCACTTCTCCTAAATCTATTATAACCTACCATTATTAATTTTAGCATTCCAACTTTTGTTAGATGAATGTACGCCACGATTTACAACTATATATAAAATTCATGTGTGCTGAATTTCATATATGATACCCTCGCGATCTGAGCCTCCCCAGGACCCCAGGTGGCTTTCTCGGTTCCAGATCTTGGATGAAAGTGCTCGGACATGGATGACACTCAAACACACATTTTCTATCTGTGCTTCAATCCGAAGGTTCTGAAATGATAAACATGGAATACACAAAAAAAAAGGAAAAAATCACACATAGGATCAGATATGATCAGCTTACATCAGTTAAAAAACTCAAGAGTTTCGAGAGACTTACATTGTACAATTTGATTCACATGGTACCACTTCTATAAATAACCCAGATATGTCAAATATTTGATTTTTTCATACATGCTTATCCTCGTCACTACTTTGACTCACGTTGTTATTCTGGAGTACATCCTGACGCCCTCTAATCGCTTCTCCTTAATCTATCATAACCCACCATTATTAATTTTAGCATTCCAACTTTTGTAAGATGAATGTACGCCACAATTTACAACTATATATAAAATTCATGTGTGCTGGTTGGACGAAAGGGACGTATGTATGTATGAAATTGCAACGGAATGATGCCGCAGCATAATATCTCACTATTGACCCCGTCTGGGTCAATAACTTTGACCTTTCAACTCCTTATAGTATATGATCAATTTATCTCCGCTATTTAATGTAGTTTATATTGTTTCAACCTTTATCTTCTTGTTCCTCTCTACTCCATGGGTCTATCTTCCCGTCCCTTAAGTCTATGTTTTGTAATCTTCTGCAACCTTTTCTTGATTTCTCACTCTTTGGAATTTGCCTTCAATGGATTCAATACATCGGGTGTTACTATGGGTGGATCGACTGACATAGAGGCCAGTGGAGCTCTAAGACTCACACCAAAAACTCCAAATCTTATAGGACATGCTTTTCATCGAGATCCAATCCCCATGTTCAATAGCAGTCCCAATGCTTCTTCATTCTCAACATGTTTCGTCTTCCAAATCCTGCCTGATCTGGCTAGCCGTGGAGGATTTGGGTTTGCCTTCACTTTGTCTCCATCCCCGGGATTTCCTGGCGCGGAGGGGGGTCATTATCTGGGAGTTTTCAACTCGACGAATGATGGGAGCTCAGCAAACCATATCTTTCTTGTGGAATTCGATACGGTGAATGGGTATAATGAAGAGTTGGATAAAGATGGGAATCATGTGGGAATCAACATCGATGGAATGACACCAGTAGCTTCCGATTCGGCTACGTATTCTGTCAACGGGACTAGAGCAAAAGAGGAGATTGACTTGGAGAGTGGAGACCCGGTACAGGCTTGGATTGAGTATGATGGGTTTGGAAAACTTTTGAATGTAACAATTGCTCCAATAGATTCTCCCAAGCCAATCATTCCTTTGCTGTCTGAATCCATCGACTTGTCCAAGGTTGTAAAAGATAGCATGTATGCTGGATTTTCGGCTGCGACTGGACAGAAATACAGCTCCCATTACATCCTTGGATGGAGTTTCAAGCTGAATGGGATTGCTGATCCACTGAATATTGACAGGCTTCCTTTTGTGCCCAATGTGAAATCATCTTCTACATCTAATGTTAAGTTGAAAAATGCACTTATTGCGACCTTTTCTGTTATAATCTTCTTACTGTTGTTAGCTTTAGGGGGCATATTTGTTTATCGGAGAGTGTTGGAGTTCGAGCATTTGGAGGATTGGGAACTGGAATGTCCCCGTAGATTCCGTTACAAAGACCTTTACAAGGCAACTAAGGGGTTTAAAGAGAGCGAAATTATCGGAATTGGGGGATTTGGTGCAGTGTACCGAGGTGTTTTAGAGGCCCATGGGACTGAGGTTGCTGTGAAAAAAATCATGTCAAACAATGCACTGCAAGGATTGAGGGAGTTCGCTGCAGAAATTGAGAGTCTTGGGAGACTAAGGCACAAGAATTTAGTGAATCTTCAGGGATGGTGTAAGCACAAAAAAGATCTCCTCTTAGTTTACGACTATGTCCCGAATGGAAGCCTCGATTCATTGCTCTACACTAACTCCGAGAATGGCAAAATTATTTTGAACTGGGAACAAAGATTCAGTATCATCAAAGGCATAGCATCCGGGCTACTGTACTTGCACGAGGAGTGGGAACGAGTTGTCATACATCGTGACGTGAAATCGCCTAACGTGTTAATCGACGCCTACATGAACGCAAGGCTGGGCGACTTCGGGCTAGCGAGATTGTATGATCATGGGAAAAACTCACACACGACAAACGTGGTGGGCACAATAGGTTACATTGCACCAGAGCTGACTCGAACCGGCAAGGCCTCCACGAGCACGGACGTCTTCGCGTTCGGGATTCTACTTCTTGAGGTGGCTTGTGGGCGCCGCCCGGTGGTGTGCGAAGCGGCACGGAACGTGATATTGGTGGATTGGGTGGTGGAGTGCATGCAAGTGGGCAATATTTATGATGCGGTCGACCCTCGTTTGGGGTCAAATTATGTTAGTGAAGAGATGGAGATGGTATTAGGACTTGGTCTTCTGTGCTCTCACCCAAGGGCAGAGACAAGGCCTACTATGAGGCAAGTGATGAGGTATCTGAATGGGGATGAGGTGCTGCCAGTTTTCGACCACCTTAGTGCATCTGGTTCAAGGAGAGTCGATGAAATCACATCAAGATTTTTGAGTTTGGGATTGAGTGAAAGCATCATCACTCCTGTGTATAACTCATCTTCTTCTGTAGGGAGAGTATCTACAGGTTCTTTTCACAGTGGTAGATGATAATTGATTACCAGAGTTGTAGGATCTAAGTCAAGAGATATTTTGTAATTATTATTAATGTCTCAGACATTCTTCTTACATCCATTCACAAATCTCAGGACACGATTCATTCAACCCCTGTATCTCTACATCTATTTTACAATGGTATCACTTTTGTGAAACCTATATAGCTATAAACTACTGTCCTCGTGTCATTCTTTCTAAAGTTTGTGGACCTCGTTAAACTACATTCCTTGGTAAGAGATCAACAACCGATGGATGGTTGACTGTCAAAGTCAAGGGTAAGACGGACCGAGTATATTATATGTTACTCGTGGTTGACGAGCAACCGAAATATTGCTAGAATCTACTGTTAATGGGCGACATATTTATGCATAGTTCTGACACTTTTATAAAATAATTTAGCTCTTCATGACGTGAGATGATTGAAGCATTAATACTTTGTTCTTCAATGTGGATAAAGACAATTCACTTTAATTTTGTGAAAAAATTAACCCCATTAATGGGTTAATCCCTGTATAGGTCAGAGACCCTTTAACCCATACATGTTGGTAACTCGAAGGATATGCACGAGTAGACAGGGACGGGGAGATGACTCATATAACGGACTAATTCCCAGATCATACCTCACAATATTTCAGTGAGGAATATGCTCCACACGAGAATCGAACCCGTGAAGTCGGGGAAGTTATTCCCACTTCACCCCATGTCTTACCAACTCGCCTGTGCCCCTGGGGACGACAATTCACTTTAGTACATGGAAGTCTGCTTGTAGGAATTCTTCGGGACACATTATTCTTTTTCATGGAAGGGGTGGCGAAGCGACTGCAGCGAAAAATGGATCTGAAACGAAGCACTTCGTCCATGAACATTGTAGAAAGGAAAGAATATGATATAAACGTTCTTCTCGAATCGCTCCACTACGATGGATCTCTATTTTTAAAACAAGATCAATTATTCTTGAACATCAACATTTTATATATGGCTCGATAAATTACATATTTTCTTCCTAATTAACTTAAGGATCAAGATCCATCCAATATCATAACAATAGTTCTTTTTTATTTATTTTAATTTAATTTTATTGAGCGATTGACAACCTGAAACTCAGGAAATTACCACGATTTACTTTATCTTACTTAAGGTTGTACACCGAAATTAATTTTCTTTTTTTTTTCTTTTTACATATTTAGACATGTTTTTTTTTTTCAGGGCAATTAAGAAATGGGGAAATATCATAGCTCAGACAACATCCATTTTTTTAAAATTATTGAATAATCTTTATATAAATGGTTTTGTATATTTTCATTAGTTATATAAATACAGGATCTCAAATTAAATAGGGCATTGTGGGGGAAAAATAGCAAAAATATATTAGTAAACATAGATAAGACTGTGTATTTAGGACAAAGGAAAAAACTAGAAAAGAGATTACCCATTTAACGGGAGAGTACAGGCTATTAGGCTAAGGGGCTACAAGAGATTGGGCTTTGTCGATGCTACCTTTGTGGGCGCCGTTCATAAAGGCAGTTGGCCATTCAGTAGCTGACACGTGGCGAAAAAAACAGTAGAAAAAAAAAATTAAAATCAGCTGAAAAAAAAAAAAACCCAGCCGGTTTATTTTGCACCTCATAAAACTCTTTTGCAGCTGGTTTTTCGTTTTTTTTTTTAGTAGTTGGTTTGATTTTTTTTTTTAATTCTACTGCTTTTCGCCCCATATCAGCTGCTAAATGACCAGCTACATGTGTGGACACTGTCCACGAAGGTAGCATCGACTCACCCACTCATAGGAGCCCGAGAAACGTGCCATCATTTGATTGGTTAACAGTCGATGCCTAATGTCCACGCTGCCGTACCGCCAAACGAAGCTAACTGTCCCGCGCGTCGAATGAACAATCAAAGTCCCAAGAACCCGGCCTTTTCTTCACTCCAGGAAAATCAAATTTCGGGTAGTGTATTCAATTAAGAAGAATCAGCATTCCCAAATCTTTATAATCGAATAAATTTTGGATTTTTTTTTTTGGAAGAAATCTGGTCTATTCGTTTTCTGAATGGAAGATTCTCCGCCACTGCCGTTTCCTCATGGAACGTCGCATCATCCACCTCGACCATATGATCCTCAACCGCCGTTTTCCCATCCCGTATTTCCTAGACGGGATCGGGAATGTACCGATAATTCATCATCTCACAGAGATTCTTCGATGGCGACTACAAGTGGTCGCTCCTCCGGGGTCAGATGTGGTGTTTGGACTGGTGTCGTTGTAGCGCTCGTTTTCTATTTATTTGGTGAGTATTTACCTGCTTGTGGTAGTTACAAAGTAAGGAACAGGAAAGCATAATCATCATTCAAATTGATCATGTGTATTTGTTCTATTTCTTTGTTTTCAGCTTCTATTACTTCGATATTTGGGGTATATGCAACAGAAAATCTGAGGCTTGGCCCATACTCATCAATACTGATTAATCCAAACCATTTCGTTGTCGAGTCTGTAAAGGTAATTTGAAGTAGATTGTGCTTCAGGCTTGCCTACTATTTTATCATTCTTTTTTCTATTGAAAGTGCTTCCAGAGTTTATCAGAAACTTGAGGGCTTAGCAAAACTGACGTCTTGTTCCATTCTAAGATATTATTAACTTTTACCAGGTGGAGGAACTTGAACAGAAAAATGATTTGATGCTATACAGTTTTCATAAACCCCCCCCTCTGGGTTCTGTGATCAATTGGATCGATAGTCACAAGATTACCTTCCCTGCCAGTACTCACAAAGTAAGTTTAACAGAGTGATTTTGTACTAAACGTAATTTAAGTACTTATATTATTCCCAGGTACCAGATGTATTTTTTATTTTGTCTTGTGAAAGTGGAATCAATGCAGTTTTTTGTTTTACTTCAACTGCAGGAATGGATATTTTATTTGAATGAAGGATCTAGAATAAATATTTCATATTCAGTGAACTCCCAACGTTCTTCATCCCTTGTCCTAGTCATTGCGGAAGGTATTATTAGCTTCTCAAGCATAAGCTCACTTTGATATTATTAGCATAACTAAACAATATAGAAAAAGTAATAGGATAGAATTGTTGGTATTATGCTTGTGGCTTCAGATAGAAGTTAGACATTGCATAATGAGAGGGTTAACGAAACAAGTCTTGTAGCACGATGCTCCACATTTTTTGTTGTGTTGGCATCTCATATAGTGGAATATTTTTATCTTGTTGGTACTTCATGTTGTTATTGCCGCCCAGAACTTTTTTCTGTGATGTGAACCATCTCAGGAAATGAAGGGCTAGATGCGTGGCTTGATAATCCGTCAGACCCAAACACTGCTTTATCATGGAGTATCATTCACGGTAAGATGAAACATAATCTTGTTTTGTCATTTATTGTGGGGCAGAGGCCTTGGTTCAAGTACAATGAGCCATCTTTCTTGTGCACCCTTCGTTCTCCTTAGGGAATGGCACATTTCAGTACGGGATGCCCAAATCTTCTTCCTACTTCATTGCAGTGGGCAACTTGAACTACGAAGTTGTAGAGGCGAGTATTTTTTAGTAATGCTTTCTAGTTACCATTTTAACATGGCAACATTTTTTTTCTTTTTCATTTTTTAGCAGATAAGTTGTTTATTGATGTTGGATGTGCTAGACAGGTGGAATTGAAGATCGGAATTAAATCTCTCCGTTACAACACAACAGAAGCATATCACCAGTGCAACCTTGCGGAGGGTGAATGTACTGTCAACCTCTTTTTCCTAAGTGACAACGCTGCCCTTCTTACCTCTCCTGGTCAAGTATCCGTAAGTCTTAGTTGGTTTCTCATGACAAATATATTGGGCATCTGCACCACTCAATAGTACCGATTCACACTCTTGTTCATCACCACTTGTTTCTTAGAAGTCAAAATTGATTATCATCTGTCTTTAGGGGATGTCTCATGGCGAGTGGAGCGTGAAAATTGTGTATGGACCTCGATGGAGTGTGTATCTCGTGGGCATAGGTATTCTTTTCCCCTGTTAATTCACTAGGATAGTACTAACCTGTTCATTTCTTTTATTATTTCCTCAATTTCCTTTCTGTGCAGGTGTAGTGGCTTCTATTGTACTACTCATCAATCACATTTTGAAGAGTTTTCAAAGCACCAACCAACAAAATAGAATAGGTCCAGCAGGACTCACAGGATCCGAAAGAACCCCGTTGCTTGTGCAAAAAGATGACAACTTCTCGAGTGAGGGTTCCTCTTATGCCTCCGACTCTGACGATGAAGAGTATCTTGGACAAGTACAGGATGGGGATACGCAGAATGGGAAGCCTGTAAGAGACGACGAATACAACAGTGACGTCCGGCGGCTTTGTGCAATATGCTTTGATGCTCCAAGGGATTGCTTCTTCATTCCATGTGGCCATTGTATGGCTTGTTTTGGATGTGCGACGAGGTACCTTTATCAGCCCCAATGATTAATCATACTAGTTGGTTTTTGACATTGCATCTTTATATGCGCTATGCTCATCGGATATCATGATATCCAAATTTCATTCGCAATTTAACAAACTGAAGTATATCTCACAAGAATTTATGTCTCTGTCTATGGTGGAATACAGTGCTCATAGTGTAGTGGCCAACTTGTATTTAAAGCTGTGTTTCTGAAGTTTTGGACATAATAGATAGTAGGTTGTGGCGATATGTTGATTTGATTGAAATATATAAAATCACGATGACATTTTTTTTACTAAAAGAGAGGTACCAGACCAAAGTTTCTCAGATAATCCTTCTGCTTTCTGAACATAACGTGTTTTAACTCGCACTAACATTTTCAGGATAGACCAAACTACAGAAAGATCTAATTTATGTTCCAACACCCGTGGAAAAGGCTATTATGCTCAACACTCAACAGAACCTCCCCAATCGTAGAAAGTTTTGCAAAAATGTTTGTATTTTACACAAAAAATGTTCTTGAAGGCCAAAATTACATTTTTGAATGATACTTAACATTCCCCCTATCGACGCCTCCTTAGACTCGCCTTTCGCATACCTACCAACATTGCTTTAGAACAGTTGGGTTTATATGTGCCATTTACAATAATGTTTCAGTTTCTAGGTTGGAGATGAGATGAAATTGCAACTAGTTATATATTTTTTGCTTCCATAATAGGTTGGTTAGTTCGCTGAAAACAGTCATTTGTGTTGTTTAATGAAGATTCTTTTGTGTGGACTAGGGAAAATCTCGGGAGGTTCAAATTTTGGTCTCGATAAATTTGTTCCAGCCTCTATTTTTTTGTAGCCAATACTAGTACCGAGTTAAAACTAACTAAAATCACCTCGGCTGACCATCACAGGATTGTAGCTTCTTCTGGAAATTGCCCCGTTTGCCGTAGACGCACAAAAAAGGTGAGGAAGATATACTCAGTTTGAGCCAACCACCAAATCTTGCTGCAATGCCCTTTACTGGTTTGTATATTCCATATGTTTGCAAAATATTTTTGTATGTATTAATCTTTATGTCTCGAAGAGAACTGCTTGTTTGCCGTGAACGATTTTGTTGTATATATACATATATGTGATGAAACATTTCCTGAAGTTCAATCCAGTTGATTTTTGGTTGTGATCTGTATGTCTGCTGTACAAATTTCTTTAACCCATTCAAGAAGATAGCATAAGGCTAATAAATCCTATGAAAAAAATCGTCCTTAAATTTGGATTGGATATGTCTATTCTCTAGGTAAGATTGTTACATCAATCACAGGTGGGGCAACATGTCCTGCATTGTCATTTCAATATGAATGCATGTCTCACATACAATGCTTTAAAGGGCCAAAAACTAGATGCCCAGGATCCATGCTATCAAGGAGTTGGAGCCTGTTCGGGTCATTTCAATTTGCAGCATTTCCTCTATGTTTTTTTAAACAATACATTCCCTGAACAAAAACAAACGAGGCATCCATTTCACAACTACATTTTATTTAACCAACCGATCCATTCTTTTTAATATAAATTGAAATCTGTGTACTGTCTACACTTTTGTGCAGTTAAATTAGAAATAGAATGTTAGGATTGCCTAGTTCATTTGACACTCGGATAAGGTGGATTTAAGTGTAACTTCCATGCCCCAACTTAAAAAAAATAAAAGGTAGATTACTTTGATTGGGTTTTGAAGAAGCTGATGCAAGAAATACTGTACACTAAAGTCAGAAAATTGCGATTCATGGTATAAGTTAGCATTGTTTTTTAGTTCTTACCACTACTTTTGATTGGTTTCTTTCAAGCAGTGTGGGCCGGCTTTGGTAGGGAAAATTGTCATTTTCGCTTTCTTGTCCGACGTCTTTATTGGTATTTATTTTTTGTACATATTTTCCTTAGGGCAGTTGCTTTGAGTGAGACCAGTCCCATAACTAATTTCCCATACTTCTCCACGCAAATAGCCAAATACGGGAATATATATTATTTGTAACAATTTTGGATAAATTTGGTTGAACTTGCTCTTATTAATTTTGCTACACTAGTTTTCTTTCTTTTTTTTTTTTAAAAAGTTAACCCATTAATGGGTTAACCTTATATAAGTCAGAGGCCCCTTCACCCATACATGTGGTAAATCGAGGGATATACACGAGTAAGTAGGGGCCCGAGGAAGATGATCCATATAACGGACTAATTCCCAAAGCATACCCCCACAATATTTCAGTGACGAATATGCTCCACTATTTTTCTATAGGCGATGTGTGCGTGTATATGTAAATTTGCGTGCAAAAGGAAACTGTTAAACTACTCTAAGTTTAGAAATTAAAACTAAAAACTGAGTTTGGTATATTTTAGAAAAGATTAAAACAAGGGTATATCAATTTTTTCGGCAGAAAATATTGAGGTAATTTTCTACAGAAATAGACAAGTACTTTTCCCTTCCTGCTCTTGGAAAACAGGAATAGGTAATCCCAAACCCAAAGGGACAATGTGATGACATAATTAATAGAAATTATTATTTTTAGTGGAAACTTTATAGAGAAGAAAGCATTATTAAAGATAACCGAACACATTTTAAAAGAAAATATCTTAAAGATAATGTATATAAATTTTATTTCAAAAATACCATCAATTTCGAGTATATTTGGCTTAGGACGAACCTCTGTCCACCTTGTTTCTATTTTCTACCCTCTTTATTTGCTGTCAGTTAGATGTGCCAATGAAATGATGCCAACCCCAAAGGCCAAGCCGCCAAAGCTATATTTAATCGCCGACAATCATGTGCTAATTAGATGTGCTTAGTCTATTTAATCCCGGATTAATTTAACTTATCCACTCAAGCCATGTGATTAAATAATATGTGGGTGCCATTTCTCCACCATACTTTCTGATTTTTAATAAAAATTCGGGCCCCTGTTGGATTGTTTATTAGATAGCATATATTTATTCTATGCTAATCTGGAGCTAGAGTATAAGACTCCCGTATATTCTTACACCACATGTTCCTATGTATCTGGTTCAAAACAAATAATATTTGATCATTCAGTATTTTTTGAATTCCAATGTTCATTCGAACATCATGTATAAATTACATGGGACAGCATAGATTAAAACAGATGTCATATTCTAGATGCCTAGACTTGTTGCAATAAACAAAATGTGTACACCATCTGAGTCAACACTCTCGAATTAATCAACATTTTGTGAGTGTGTCCCATTAATTAAAACCATGTTGGCTAAGGTGTAAGAATGTAATTGATGTCCAATAACATAACATGGAATTCCAGTACTATCAAATCACACAATAGAGTATATGAATAATATTGTGTAAATAATTTGGATGTGTATCAAGGCCAATTTCTATCTAAATGAGAAATGTTAGTAATATATATTATTACCTTATTATAACTGATTTAGATGCTTAATAGATTGTTTGTTTATATCTATATCTTTCTATTTGATCGTGATACATGATCAAATCGTAATCATATATATGCCATAATTATTTTTGGTGTATGAGTAAAATGTTTTCAAACATAAGCATCCTTCGTGTCGTATAGACTTTTTGATCCGCATATGCTTAAAACTTCCAGAGCAAACTCTTAGTAAGCGATCGATCACTGTCTTCACACGAGAACTCCAAAAAAAGATGTCGAAGCAAACATACAGGATCTGTTGCTGTTTCAGCAGGAGATTCAGGCTTGAAGAAGCCGAGGCCCCGGCAGAAATCAAAGCTTTATTCGAAAGATATTCGGAGAATGGATGGATGAGTTTTGATCATTTCCACGAGTTGTTGAAGGAAGTCCAAGGTGAGGATGGCCTCACAAGCGAAGAAGCACAGTCTGTGATGGATTCTTTCTTCAATGAACACAAGCATCTCAACTTATTCCACCACAGAAACCTCAACCTCGATCAGTTTTTCCGCTTTCTCCTAAGTGAAGTCAACTCTGCGCTCCCATATCCCTCCAAGGTATCCTCATCCCTCGACGCATTGATCCAAGAATGCCCGACTACGATCAACAAACGTTGTTTCTTGTCCGCAGGTATACCAGGACATGAATGCCCCTTTATCCCATTATTTCATTTTCACCGGCCACAACTCTTACCTCACCGGAAACCAGATCAGCAGTGACTGCAGCGAAGTAGCCATCATTGAATCTCTGCGACGAGGCGTGCGTGTTGTTGAACTAGACATGTGGCCTAACTCAACTAAGGATAATATAGATGTACTTCATGGAGGGTAAATAGCACCAGTATTCTATCATAACCTCACCTATAAAACCATGATTAACTACTAAAAAATAGTTTTGCTATTGGACAGGACCCTTACATCTCCAGTTGAACTCATCAAATGTTTGAAAGCAATTAACGAGCATGCCTTTGTTTCTTCCGAGTACCCTGTGATTGTGACCCTTGAAGATCACCTCACTCCAGATCTCCAGGCTAAAGTAGCAGAGGTCCGTTTACACCTCCTCCCTTAGTTTATCGTCATTGTTGCAAAATAATGATCTTTGAATTTGGATTTCTAAGACAAAGGTTATGCTCGGTCCCGTCATCGTGTGATATACGAACTTTCAGTTTTCCCTGCCAAAAACATAGATCCAAACATGGAGTTAATTTTTTTCTATTTAGATGGTGACCAAGATATTCGGAGACGTACTTGTGGGTTCTCTGCCTGAAAGTGTGCAAGATTTCCCGACTCCAGAATCGTTGAAGAGGAAAATTGTCTTATCAACGAAACCACCAAAAGAGTTTCTAGAAACTAAGAGCTCAATTAAACAAGATAATGGCTCTGTAAAAGGGCATGAATCTTTGGAAGAATCAGCCTGGGGAAACGAGATCCCCGATTTCGTTGAGAGTTTCAACTTGGAGGAGGGTTCTGAGAATCAGGAAGAGGACGATAATCACCACGAGAATCAAAATTTACAGCAAATTGCACCCCCTGAATACAAGCATTTGATTGCGATTCGTGCTGAGAAAATGAAGGGTGGGATCAAAGCATGGCTTAGAGTCAATTCTCAAAAGGCCCATCGCGTTAGTCTGAATGAAGAAAAGCTAGAAAAGGCTGTTCTAACTCATGGAACAGACATTGTCCGGTCGGAACGAAATTTTACATCTTGTTTCTTATGTCAAACATATTTACTGTCATAATGCAGATTTTTTAAGGGGTTCTGTGTTTCAGATTCAACCACAGAAACTTGATGAGAGTGTATCCGAAAGGCAGAAGGATAGACTCGTCGAATTTCAATCCTCTAATAGGGTGGATGCATGGAGCTCAGTTGGTTGCATTTAACATGCAGGTCTTTTCACTCTCCGCGACTTATTGAAGTTACAAACTAACTCTGTTGGTTTCTTATACTTGCAAGAATGTTCAATTTTACATGTCAGGGACATGGCAGGCCTCTTTGGTTGATGCAGGGGATGTTCAAAGCAAATGGTGGGTGTGGTTACGTGAAAAAACCCGATTTTTTACTCGACGAAAACCAGGTGTTCGACCCTAAATTGAGATATCCTGTGAAGAAAATTTTGAAGGTAATTTCATTTTCTGAAGTACTTTCATCGTCTTCTAGTTTAATGTCCAGCTTTTCGTTCTTTGATGATTTCTTGTGTTCAGGTTAAAATATACATGGGAGTCGGCTGGAATCTTGATTTCAAGCGTACACATTTTGATCTGTACTCTCCACCAGACTTTTATGTCAGGGTGCGCTGCCTATATATACTTCACTTCAAATTCAATCGTCGTTAATATTTATTGATATTTCACTCGAGTAGGGACGATGAACATGAGAAGTAATGATTTCTTGAATACGCAGATTGGAATTGCTGGAGTTCCAGCAGATTCGACGATGAAGAGAACGAAGACGATCGAAGATAACTGGATTCCTGTGTGGGATGAAGAGTTCGAGTTCCCATTGACAGTTCCAGAACTGGCATTGCTTAGAGTTGAAGTTCATGAATTCGACATGTCAGATAAAGATGACTTTGGAGGCCAAACATGCATACCTGTTTCGGAGTTGAGAGCAGGGATCAGAGCTTTGCCACTCCATGATTATAAAGGAATCAAGTACAAGAATGTCAAATTACTCTTGCGTTTCCAATTTATGTGAAGTTTTGAGAGCACCTGCATTATTCAAATATAACTTGGTATGTTTTTTTGAACAGAATAATAAAATATGTTGAGATCACATTTGTGTATAGGTAAACAATTCAGGAATAATGTATACTTTGGTTTCAATTTTTTTTTATCTTTAAAAAGTTAACCCATTAATGGGTGGGTTAATCCATATATAGGTCAGAGGCCCATTGATCCATACATGTGTTAAATTGAAGGATATGCACGAGTAGATAGGGACTCGAAGTAGAGAACCAATATAACTGACTAATTCCCAAAGTATACTTTGGTTTCATTGTTCATATGTTTTCAGTCATATTAATATATATCTCTCTTCGTGTACTATACTTGCCATACATATTTTAAAGACTTAGTCCTCGGATCATGAGACCAGCAAATTGGTCTCACGGTGTGATAAGTTCAATTTTCATGATTATGATATGATCTTTATTTTCATTTGAATCAAACTATGAAAAATCGAATATTTTTAACTCCAAGAAAATTTTCAAAAATTAGAAAATCAATCACTCAAAGGGATACACTTGAGTCTAGACTAAAAAACATACCCATTGAAAAGAAAAATGAAAAAATTACGAAGTTTGAATCAAAAGAACTGCCGACTTGTATTATGTATTATTCGATCGAATTTCTCCTCCCATTTGCATTAAAAAAGAAAAAAAGAAAAAAAGTAAAATTGTTCATTCATGGGGATGCATTTTCTATGTTCCTTTTTCATATGTTTTTTACGTGGTGGCAATCAAGCCGGCCCACTTTATTAGGCCCAATACTGTAGTAAGTGAATTATCATTTTAGGCCAATAAAGCGAACCTGAAAAATTTATGTAGTTGTGCTACTGGGATTTTAAGCCCATCAAAACGTAAATCGCAATCCAATCCAACAGAACCCCACCGCCGCTTCTTTTTTTTCCGTTGACGCCTCCGAGAAACTGTCACCGGTTCCCCAGGGCGACCTCCGTGTGCACACCATGCACGCCCTGTCCTATTTCTCTTCTCATAGAAATCTTGGAAACTGTTGAATTACTTTGCTTTCGCGGCCAGCTGCAATGGCGAGGAAGAAGACGGGTTCGATTTCGCGAGCCAAGATTTCGAGTCGAATAGATTCAGTAAAGTACGGCGGTGCCGACGACATTGCTTCGAAGCTCGACCAACTACGGCGGCTCAGAGAGGAATTGGCTGGCGTGGACTCTGCTTTGCTCGAGGAATACCTGTCGTCTCTCCTCGACCTCCTTTCTGATAGCTCCAGCCCCGTTCGGAAATCCATCACCGAGTATGCACTTGTGTATTCTAACTATATGGAATGACTCAATTAAGAAGATTAAATTGCTAAAATGATAGTTTTGCAGGAAAATATTAAACTGCTAAAGCAAATGTTTTTTTCGTTGGTCCAAATATTAATGTTCAGTGTCTTCTGACGTTAAAAAGCTTCCCTTATGACTGCATGTTGGTATCAAGTTGAAACTTTTATACTACACATTTTACATTTGTCTTCTAATTGAGCTTCTCCATGCTCCGGCTCTCTCTTGTATAAAGTAGTCGTGACCCTTAATCAGACAGAAAGCGTCGCTTTTCATGAACAGCCTCTATTCATTTCCCGCCCGCGACTAATCTGTTAAATTTTAGTTGCACTACCATATACCTAGGCCAGGCTTCTGCAAGAAAATTATGCTTCTTGACGGAAAAAGATTGTCTTCAAACTTTACCTGTGGATGCAAAAATTTTCGAAATATTGGTTCAATGTGTAAACACAAGCACTTCTATGCAGCAGTTCTGTAAGCTTGCTGGATTTAATGTGTTCATTTTGAGCGTGCACCTTTTACTTTCTGAAGCGAAGCGCTAAACTGCACTGGCATTGAGATTACATTGTACAATCATGTCTACATGTTGTTTTCAATCAATGCAGGATAATTGGCCAAATTGGATTGAAGCACTCCGAGTTATTGACTGAAATTGTTCCGGCACTGATAAATATTCTGAAGGATGATGCACCTGCTGTTGCTCGCCAGGCTATCACATGTGCTACTGATATATTTAGGTGTACTCTAGTCAAAGTTGTGATCCAGGTTGGTTTATGTTTTATATTCTTAATATCATATTGGTTTTTATAATATTGATGTGGCATTGAACTACATGATGATTATTTGGACGGGCTAGGCTCTATGAAATCCTTTGTATTGATCCTTCATGAAATAGGCCTTTTTTCTGTTCTTTTGGTTTAGTGCCTGTATTACTGAATATTTTATTCACTTGTTCTAGCCTCTAGGTGTGAACCAGTTTGTGATGGATATTCTCTTTCCTCCCTTTTTTTGATGCAATAACTACTAACTAGGGCTTGTATTCAAGTGAGTTTGGTGAATTACTCAAATCATCTTGGAAATGTGTACTGAAGTTAAGAGATGAGATATACTCACTGGCGTTTAAGGTGAGTGTGTCACCGTTACATGATGTTTTATTTGCATGTGCAAATTTTTTTGAGGATCTTCTGAGTACTGAATGATACACTAAGGTGGGAAGTGATGGGAGAAGGTTGCCTGCATTGAAGTTTGTCGAGTCGGTTGTTCTACTTTACTCACCTGACCCTAATGGTTCTTCGGAACCCTCTTCTGATCAAGTTTCTGAAGGTAAATTTATTTCTAGTTTGTGTAAGTGAAGTTTTGGTGTGTTTCACTGGATGTAGAATAAACATTGGAATGAATATTTGATGTTTTTTCCCTGTAGAGGAATTCAATGTCTCATGGCTTCGTGGAGGCCATCCTATACTTAATGTTGGAGATCTGTCGCTTGAAGCAAGTAAAAGTGTGGGTAAATTGCTTGATCAACTGAGACTCCCTGCTGTGAAATCAGTTAGTAATCTCATGATTATCGTGCTAATCAAAAGGTCAGTGCACTATGTCTCTCTTTCTAACTGTTGGTGTTTTATTTGGGTCTTTCATCTTTTGTTCTATTGTTTCAGTCTTTCAGCAGTTGCAAGGAAAAGGCCTGCCTTTTATGGTCGAATATTGCCAGTTTTACTCGGTCTGGATCTTTCAGTCTCTGCTAACGAAGACCTTCACATTTCTGGGTTGCGTCATGCTTTGAAGAATGCTTTTGAATGTTGTTTGAATTGTGCACACCCTGGTGCTGTTCCGGTATCTATTTTTCTCTGAGGTTATCTTTAGGGTTTTGTTAAATATAGGACATGTGCATTCCGAGAAACCACTTTACTCTCCCCAATCTTCCAGTGGTAATCCTTGTGTTGCCTTTGCCCTACAGTTTTGTTATCATGAAGCTATTGCTGAACCGTCTTTATTCTTTTTTCTACTCATTATCAACCCACGAATTGTTTCTAGTCGTATTATTTTAGCTGGTATAATTTCACATTGAACCGGACCATGCTGCCGTGTAGCTTTTGGAATTTCTGGAATGATTTTGAATTGGATACTTGATCTTTTGTGGTTTTTATATAGTGGCGGGACCGACTGCTCAGTGCACTTACAGAAATGGAACTTGGAAAATCAGCTGAACAGGAGTGGAAACCAATGCATGAGAACAATGGAACAGTAGACTTGAAAGATGATTCACATGTATCTCAGACTGATGAGGTATTACATTTATATATTTAAGATACAATGTAAAGATTCACCTCTGTTCTACTACACTGATCATACCTTATTCAACATCCCTCTTTCTATTCAGTTATTCATCTACTTGGTAATTTATGATGGAAGGAAACGAATGCAAGTAATTTCTCAAGTTTCTTTCAGGATAGCAAGTCTTCTGATGGAGCACTTGCCATTGAACAGAGTTATGCAGGGAGGAAAAGACCTGGATCACAGGATGGTTCAGATTTTACTGAGGATGAGATATCTGGAAAACGTGTAAAATCAACAGTTGACATTATAGAGGGATCAGCCCATGATACAAAAGGGAATCAGGTCAATGTCCCTTCAGTTGGACAAACTTTATCTGCTGCAGAGAGTGGACCAGTTCTGCAGCTTGTTGCTATGTTTAGTGCATTGGTTGCTCAGGGCGAAAAAGCAGCTGCATCTTTGGAGATTCTTATTTCAAGCATATCAGCTGATTTGTTGGCTGATGTAGTTATGGTTAACATCCGCAATCTTCCTCCCATATATCCTAAATCTGAAGGAGATGAAGTCCCACTTCTGGATCTAGGTGTTCCTCCTGGCATTGAACATGATGCCCACATAAAAAACTTTGTCTTTGTTATTGACAGAAATACTTCCACGTCCAAGCTCTTCTCAGCTGAAAGAAGATAAAACTGGATCGCATCATCTTCCAGATGTGGGAGAGTTTGAGGCAAGTTTCATTTAAATGATAATTCACTAACTCATTTCCTTTATAGATTATGTATAAGTAGCATGTGTTGTTCCTATATAAGTTGGTTTGCTTTCAATTTCTTGCTACTGTAGCATACACAAGAAAAAGAGGAAACACAGGCTACTGTGGATGATGGAAACGCTGCATTTGATGGCCTAGATTTTTCTAGTCAACAAGCATCCGTATCTTCTGATGAATCTGCTTCTCGTGAAGATATTCCATCTGGAATTCAGACTGGTCATCAGGCCATAAAATCTGAAGTCACAAATGCTGAACTTTTGGAGGAAGATATACCTGGCCTTTCTTTGTCCACTCAAGATGGTGGACTTGATGAAAATTCAGGCTCTCTGTCAAATCCTACCAATTTAGAGGATGCTAATAATGAGAAAGTCACTAATTTTGGTAGTTCTCCCGTAGAATTGGCTCAATCTTTGTCAACTGATAGGTCCGAGGAGCTTAGCCCTAAAGCAGCTGTAACAGATGCAACTAGCATCAATTCCTCAACGCCGACTTCGCTCCAGATGATTGCACAGTTGGTTTTCCCCAAGATGACAGCACCTGTCATTGGCCTTGTCGATGAACAAAAGGACCAGTTACAAGAGCTTGCTTTTTTGCGCATCATTGATGCTTATAAGCAAGTTACAGCTGCTGGAGGATGTCAACTGCGTGTTTCTATTCTTGCACACTCTGGAATTGAGGTAAGGCCCCGTTACATAGGTGTGTCTGATTCTTGTGACATGTTTTCACTAATGTTGTTATCTGGACTTTGTTTAATGCAGTTTCCTTCAGAGTTAGATCCATGGAAGTTGCTAAAGATGCATATATTTTTGGACTATGTAAAACATGAGGTAGTTTGAAGAGAGTGTTATTTGTGATTTTGTTCTTTCTGGATCCAAGAATTTGCATTATCTTTTCAGTTTTTATTAACTGAAATTGAAAATTATTCTCGTTTTCTGACTTCTTATTCTCTCATATTCTTGTTGATAAAGCAGCCCATCTGCCCCATTTTCTGTGTCATTGGATGATCTCATTTCTGAAAATTTTAAGCTGTTCGAGATGTGTTCATGTATGAATGCATCCTCACATGTTTCTTTGTATGAACCTCAGCCTAGTGGCAAGAACACGTTACCTTAATGAGAGGCAATGAAACTTGGAATTAGTACTTAGGACATTTCGCTGCTGGCTTTGTCAGAAATTATGTGGAATGACTACATCATCTAATATTTAAAGCTATTATAAATGTGAGACATCAATATAAAGTCATGATTTGACACCTGTGATGCTGGTATGCTTTTGTTTATTTTGGGTAGCTACTCTATAACTTTTTCCTACTGCATAAGCATCACCTTGTGGTTGTTTTCGACCAAGTGTTACTCCAGTGAATGGTCTTCTTGAACTAGGATCCACCTGTAGCATATTACTAAGACCGGTTTAATATTACTAACTTTTCTGCTTCATGGTTTTCTACCATGCTGATGATTCATGTATGTTTCCAGGGGCACGAGATTACATTGCGCGTCCTCTACAGGCTATTTGGTGAGGCAGAAGAAGACCGTGACCTTTTTTCTTCTACAACCGCTACATCTGTGTATGAAACTTTTCTTCTCCACGTGGTACAAATTTTGTTCCTCTCGTTTGTTACTTTTTAACTGTATGGGTATTGCAGTCTTATAACATTGAACTGTTTTTCATGCAGTCAGAAACACTAAGGGATTCTTTTCCTGCTTCTGACAAATCTCTAAGTAGATTGCTCGGCGAAGTTCCTTATTTGCCAAATTCAACTTTTAAATTGTTGGAGTGCTTGTGTTCTCCTGGATGCAGTGCAGATGATAAAGAGTTACATGGTGGAGATCGAGTTATCCAGGGCCTCAGTATTGTATGGAGCCTGATTTTACTGAGACCTCCAATCCGAGATGCTACTCTGAAAATTGCTTTGAAGGTTTTTCCTTTTATTATGTTTCATCATGCAACTTTTGCTCCTGAAGGGACTGGATGCTAGTCTCTATTTTCTCTTCACTTCTACTTTTCTAAGTCTGGTGTTGCCTTTTGAAATTTTGGCTCGTCAAAATTTGCTGAGTTTGGTTCTCAAAAATCATTATCAAGACTATCGTATGAAACATGTACTTTTCCAGCAATGAAAATGGTTTTGTGGTGACCTTATCAGTAAACTAGCCCAGTGGTACAAGTGGATCGCCTATTTTAGTGCAGCATGCAACATTTTGTTGAGTCTGCCTGGTCATTGACCTTCTAATTACAAACCCCTTTCGGGAGTATTATTGCGATCCTAATTTCTCTCTCTTGAACATTCTCATAGATTTCCAGATGAGTTTTCTTAGTTGTCATATTTGGGATTGTGTAGCATTTTGATTGTACATTCTTGCCCGACCTCTTAGTTCTTGTGTGCTTTCTTACCTTACGGGTGGCTGATCTTCTTTTTTTCTTGATTTTTCTTAATAGAGTGCTGTTCATCACCTTGAAGAAGTGCGCATGAAAGCAATACGTCTGGTAACCAAATGATTTACTTGCTTTTTAATTATTCTAGTAGTTATTTCCCCATGACAACCACTTACTTACTCAATTTTTTTTGTTAGGTGGCCAATAAACTTTATCCTTTATCATTCGTATCTGAAAAAATTGAAGATTTTGCCAAGAACATGTTGCTCTCAGTTGCCAATGATGGTCAAACAGTTGTTGCGAATGAGGCTGATGTTGCGCAATCGTTGGTAACTATCTCAAATTTAACATCATCTCAGTAATTTAGTGTTTACATCACTTATATTCAAGCCCAAATGGTCTCCTCAAAATTCTTATTGAGGCCTCATTGTTCAACGTTTTAAAATAATGGACAGCTGGGAAATGGAAAGTAGTGTTATTCCTTGAACTTTATTTTTCAGGAAAAGACAGAAAGGAGGTACACTGGCATCATATAAAATATGAAATCAACGAAGTATTTATCAGCTTATAAAGTAAAGTCTGTTCTTGCCCCTATAGTTTAAGAATCAAAACTTTCTGTTGAAACCTTTTAAGCCAAGTCATCTATTGTCAAGTTATCGCAATTTTGTTGTCACTGGCTGTTAATTGGAGATGCACTATTTGGATCCTCTAGTCCTTATTGTGTGGTAGATTGTGTGTCTAAGAGTCAAATCCACCACTATTTTCTAAACTACCAAATCATTCCCATGATATATTGATTCAGGTAAGTGGATTGTAAGTAATCTTCTCTTGTTGGTTTTCTTATGAGAAGACAAAAAGGAATGCTTTACTAAGAAGTTCAGGATAGTGTTGTGCTCTGACATGGTAGAGCTGTGTCAGCTTGGAAGGAAGCCGTTCTCTCTGCTTTAAGAAGGCCATAGTGCTGTTTCCGAGAAGATGGGCAAACTTTTGTTTTTCAAAACCTGGTTCAGGAATCTTGATGTTTTTGGAATTTGTAATTCGGTATCCTTTATATTTAGGATGAGAAGATTTCAAGTGAGAATCAACCAACGGGAGCAAAAATAAAAAACATTACTGCTGACACTCAGCATCTGGCTACATCTGCAAGCGGGCCATCTTCTGCTGTAGCTGAAGTGCAACGGTGCATGTCTCTATTCTTTGCCCTCTGCACAAAGGTGTTCTTATTGTCATGTTTTTTTTAAAAAGATTTGTTTGCTTTCCTTGTGAATATTGTACTTGTTCTGTCTGAGACAGTAATTTTCTGTTTTGTTATCAGAAGCACTCCCTTATTGGTCAAATATTTGATGTTTATAAAAGCATGTCCGAGGTGGCAAAGCAGGTTTAATGCACTCATGATATATTTTAGTATAGAGTTAAACACTATTCAAATTTATATATTTCTTTTTATCAATGGCCATATGATGCACAGGCAGTTCATCGCCAACTACCATTGCTTGTTCGAACAATAGGTTCATCCCATGATCTCCTTGCTATAATGACAGATTTTCCATCTGGAAGCGAAGAACTGTTGATGCAGGTTTAATTTTTATATAGTCTTGTCACCAATGGTGAGTAGAAATATTTGTATTTTGCTGGTAATCAAGTATACAACTGCAGGCTGTGCATACACTTACTGATGGAACGGTTCCCTCTCCAGAGTTGATAACAACCATACGAAGGTTATATGATACAAAAATTAAGGTGGCCATTATATCTTTCTCTCTATTAACTGTCCCACCATCTGTGTCTTTTGTATGTTGGATATTCCTATAAAATTTCAACTTAACTTTCATGTGCCAGTTCTTTCCATAATTTATTTAAACCAATAACGAGTATATTTTAAAATATGTTAAGCTGAATAATTAAATTTTTATTTTATTTCAGTGCTGGCTACACGACATGTATATGCTGAATTATGATCTATTTTATTCTGGGATTACTGTCCAAACAAACTTAATTGACTTGCAAGTGACATCTATTTTAATTTGGGATTCTTTACAGGATGTAGACATTCTGATTCCGATACTCCCTTTCCTGCCTAAAAATGAGGTTTTTAATCCTTTCCACTGATTATTTGGAATTTTCTTAGTTACTAATTTCTTTTCGATGCATTGCATTTACTGTTATTAAGGTATTTTTTAATTTGATTATACTCAACTGAATCGATCTTTGTTGAGTGTTGCCTTCAATTTATGCCTGTAAGGGATTTTTTTGATCCTTACGGTCTACAGTCTTCAATTACCAGGGGTTTCCTTGACAAAGGGGAAAACAGCATCCCTGAGTGTCAGTTCACTTTTCATGATTAACTTTTAGTGTCTCCATATCTAATTTCATCCTTATCTCGTGTTATTTTCACTAGTCATCAACAAACCTCATTTCTTGTACAACGGTACCTGGAGAAAGCGGTGACTTTCATTTTAAAGCTGATGATTCTACCCAATTGATCTAATTTATTCTATTTGCCATTTTGACTTAATGAAATTATCTTATTTTGGCCCCTTTTTACTTAATGGAAAATAAAATAATTTATCGAATTTTCCAATAATTTTCTCTCTAAATGGGATCTAGTCGTGTAAGCTCTAGTTGCAAACACTCTTAGAGGCTGCGATCCATAAAACGCCATTAATAAATAATTTCATCGACATCACATGAATAAATATTGTAAGCCATGCATTCTGTTCTCTGTTTCTTTATCGATTTATGTAGAGTGTGGTGAGACCCAATGGGTTGAAGGATTCTGTGTGTTTTCAATTCTAGAAAAATGCAAGCTGAAAATGATTTTTAGCTGATTAAATCTTCCTCCCCATCCTTCTCGATTTTTTTTTGCTGGTGTAAGCATGGTTTTTATGCTTTCTTTGGTGTCGTTTCCATTTCTAACTACCAAATTTTTTCCTTTCCTTCTTAGGTTTTGCGAATTTTTCCTTACCTTGTGAATGCTCCACTGGATAAGTTTCAAGTTGCTCTCTCCCGAGTTATTCAGGTATCCAACTGTGTATCAGGTCATGCTTTTTTAGGAAATATTTGGTAGGCAACTGGCACACGCAAAGGAGTAACTATTTATAAAACATATAATTAGTATTTGGATGTGGGATAGTCTTGTATTTCTACTTTACATCTTCAGTTTTTTCAGTCGTTGAGGAATTAATTTTCGTAAAAAAACCAATATTTTTTCTCTCTCAATTTTTATTTATAGAGCAATTTGAATCTTTCTTACCATATCAAATTAACCAAAGCCTGTGCAAAAATAATATTTTCAGAAAATGTCTTGGTGCCCATGCATCTTAATTTTTTTCCGCCATTTGTAATCTTGACTTTCATACTTCCACTTCAGTATTTTCTTAAAAAACTCTGTATAACCTGCATGTGAGAGCACCCTTTAGAAACTGACTTTTTTCGTTCAGGCCTTTTCCTTCAGGATCATTCTATTTACAAAACTTGCTTTCAAATTGTTACATCCAGGGGGTAAATAACTCTGGTCCAGTGATGACTCCAGCTGAAGTTTTAATTGCCATCCATGCGATCGATCCTGAGAGAGATGGAATTCCTTTGAAGAAGGTAATGATTATTCTAACTTATGAATTGATTGTGATTGATCAACGTAGTAACTGGAAATATCCTTATAAGCAGGTCACAGATGCTTGTAATGTTTGTTTTGAGCAGCGAGATATATTCTCTCAGCAAGTTCTGGCCAAGGTCTTGAATCAATTGGTAATAACATTTAAAAACTTGTCACTTTAAAATTTTAGCTTACCTTGTTAATAAATCATATTACATTGCGATGTAGGTTGAGCAGATTCCTCTACCCTTATTGTTTATGAGGACAGTACTGCAGGCCGTAGGGTCCTTTCCTTCACTTGTAAGTGCAAGCTATTAATAGCATCTTGATTCTGTATGGTTTTGCAACTTGGTGGGCATGTTAGATGCCCACTGTGTACTTTCATGTTTATTTGAAAAATATTTCTATTTCGGTTATTAGTTCCATTATACCTTGTGTACAGTTACTGTTAACCATGCGTATTAATTCATTATTTTGGATGTCAAGATATATCTTTTCAATGAGAAAGCTTTACCGTAGACCATCTATGTAGCTTTCGAGAAATTCTCATTCCTTTTCTATCAATATAACGTCAGGGTTCCTCCTTTTGGTAGTTTTTCTTTATCTTGTGGATAACCTCTTTCAGGTAGAATTCATAATGGAGATTCTCTCTCGTCTTGTCAGCAAGCAGGTACCTCATCCAGTACATATCGCAAATTTGTATACTTCCTAGTTCCTATTCCGCAGATACTATATGTGATATGTATAAATTTCAGATATGGAAATACCCAAAACAGTGGGTAGGATTCATGAAGTGTGCTCTTTTGACAAAGCCACAGTCCTTTGCTGTGCTGCTTCAGGTGTGTCATTAACTCGCAAAATGTCGTTTTTTTAGTCATTTCTTCGTCTCTATGTCACTCTGGTCAATGAGACTGGTCGTGTTCGGTTTGAATCATAACCTTCACTGTTAGTTACCTCAATCTCTTTTTAAATGGGAAAAACAAGGTCCTACTGAATCCTATCTTAGGATTATTGAAAATGATTCAGCTGATAAGTATTGCAAGAGTTGTAATCCGAGTGAATTGTGTTACAGACTTTTTATTATCTCTGTAAAAGATTTTATAGGCTCTGGAACCTATGAGTTGTTTCTAAGGCTAATTGAACTATAGATCTGTTAAATGCACGAGCTTTCCATTTGTTCGCCATAGAAGGGCATCCAGTTTTTTGCAATGTCAAAATTAAAACGAAATATTAGACTAAAAATTCTGTTAGGATCTCCGAGCTTTTTGAAAAAGACCTTCTGAACTTCGGTAATTAATTCTCATAGATTTCAAGTCCGCTCATTCATTAATTTATCCCATCCAATATGATGAAGCCTAAGAGCATGAGATGTTCACTTGGTGCTCATTCGGACTGTATCATGAATTCATGACTCATGATTACTCTAAGGTTAGGGACCGGCTGTGTGTCGTGTAACAAACTTGATGGTTGCTCTCTTGGAACGTTTTTTATGCGTTAATAAATCATCTTGATGACAAACCGTGGGATTTGTTGACAACAGAATTGTCTTAATCTTTTCAGCTACCTCCAGCGCAGCTTGATAATGTGCTGAACAGAACGCCTGCCCTCAAGTCTCCTTTGGTCGCCCATGCAAACCAACCACACATAAGATCCTCTCTTCCAAGGTTTTATCATATATGTATTGGTTGTCGGGCTGATTTCATCGTTTGATAGAAGGGTTTGTTAACCATGGATATTTTCCCCATTTCAGGTCCTCCCTGGTGGTTCTTGGCATTGCCTCAGATGCTCAAACATCTAGTCAAACTAAACCAGCAGAGAGTCTGACCGGAGAAAATGGGAATTCAGACAAGGAAACAGTGATAGATAACTCGAAGGAATCATCAACTTGACTGTTGCCCCGAATAGGCCCGCTCATTCCCTTCACATATCTGTTCTTTCACTCATTACGGAACGGGATGAACCAACTTGCCAAAGAATCTTTGAGGTAGACAGCGATTCATATTGAAGTTTTCTTGGACTAGTTGGCCAATTCATTGGTTAATGTGGTGCGGGCTCTCCGTAACAAAGATACACTTGGTGGGTGACTACCTCTCCTTACAGCGGTTCCAGTCACTGGATTGAGATAGGATATAGTAACAGTACTTGTACAGTGTTAGAAATTCCAGAGTTTCTTGTAGTAAAGATACTTCTTGATGCGTGTCGACTGTTTCGCTGTACACCTCAAGTGACGAGTAATTGCGGCACTTGTTCGTGAAAGTTTAGTTTTTTTTAACGATGGAAGTTTCTCTATGACATCTATCTTCTTATTTTTGGTATTTCTCTACGTCAATGCGGCCAACACCAGAACCAGGCAAAGAAAAATAAAGTGAAAATGTGGGACAACATATTTTCATTACTTGTATGGTGATCAAACTATTGTTTAAATTGTAAATTGAAATCGCCAACCAAACTGAACCGATAATCGAATTTTCAATTCAGATATAAATGTTAAAATCGAAGTTTATTCTAATACATTAAAACTAGAAAATTTGGTTTAACCCATTTTTGGTTAAATTTGCTTTAAATATCTAGATCCAAATGTAAATTTACCTCCAATATGTTTGTACTCTCAGACCAAAAAAACTATTCACATCTTCTTGTGGTCACATATTTTTATTCAATTAATATAGAACAAAATATTGAAAATATAGTACTGATATATGATATTTGAGTACCGACTATTTCAGATCAGATACTTATGATATTATATTATAATTAAGTACTATCTGATACTAAATACGAAATTTAAGCACAAGCATTTGTAACAAATGTTGATATTGATAAAATTATCCTAATTTTATAATCAAATACATATATTTTGTACCGAATCCAACTATTTTTACTCAAATATTTATTAATACCATATTTTCAATGTTTTTTATTTATTTATCCATTAAATAAAATATGGCTAACGGGAGTGCCAAGAATTTTTTTTTTAAGATCAGGGAATAAAAAACACTTTTCTGGAAAGCAAATTAATTTTGGATTTTGAGATTTATAGTCATTTTATCCTTGCTTTTGATTTTTGCTTTTTTTTAATACTTTTATACTTAATGTTTCCAGGTTTTATTTACTAAGGCTATTACCGGTTACGTGCTTGGGCCCATCTCAGATTATTAACTAGGCTATAAGTCAGTAGTTGGGCTGTATAGGCCCATTTGTGGCGCCGGAAATATTTTGTTTGCCGGCATAACTCGGAGAGTTAATCGGTGGAGCATGGGTGTGGGCTACTACAACATTCTTTCAGGTGACCGCAATGCCCAAGAAGATTACCTCGAAAAAGCTTACCGCAAGCTCGCCATGAAATGGCATCCCGACAAAAACCCAAACACCAAAAGGATGCTGAGGCCAAATTCAAGCAAATCTCCGAAGTTGCCGATGTATATTTCCGAATGCCAATCCACGTGCAATGAGCCAGTTGTCTTCTCCGTAATTCTTGGTTTTGTTTGTTGATTGCACGTATTGAGCGATCCACAGAAGAGGGCAGTTTACGATCAGCACGGCGAGGAAGGACTGAAGGGACAGGTCCCGCCTCCACCTGGAGCTAGTGGATTGTCAGGGGATGCGGGCGGACCGACAACCTTCCGCTTTAATCCCCGCAATGCAGACGACCTTTTTCCAGAATTTTTGGGTTTTCTACGCCGTTTGGCGGGGCAACGGATATGGGAGGCAGGTCACGGCTCTCTTCAGGTTTCCCGAAGCATATGGAGGATATTTCTGCTTCATTTAGGAATACTGCCGGTGCGGAAAGGGTCTCTGGTGGTGTGCCACCACGCAAGGCTGCGCCTATTGAGAGGATTCTACCTTGTAGTTTGGAGGATTTATACAAGGGAACCTCCAAAAGGATAAAAATTTCGCGGGATGTTGCGGACGCCAGTGGGTGCTTTATAATCTTTAATGTGTGGAATCGGATTTATTGATTTGTAATTGGTAGGAATTTAATTGGCTTTTGTTACGTTAACTTTGCATGATTGGAAAAAAAGGACTTTTCGGTTCTCCAACGAAATTGTTTGATTCCTAGCAGAAAAGTGTACAATTTATAGATTGCTGTTTGCGAAAGAATTGAATTGACTGGTCAACTTATGGGTTAGAAAATGTCAAACTTTGGTTAGTTTAAAGATGCTAACTATTCAAATTTTTAAAAAAGTTGATTTTTTTTATGAAATTTACCGCTTTTGTAATTTCATGTTTTTGATTGTGTAGTCTAGTTTGCTCACATTGAGGTGCTATATCATCTTGTGGTCATAGAATCAAAATCAGTAAATTTAGGTGAATTGTAAGTAAACTTAAAAGCCTACAACAGTACAAGAATTCTATAACTGATGCTTTTGTTTAATGTTGTGGCTGAATTTCTCACCTGATATAGAAAATGGCACGGCATTTCCATTTGTTGGCAGCTTGGTCCCAGTTTCAGCAATGCATATTGATTACAGTCCTTCAAGTTCATGCTTTGGCAGAGCAGCCATACCCTGCTGACTATGAACATAAGAAGGTAAGACATCTGCTGGCTGCCTCTGGTCTCTTTTTAGGATAATGATTTTACGTGTTCAGGCCCACCAGACTACTATTGCTCGATTATCTTGATGAATAACCGATAGAAACATCTGTTTAACATTTTATCCCTTGCAGGCTCAAGTCATTGGATTAGTACTACTAGCACCATATCAAAGATTGTTTTGTAGCTGGGACTAGTAATTTAGGATACTCACAGTCATGATTTCTTTTGAATGTGCTGACAAGTTTGTCTTCTATATTTCCGAAGGTTTATGTCAGATTTTACATTAGATGTTTGCCTTTATGGACACTCTTGAGATGTATTCGGATTGATGTAGAAGCTCACGGTTCTTTTCCTTCTGACTAATAAATCTGATGCTTGTTTCCGTTTGATGATCGTTGTCCATCAAGATTTGTAGCTTAGTATGTCTAGTTCGAATATGTAAATTGATGTCTGAAGAATTGTCAACTTCATGCTACATCAATGCATCATCACTTGCCATGTAGTGAACTAATTCCCAAATATATACTGATTAAAAAACATTTACCGTGTGTTACTAAAGGATTGAATATCTGCAAGTGTTCTTTTATATTTTTTTCCAACCTGCTGATAGATGCCATTATTGGTTCTAAATTCTCAAATTAAAAGCGAACTGTTGGGTAGAACAATATGCTATACATTGGTGACTGATGTAGAAAGGAGATTGATCAGTTTTTATTGTTCTAATGTAAGAACTAAAAATTTATGGTGGAATGAATAAGGGGGACTTCTCGCAAACGTTTCCACTGTATCCCTTTCTTGGGCTCAAGATAACTAATTTCATGATGTTTATTTTTAAGTTTGGAAATGAATGGTATTTCAAAGTACATTTCTAAGATGCCATATCTTAATTGAGATATTGCAATTGATTTGTTTGTGCCGAGTAGCAGTGCTCATTGCCTTATGTTTCTATGTATTTCTGTTTTGCAGGGGACCCGCTACAATGGAGGAAATTCTCACTATTGAGATTAAGCCTGGAGGGAAGAAGGGAACAAAGATAACTTTTCTGGAGAAAGGAAATGAGCAACGAGGTGTCATACCCTCTGACTAGTATTCATCATTTATGAAAAGCGTCATAGCGTGTTCAAGAGGGATGGTAATGGCATAATTTTCACAGAGAAGATTTCTTTGGTTGAAGCTCTGACTGGCAATACTGCCCAAGTGACCACACTTGATGGACGGAATCTAACAATACCCATTAACAGCATCTTAACGCCTAGCTATGAAGAAGTTGTGAAAGGAGAAGGGATGCGCCCAATCCCGAAGGAACCTGGCAAAAAGGGAACTTAGGAATCAAAATCGCCATCAAGTTCCCAACCAGGCTTACCACAAAGCAGAAAAGTGGCATTGAGCGATTATTTACATCCTCATAAACTCTTGAGGTGGAGTATTCTAGCATGTGTAAGATCAAGTCATTTTCCCGGTTTGTCTTCTTCATGGTTGGATATTTTTGTTCATATATATATATATGTAGATAGATAGATAGATAGATATATGCGATCCCTTTTAACAAGTAAGCTTGATTACAGTCAAATTCCATGTGTGCTATACTTTTTGTAATTTGATACATGTACTTCCTGCCTCAGTTCTCTCTACGATTGTTATGTGTACTTCCTGCCTCAGTTCTCTCTACGATTGTTATGTGTGAGAACCGCAGGTTGCCAGTTGATGAACTCTACAAATTTGTTGTTTTTCGTTACCCCGTCCTATGTTTCACATCAAACAAACAAGATTGTTGTGTGCGCACGAGGATGATTTGTAATGTCATGGCTGAATGTTGAAGAAATATTGTCTTCGAGCGTGATGCCGGTTGTTCGATTATTTTTTCGCTCATTTTATTTGTAGTGGAAATTTTGAAGCCTATCCATGAACTTAATATATGTTCTGAAGACGGGAATTTGTAAGAAACTCCGGGGTCCCATTTTCTATGGTAATCTAACATCATGATTAAAAGACATGCCCTTCAATTGTTTGTTTATTTCGATGATCTGCTGCTAACTCGAGTACAATGTCGGGGAATGTTCAATCTTTATTTGGCCACCGCCATCGCGAATACAGATAGCTGATCAAATTGTGTGAGCAACCAAATTATTTCACATTAAAATCGAAGTTATGAAGTGAAATATTAAAATTGTTTTTATTAACCTCACACTTTTCATTATCTTCTTGTTTTCTGATTCTTGATTCTCACCCAACATGCAAGCTCGACAGCATTTCCAATTTAATGAGTGTTTCCTATTGCGCGTTGAAAACCCCTCGTCGCTTCTAACTTGCTAAGGTCTCAAATTGGGTCTTTGAGATCTCTTATAGCTACTTAATTTGGATATATTTCCTTTCCCGGTTCTGAGACAAGTTGATTGCTTCATTTTCCGCCTCCCGCCACTCGCACCATAATCATCGAGTCGCTTGATAATTATGTGTCATGACACGGATTAACCCATCCATCACCGTAAATCTGCTGACAATGTGACATTGGCAAATTCTTTTTATCTAAATTGTAGCATTATGATTATTATGCAAAATGTTAGGGTACAGCAGTAGCCCAATGTTGTAGCTCTTGCCCATTGGCTTTGGCTTTGTTCCACTCATTCATTCATCTTCATGCATTTGGTATTTAACATTATAGGTAAAACTTCCATTCTTAAAACATTCTATCTTGTAAACAGCAAAGCAATAGAAAAGAAGTTTCAGCAAATTGCAACATAGACAGATACCACAATTCAGTTCATTGACGGAGTAATCTCCCAAAAACCAATTTAAGACAGACCTAAATACAATAACAAACCCTAAAACCCAACAAACTAAATCTACGGCTTCCGAATTCTTAGCCGCCAAATCCGTAGAGAGTCCGTCCTTGCCTCTTGAGAGCGTAAACGACATCCATCGCCGTCACGGTCTTCCGGCGGGCGTGCTCGGTGTATGTAACGGCGTCGCGGATTACATTCTCGAGGAAGATCTTGAGAACGCCACGGGTCTCCTCGTAGATGAGCCCACTGATGCGCTTCACGCCACCACGGCGAGCCAGCCGCCGTATAGCCGGCTTGGTGATGCCCTGGATGTTATCCCTCAGGACCTTACGGTGGCGCTTTGCTCCTCCCTTTCCCAAACCTTTGCCTCCCTTGCCTCTGCCTGACATTTCCTAAGCTCTCTTGCTTCTATAGATAGATTTGATTTTTAGTGAGAGAGATGGCGAAAAGGGGAAGTGGGCCTTCGGATTATATAGGAAAAATGTTCTCCGCGAGAGTGATTATGCGCCGTTGATTGATTTTGTTTATCGACGGTACAGAAGAGAGATCCGTTGTTTACTTGTTAAATTACTATGAGCCGTCGATGAGTTGAATCCACGGTGCAGAACACGACAGATCTTGATCAAAGGATCCTAACAATTTTAAAAGATAATAGTAATAAAATAAAACCAGATTTGTGGATAACAGGAGATGGCTCTCTTGATGGAATTTGGTCTTCTTCCAATTAGTCTATAATTCGAATACGTAAGCTCAATTGTCTAGTTCATGTTTCATATATAATTATTTTAGTGATCGTCCGTACTTAATTATATTCTTAATACCCACACTTTGGACCTAGGGAGTATTTATTGAGCTCCGGAAGCTCGAGTCTGTCCGCGGCGGCGGAGGTGTCGACGGTTTGCGGCAAGTCCGCGAGGCAAAGGTTTGTTTGATTTATCAAAGTATTTGCTGCTATGAAATCATCATCTTCCTCAATTTCTAGTTATTATATTTTTTCGTGTCATTATTGATCTTTCAGTAATTCACCAAAATCGTGAATTACTGACAGATCAATTATGACACAAAAAATTGTAACACGAGGCACCTCTTTGGTATGAGATAAACAAAATGGACTAAATCAGGAAAACTCCTATACTATAGATACATAAATAATATTACCACTAAACTTCAACGTTTCACCTAAAAATTTAAAACGTATTGAACCAGTTTTCTTGTTTTGAAAGCATAAAATAATTAATTTAAATTTTAATTGATTCCGAATTTACTTTTATTACTCCTATATTTCACCAAAAACACTATCTCAAAGTTTAAATTTATTTTATTTTATAATCCAACAGTATAATAATGAACAAGGAAAAACTTCCGAAATTATACTACGTTGACCTAATTTTTTTGTTCAATTAATCACTCAATTATCAATCTCAGTACAATAGTTTTGATTCTTTCCAACAAACGGATACAAGGTTCAGAGTTGCAACTGAACACGTCGATAGACAAGGCCAATTACGGCTTGGAATTGTCCCCATTTTTGAACAGCCGGTTCTAGTTTTTTCATGTAAAAATTAAAATAAAAAGATCACAGACCAAGAATTTAACTTGTGTTCGCAACATATAGGACAAGCGTATAATCTCCGTTAAATTTATTTTTAAGCCCATGGTATTTGTTCTTTTATATGCATACAATTAAATTTAAGAATAAGTTTTCGAATACTCTAATTTTAATTCATCACACTTTTTTTAACTTTTGAAATTTACGTTTCAGCCATTCCATAACTAAAGTCAAAAGTATAAGACTTAATTTTTTTGCTGTTTCTAAAATTTGGAAGCAAATTTGGTTAATTTAATTTAGATATTTCGAAACCAATAAAAATCAAACCAAAAGTCGACTATAACTGGTGTTAAACCAAACACACAGCCTTTACAGTAACTGGAGTATCGTTCGAAGATGAGCTTGAGTGTAGTTCGATTTCGCAACTACAATAGCTAAAGAAAACACAATGCTACGGAAGGGTGACAACTGCGTCTTTGATAACAAATTAACAAGGATAAGGTACATTTGTGCATGCATACTTATGATCAACTATTTCAGATTCGACCAAGCAGAGGTTTGGTAAACACCACCACCACGACAATGAAATCATGTGTTCTCGGCTGGCAATTCTTAACATGAAATTCAACTGCTGCAATAACACAACCATAGTTGATTAAGTCGACATTGACTAAAAAACACAACTACCACACGCAAAGAAGTTATGATAGTCTATCCCTTGAAGTATTTTCTAGGCATTTCCGCAGAACGTAAGCATCACCAATAATTTTGTCTAGAAATGAAGTAGTTCGTTTTCCCAAGAAAGTGCTGGTTTAGAGAAACTACCGAGAGTTTAGAAATAACATTGTTAAAAAGGTAATTTCTGGGACTAAGGGAGAGGGATTCTGAAGGACATAAATTTTGTCAATTACAGATTGGTCATATGGAATTCAAAATTTTCTTATTTGGGTGATACAACTGCCGTTGCAAGCCCTCTTCTCTCTCCGTCTTCCCCCAAGTTTGGAAGGGGAAGACGTGTAGTTCTCAGAACACCATAACCTTGATATTTTATTAAATATTCTTCTGAAACAAGATTGATGGATTCTATATATGAACAAGGGAATGCAATGAAACCAATTCCTTTCAATTAAAATTGCATGTCATAAAACATGACCTCATTCCCTCAAAACATATTAATCTGAGAGTTGTGACATGCTTAAACACATGGCTCAAAAGTTGGAATAGAAAAGGAACAATTACCAACAGTCAAGGTTGAAAGGCATCAGGAAGCTTGAGGCCCACACTTGCAGCAGATTTTCCTAATATATTTTTCATCTCATCTGTCCTATCCACCGCAATATTGTATGACAATAACAGATTCTGAAATGGGTGAAATCAGAAACCAGAAGCCAAATTACAATTTTCTCTATTCTCGAATATTACTAAGAAGAATGTAGCATCAACCATGGAGCAATATCTGTACTCTCATTAGTTGACTTAATCAGACGCTGAATCAAACATTACCGAGTTTCACATCATATTCCCCCGTAGCCTACGAATGAACTATCACATAGTTACTTTATGTTGTACCAAGTCAAATCCAAAAACGTTAACAACAAAAGCATACTTATCAACACTTTCAACCCAATGAATGATCAAAAGAAGCCCCAAAAAGGAAATTTTAGTAAAATTACTGTTTAGGTGTTTTCTAGAGAATTGTGTTCGAGGTTTTATATGATAAAGCTATAAATTAACTACAAACATTTGGGAGATGCAAAAAATTCAAAAGAGGCTACATGAAAGACCAAATACTCACAAATGCTTAGACATCACAACTCACAAACAACAAATTATTCTGTTACTAGTATTACGCTGATCGGACATTATACGACAAAAAAACTATATCTCAAGTATTCTTATGTTAATTGTGCTTCTATCATATAACATAAATCATTCTTCTTATCAATAGTAACCACAAATTATTAGTATAATAATACACAAAGAACAAAAAGGCACGCAAAAAAAATTACCTTGTGATGATGGACACTGTTAAGATAGAAGGTGTAATCACTGGCAAGTTTCAAGTTCCTTGAGTCCTCAAAGTTGGAATTCTTCCTAAATTCCTGCTTGATAAAATCAGTGAAATGAGCCTTGTGTTCTTCGTTTCCAACATGTTTCCTAACTGCTTTTAGAAGCTGTCTATACACGTTCGCTGCCATATTTGTGCCTTGAAAAGATGAAATCATTTCTATTTCGAATTATTTCTCTTCTCCACTTAAAGAATTGCTTGTCCAAGACAAACAGGTGAGAGATGAATCTCTTGATAGAGCCTAACCAGCAACTTAACTGCATCCACTTTCATGAAGACAAAGGGGTGAGAGATGAATCTCTTGATAGAGCCTCAACCAGCAACTAAACTGCATTCCATTTTCATGGAGAAAAAGTAATAGTGGAAAGAAGGCTGCACTTTTTTACTCTTTAATTCTTCTCATTCATAGCTGTTGCTTTTACAAAAGCACACAAAAGTCCAGATATGCTATACGTTTATGAGCAAAGCTAGCAAGGTAAGAAAGTTTAATGGCAAACTGAAAAAGGGAACCCACCAATAAGAATTCCATTACTTCCAAACAAATCAAATTTAAGCCGGAACCCTATATGTGTCATATTTAAGCTGTTGAGGTTACAAGGAACAATTACTGTCTGAACTGATTCATTGCCATGTCGGCAAATGTGAATTGGCTTGCAAAATATCATACAGTATCAGGATTAGATTGCGCATACAAATCATTTGAATGATAATGATACAAATACTATGGCGGTGCCAGGTAGGGATGGCAATGGGCCAGGGCGGGGGCGGGTCTGCCATCCCCATCCCCAAATCACATCACCGCCCCCATCCCCGCCCCCATCCCCGATTCAGAGAATCGGGGAATCCCCGTCCCCGAACCCACGGGGATGGGGCTACCCGAACCCGTCCCCCTCCCCGTTTTCCCCATCCCCGTTTTATTTTTATATATAATTTAATAATTATTTACTAAACTGGAATTTCATCAGAAAAGAAACTCTGCACTCACTTTTTACATCAGAAAAGCAACTCACTTTTTACAAACCAAATTTTATAGATGAATTGAACATACTTCCACATCTCAAAACAACAGTAGCACTATTGTACAAAATCAATCTTAAAACCCATTTGTTCGAACATCTTCAACTACACTTGTTGGAAAAGCACAGAGGTAACCTTCAAATACACACAAGGATCACCTGCTCCAGAAAACCATCATTCGGACATACAAATTCACAGTTTTGTCGTAAGGATTCAATTGCATCCGGAGATCAATGCAACATAAACAATAAGTTAAAACAAGATCAATGCAACATCCGGAGAAATATATGTATTTCTCCCTACAGTCAGTCCCAACTACAAACTCCTGACTCCATTAAACACCTGGACTGATTTATTTTACTAATCTTTCCACGACTCACGCACAAACTAATTTTAGAAACCCTAGGTTATAATCAAGAAACAGAATTTTAAAAAACCAAGAACAAGATAAGGGAAAATCAAATTAATAATTCGCGATGAAGTTCGCAGCTATCCCACATATCTCCTAGAACCCTCCAAAGACAGGTGGGAGACATAGATTCAGACCCGTCAAATCCACAAAATCAATAACACAGAAATGCCTAAGCAGAAGACACATAAAATCTGTATATTTCTCCTCTTTGTTTATAAAAGGAATAAAAACTCAATCTTTCATAAGTAACTCAAGAGCAAGCGTTACCACTTACCAATCTATGAACAAGACCCAAGAAAAGTACCAAATCAGAGACTGATGGAGGACAACGGATGGAGGTAGGCGGATGAGACCGAGGGATTTAGTTTGCTTTGATTTAGGGATTACAATCTCCAACTTTGTCGACTGTATGCATTTTACTTCTTTTACTTCTTTATTATTATTTTTTTTTTTATTATTATTATTATTTATTTATTTATTTTTTTTTTTTTTGGCGGGTTCGGGGATGGGGATAGTGTCCCCATAACCGCCCCGAATTCTTATCGGGGATTTGCAAAATCCCCGAAACCGAAACCGAACCCGAAAAGTCCCCCCATAACCGTCCCCGTTCTGTTTTTCCCCGCGGGGGCCCGAACCCACGGGGAAAACTGCCATCCTTAGTGCCAGGAACTAGTAAGATTGCTGGTCAATTAAAGATCTGAAAGATTTTCAAATGAAAGGGAGGGAGGAGTACATTTCAATTACATGTATACACAGAAAAAAAGAAGACTATACTCTATTAGAAAAAATTTGTAACTTCGGAGCGACCACTTATTGGCTTTTGTCAAGCTCGATGAATTTCCATTTTCTAAGTTCAATAGTTTCCGAATCCAAAAAACACAATAACTGTCATTCCAACGAAAACTCCAAACGAGATGTCAAATGCTTCGTCCAAAACTTGAATATCGATTCCACTTGTAGAAAATACAATAAATAAGCCGAAAGATTCCGCCAAAACTATGGCATAAGTATCATAAACTTTCATAGAAATGTCCAAATAGAATCTATATCTAAAATGATCACCAACAGTCCACAGCGTCTAAATTACCGAGACCAGCAAAAGAACTACACGCACGGAAGAAAGAAAA
>KV006335.1:4346-15518 GCA_001598015.1 Dorcoceras hygrometricum
ATCTGCATGCTCAGAACATCACAATGTTCCCTACCAATGAAACATGGTACTTTGCATCGCAGATACTAGTCTCGAACTCGGGTGGCCTTATCCTCATTTTGACGGCCCAATCGACTAGGAACATGTTTAGAATACACAGCGACTATTAGATGTGTTTCATGATAGCCGTCATACCCACTATCACATCTGACATACGCTTTAGTGTATTCTAGATCTTTACTCAACACAATTGTAAATCATTACACACATAATGAAAGTAAAGAATGCCATATAAAAGAATGCGAATATCATATATAAAGATCGTTTGTACAAGAGTCAATAAAACCCACACGCCACAAGTTGGCTAGTTGGGCATCTACTCTAACAGTGACATCGTCGATTACATAAGAGGCGGTGATGCCAAAAAGGGGGAAGGAAGTAGCAGCCGCCCTCTTTCTACTCCGATTAACCAAGGAGTAAGCAGTTCAGGTCTTGGTCGTGGTCTCAGTGTGGAAGATGCAGCGGAAGTGGTTCGTGAGGCAGATAGACAGGCAGATAGACGGGAAAGAGAAAGGGAAAGGGAAAAGATGTTGGAATAGGGGGGGCGGATCCGGATCCCACTTCCCGGGGCGCAGCGGAAAACAAAAATTGCTCGGAAAGTTTTCAATACATTCAAAGAAATCTACAAACATACATAGGGTGTTCGTAGATGATTACCTTGCTGGCGTCTAGGCGCTTGACTCCGACCAGTTTCACGAGGAAACCTGCACTTCAAACTGTAGGCGGCGGTAGATCATCAATCAGGTCCACGATCGGATTCAATCTTCCTCCAATCAGCCTGCACTAGAAAGCTGATGGATTTTTCACGGACGGAAACTCCTCGTCAAGCTGATCGGAACAAGTCCGATCAACGTACGCGGCGGCGGGGCGGCGGCACTTGGGCGGCGGCGCGGTCGAGAGAGGGGGCGAGAGAAGAGGGGAGGCCGAGTGGTCTATGGAGGCTAGGTTTAGGTTATGATACAAGTGATTAAGGCTCTAGTAGAGTACTAACATATAATTAGTACACATGGGCTTGAACCGGCCCATTGGACTTGGGTCAGGCCCAAGTCCATATATGAACATTCGGTTCGTTTAATTCACTGCGGTTTCATCATAACTCCGATCGACGATCAAATCAGACCGATCGACTCATTTTCCAAAACTGAATATTATGATGTGAAAAACAATTTTTCAGATACCTAGTCCAAAATGTCAGTTTTGCCCCTCAACAGTGGGAAATCACAATTTGACCCCTGTTGACTTTTAGGAAGTCGCACTCCCTAGAATCCTCTTCCTATGCTCAACACATTGAGCTCAGTTTCCATGCGGGAATCAAGAGTCCAGTACTTGTGTGACCCTCAATGGTTCAGGAATACAGCTAGCCGTGGGCCCGCAACCAAAGTCGCACTCCCTAGAATCCTCTTCCTATGCTCAACACATTGAGCTCAGTTTCCATGCGGGAATCAAGAGTCCAGTACTTGTGTGACCCTCAATGGTTCAGGAATACAGCTAGCCGTGGGCCCGCAACCATTGCGGCTCCGAAATCACAATTTCGGACTTGCCCAACGGATCATGGTAAAGCGCCTAGCAACATCGCGCCATGATCCCCTAGGTATCACTGATAGTTCCTGAAAGAACCAGTTGGTCGTGGTTAGCGTATAGTACGGTCCTTTCAACACATATATCTCGATCAGATCAACGACCATTGGTAAATCGAGAGTCGCTAGAGATCCGATAGCTATGCATACATCTTGGAGATCGAATAGTGACATCACGAGTGTTACTAGGTAAACCCATTTACCTAAAACACTTCTAGTACTCTGGCCAGAGATTTATACACTATTATCCCCTCAGATAGCATAGGATATCCACGCATGAGAGCGAGCGGTGAATCCTCGACAACGAAGCATCGACTCCTACATGCATCGGGATCTCACCCAATCCCGCCGCCTAATGACCCCAAGTGAGTCGGCAAACGGGTCAAAGAGAGACGCCTATCATGTAGAGTCTCAATGATGTTTTGAGTAGTGAGGACTAATCAGTACAACCAAGACCTCGGACTTATCCACTCGACAAATGGTAACCATTTGGAAAGTTCGAACGAGGATAGTTCGATAGATCACCAGGTCACTATCCATCTCCATGCTCAGAACATCACAATGTTCCCTACCAATGAAACATGGTACTTCGCATCGCAGATGCTAGTCTCAAGCTCGGGCGGCCTTATCCTCATTTTGACGGCCCAATCGACTAGGAACGAGTTCAGAATACACAGTGACTAGTAGATGTGTTTCATGATAGCCGTCATACCCACTATCACATCTAACATACACTATGGTGCATTCTAGGTCTTTATCCAACACAATTGTTAACATTATAATCATAATGAAAATAAAGAACGCCATAAACAAATGTGAATATCATATATAAAGATCGTTTTATACAAGAGTCTATAAAACCCACACGCCACAAGTTGGCTAGTTGGGCATCTACTCTAACAATCTCCCACTTGTCCTATAGCCAACTACTCATCAGACGCAGTCCCATTGTTTCGCGATGTTTTTCAAACAACGGTCCTGGCAAGGGCTTCGTAAGTGGATCAGCAACGTTGTCCGCAGAGGCGACTCTCTCAACTGCTATGTCACCTCTAGCCACAATATCCCGGATTATGTGGTATTTCCTCAATATATGTTTGGATCTTTGGTGAGACCTAGACTCTTTTGCTTGTGCAACGGCACCCGTGTTGTCGCAGTACACCGAGACTGGACCAACTCCATCAGGAATGACACCCAACTCTTGGACGAAATTCCTTATCCAAACCGCCTCCTTAGCAGCAGCTGATGCTGCGATGTACTCAGCCTCAGTGGTTGAATCCGCGATGGTGTCTTGCTTGGAACTCTTCCAAGAGACAGCACCACCATTTTGCATGAATACAAATCCAGAGGTAGACTTCGAATCATCCACGTCACATTGGAAGCTAGAATCAGTGTAGCCTTCCAATTTCAGTTCACCACCCCCATAGAACATGAACATATTCTTAGTCCTTCGCAAGTACTTAAGAATATCCTTCACAGCCTTCCAATGCAATTGGCCGGGGTTGGCCTGATATCGGCTCGTGACACTCAGAGCATATGCGACATCCGGTCTAGTTGAGATCATGCCATACATAATACTACCTATTGCCGAGGCATATGGCACACATGCCATGCTCTCTATCTCCTCAACATTCTTTGGACACATAGACTTAGATAGAGTGACCCCATGGCACATAGGTAGGTGTCCTCTCTTGGACTCTTCCATAGAGAACCGCTTAAGTATGATATCGATGTAGGTAGCTTGGGTGAGTTCGAGCATCCGTTTCGATCTATCCCGATAGATATATATTCCAAGAATATAGGATGTTTCACCCATGTCCTTCATCGAAAATCTACTAGACAACCAGACTTTAGTTGACTGCAGCATTCCTACATCATTCCCAATGAGTAGAATGTCATCAACATAAAGTACGAGGAATGTCACAGCGCTTTTAACTACCTTCTTATATACACATGGCTCCTTGGGATTCTTGATGAAACCAAATTCCTTAATTGTTTCATCGAATCTCTGGTTCCAACTCCTCGATACTTGTTTGAGACCGTAGATCGATCTCTGAAGTTTGCATACCTTATGCTCACTTGCAACAGATGTGAATCCCTCAGGCTGCGTCATGTAGATCTCTTCCTTAATGTTTCCATTAAGGAACGCAGTTTTCACATCCATTTGCCATATCTCATAGTCGTACCATGCGGCTATGGCTAGTAAGATTCTAATCGAATTGAACATTGCGACTGGTGAAAAGGTTTCATCATAGTCAACACCTTGCCTTTGAGTGTAACCTTTCGCGACCAGTCGTGCCTTGTAGGTCATTACCTTACCATCAGGCCCAAGTTTTCTCTTGTATTCCCATTTACACCCAATAGGAACAATTCCTTCGGGAGGGTTAACAAGAGTCCAAACATGGTTCGCATGCATTGAGTCAAACTCAGACTGCATTGCTTCAAGCCACAAATTAGAATCAGCATCGGAAATTGCCTCCTTGAAAGTTCTTGGATCAGATCCAACAACTTGATCACCTTGATCATCTTCAAGGAGAAAACCATATCTCTCAGGAGCCCTAGGGACCCTTTCGGATCTCCTAGGTGCGACCATTTCTGGTAATGGCTCTGTAGGTGCGAGAGACTCACTTGGTACTTCAGTTGGTTCTCGAACCTCTTCGAGTTCTACTATCTTGCCTTTTCTATCAAGTTGAAATTCCCTTTCCATAAAGGTGGCATTCCTAGAAACAAACACTTTTGTTTCGCTGGGATAGTAGAAGTAGTATCCAATGGAATTCTTTGGATACCCAACGAAGTAACATAAGATGGATCTCGTATCCAGCTTATCTCCCACTTTATGCTTCACGTAAGCAGGACATCCCCAAATCCTCATGTATGAGTATTTGGGTGGTTTGCCCATCCACATCTCATATGGAGTCTTGTCCACTGCCTTGGTGTGGACATTGTTCAATAACATTACCGCCGTTTCGAGCGCATAGCCCCAAAACGAGGTAGGAAGCTCAGTGAAGCTTATCATAGATCGAACCATGTCCATCAAAGTTCGATTACGACGCTCCGCTACACCATTGAGCTGTGGTGTGGCCGGAGGGGTCCACTGTGCGAGAATCCCATTCTCTTTCAGATAGTCTTGAAACTCAGCACTCGAGAAAAACAGAAAGTTGAGAGCTACATTGTATCAATCTCACACACAGAGATTCATTCACACATTATTGGTGAATGAATCTCAAAACGTTTTACAGTTCCCGTCCAAGCACGAAGACGTAAAACTCATGTGTATGTAGTCAGTCACACAGTTGCGGTTGTTGTGCACTTGTGGAGTCTAGGAGTTCTCACAGCTGCTGGTTGTGGGATTGGGTCTGTACACGAGTTGTAAGATCAAATCTTCTAGTAGTGGATCCTTCCGAGGTGGAAGAAGGGGAGATGTAGGACATTGAAGTCCGAACTTCCAGAAACAAATGTGATGTGCATTGTATCGTGTTCTGTTATTCACTCAGTATTGCATAATTACTTTAGCATTCAGCACACACATCTCATAACAGTTCAGCACTTGTATTTCAGCTTAGCATCGCATACAATTAGCACACAAGCACTTGCAAGTCTCGAACAGATTTATGTTGTACATAAATCTGTTTGAGTTGTTTTAAAATATAGGATTCAGTTCTGGTATTTTCCGCATGATTCTTAAATCATACCAGATCTGTCTCCGGTGCTCTGTTTTAATGTTCAAGAACCAGAGGTATTGCACCTCATCTTTTGAATAGCAGCGCAAAATTTTTTAATTTTTAGTAACAGCGCTTACTAACCGGTCCTAACACAAGAATATCCATCACTATCAATCATAGAAACAGAAATAATGTTCTTTATTAATTCGAGAACAAACAAAACATTTATCAATAACAACTTAAAATCAGAAGACAGAAATAAATAAACATCTCCTATAGCTACTGCAGCAACTCTTGCTCCATTGCCAAGCCTCAAGTGGGTCTCACCCTCTCTAAGACGTCGGCTTCTTGTCATCACCTGCAAATCATTGCAGATATGAGATCCACATCCGGTATCAAGTACCCAAGAAGTCGAATTAAGAGACATATTTATTTCGATATATAACATACCTTTCGCAGTTTCGCAACTGCTCGAGGTACTCCTTGCAGTTCCTCCTCCAATGCCCAGGCTTGTGGCAGTGGTGGCAAACATCCTCAGACTTGTTCGGCTTGGAAGCCTTTGCTTTTGGCTTCTTGGTTGGCTTTTCCTCCTTCGCAGGGGCAGAACGCTTCTTACCCTTGCGTCTGGGCTCCTTCTTCGCAGAGGAAGAAGAGCCCATAAGGAGGACGGGCTTGTCCTTCTTTATGGTTCCTTCGAACACTACAAGCATGTTAACCACCTCTTCAAGGGTGGCTGCCAGCTTGTTCATGTTGAAGTTGACCACAAAGGGGTCGAATGCAGCGGGTAGTGAGAGGAGAAGCACATCCACAGACAGCTCGTGTGGAAGTGTGATATCAAGGCCCGACAGCTTTTCAACGAGCCCAATCATACGAACCCCATGCTCGCGGACCAAAGTCCCATCGCGCATGCGGCTCGTCATAAGCTCCTTGACAGCGGTGAACCTCTCATGTCGAGAGTTCTCCCCATACAATTCTTTGAGATGAAAGAGTATGTCAGCAGCATACTTTGTCTTCTCAAAGCGCCGTTGCATTTCGTTGGACATCGACGCCATCACATAGCATCGAGTCTTAAGCTCTTCGTCCCACCATTGTTGAAGCGTCACCAGCTCCTCAGGGCTGATATCGGCAGGGGCTTCCTTCGAAGGGCTCTTCTCTATCGTATAAATAAGTTTCTCCGAATCCAACACAATGTTGAGGTTGCGAAGCCAGTCTTGGTAGTTCAGACCGATGAACTTGTTGCTATCCAGTATAGCAGCGAGTGGGTTTTTGATCGAAGACATTATAAATGCAGTTATACTGAAAAGAAAACAGACATACATTACTAACTATATATGAAATAACGCTAAGACATAAAACAAGGTCGTTTAGTTCTATGAATTACCCTCCCACTATTTTAACGATTTCATCATCCTTTAATGAAATCGAGAAAGCAAGTTTCCTTAGTGGGTACACGGAGCCCAATCAAGCGATCATGGTCCCGAATAATATCAGCCAACCATGACCCCAAAAAGGTAGTTTCCAATTGCAACCGGTGCAACCTCCATGTATTCACCTCACGTCCAGTAAGGGCCCAATAATATGACGCCGTTTACTATCACGTGTCAAGATGACCCATCAATGTTGAGTCGTGAAGGACGGTCCCCTTAACGTCCCTAATAATATGAGCCAACGTTAAAGGGAGTTCCAACCGACTCACAACAATTGTCAATGGCGTGGACAGCTTTCCGGCATACATAACCCCCTCAATAATATAAGCCGGGCCATGTATGCGGGTAGCATCGGCGTACACCCATTGTTGATGGAAGGTAGGGATAATTTAAACAGATTTAAATTCCCTTTAGTTTATCGAATAAACTTTTATCTTGATATAAGTTTTAAATCGTATTTAAAACGAGGGATTTTATTTTAGAAAATTTTGGTCTCATGCAATTTTAAATCATAATTTAAAACATGCAGATTCAACATATATATCAAATATATAAATAACTTTGGGATGATCGATCGCGAGAGCTATGCGGTCCGTGGTTGCCAATCACGGACCTGGGTCCAATCCTAGGTGAAATGCAATATGCAATGCAATCCTATTACAATTGCTTCCGGTTTTACAGATTTTCGGTCTTCAATATCTTTGATCGTCATGGGCCCACAATCTTCAAATGTCCTCCCACTAAGTCTAGTAATTTACAATTAAATTTCCATGAAACATATGGGATACAATTTTAAGGGGTGGGAACGGGCCACAACACTTTATAAAATGATAATCAACAATATTAAATACAACCGAAATCGCAAAACCTAAAGCATACACCTAACACATTGGGCACGGCTCTCGATCATCCCAAACATGCAATCAATCTAATTAACTTGCATAAATTAAATAATCAAATTATTTACCACAAAATCATATTTTAATCATAAAATCGCATTTTATAATAAAATCGCATTTTGTCGATAAAATCAAATTTTAATCAACAAAATCATATTTTAATTATGAAATCATATTTCACAATTAAAATCATATTTTGCAATTTTAATTGCATCATATTGGGCCTAAAACAATTTTGGGCCCAAAATCTCAAAAATTTCAAAATCGACCAAAATGGGCCCGACATCGAATATCGGCCCAAAACTTCATGGGCTGCCCGGGACAGGCCCGAACTAAACTTAGAGGGAAAAATCAGCCATCGCAACACTGCCGGAAACCACGTCGGACGGTGGACGCACGGCGGCGGCCGCCGCCACCATGCATGGCGCGGCCATGCCGCGTCGCGCACGTCGCGCGTATCGCGCCTGGTCTAAGCGCAACGATTGCGCAACACCAGCAGCAACACCCATCGGCAGATTGCGCCACCATGCGCGAAGGAGGCAGCAATCGGTCGGCCACCAGTCGCGCAATCATGCGCGGAGCATCGACCGCCAAGCGCGGCAAGCGCGCTGCTATCGCGCGCGCACATGCGCGCGGGGAGGGGCGCCGCTATGCGCGGCGGCGCCGTGGCCGAGATCCAACAAAAAAATTTGTTGTTTTCAATCTGAAATTCGAGATTTAGATGCAATTCAGGCAACAATGTATTGAAGGATCCGAGCCTTGGCTCTGATACCACTGTTGGAATAGGGGGGCGGATCCGGATCCCACTTCCCGGGGCGTAGCGGAAAACAAAAATTTCCCGGAAAGTGTTCAATACATTCAAAGAAATCTACAAACATACATAGGGTGTTCGTAGATGATTACCTTGCTGGCGTCTAGGCGCCTGGCTCCGACCAGTTTCACGAGGAAACCGGCACTTCAAACTGTAGGCGGCGGTAGATCGTCAATCAGGTCCACGACCGGATTCAATCTTCCTCCAATCAGCCTGCACTAGAAAGCTGATGGATTTTGCACGGACGGAAACTCCTCGTCAAGCTCATCGGAACAAGTCCGATCAACGTACGCGGCGGCGCGACCGAGAGAGGGGGCGAGAGAAGAGGGGCGGACGAGTGGTCTATGGAGGCTAGGTTTAGGTTATGATACAAGTGATTAAGGCCACAGTAGAGTACTAACATATAATTAGTACACATGGGCTTGAACCGGCCCATTGGACTCTGGTCAGGCCCAAGTCCATATATGAACATTCGGTTCGTTTAATTCACTTCGGTTTCATCATAACTCCGATCGACGATCAAATCGGATCGATCGACCCAGTTTCCAAAACTGAATTTTATGATGTGAAAAACAATTTTTCAGATACCTAGTCCAAAATGTCAGTTTTGCCCCTCAACAGTGGGAAATCACAATTTTACCCCTGTTGAATTTTAGGAAGTCGCACTCCCTAGAATCCTCTTCCTATGCTTAACACATTGAGCTCAGTTTCCGTGCGGGAATCAAGAGTCCAGTACTTGTGTGACCCTCAATGGTTCAGGGATACAGCTAGCCGTGGGCCCGCAACCATTGCGGCTCCGAAATCACAATTTCGGACTTGCCCAACGGATCATGGTAAAGCGCCTAGCAACATCGCGCCATGATCACCTAGGTATCACTGATAGTGCTTGCAAGAACCTGTTGGTCGTGGTTAGCATATAGTACGGTCCTTTCAACACATATATCCCGATCAGATCAATGACCATTGGTAAATCGAGAGTCGCTAGAGATCCGATAGCTATGCATACATCTTGGAGATCGAATAGTGACATCGCGAGTGTTACTAGGTAAACCCATTTACCTAAAATACTTCTAGTACTCTGGCCAGAGATTTATACACTATTATCCCCTCAGATAGCATAGGATATCCACGCATGAGAGCGAGCGGTGAATCCTCGACAACGAAGCATCGACTCCTACATGCATCGGGATCTCACCCAATCCCGCCGCCTAATGACCCCAAGTGAGTCGGCAAACGGGTCAAAGAGAGACGCCTATCATGTAGAGTCTCAATGACGTTTCGAGTAGTGAGGACTAATCAGTACAACCAAGACCTCGGACTTATCCACTCGATAAATGGTAACCATTTGGAAAGTCCGAACGAGGGTAGTTCGATAGATCACCAGGTCACTATCCATCTGCATGGTCAGAACATCACAATGTTTCCTACCAATGAAACATGGTACTTCGCATCGCAGATGCTAGTCTCAAGCTCGGGCGGCCTTATCCTCATTTTGACGGTCCAATCGACTAGGAACGAGTTCAGAATACACAGTGACTATTAGATGTGTTTCATGATAGCCGTCATACCCACTATCACATCTAACATACACTATGGTGCATTCTAGGTCTTTATCCAACACAATTGTTAACATTATAATCATAATGAAAATAAAGAAAGCCATAAACAAATGCGAATATCATATATAAAGATCGTTTCATACAAGAGTCTATAAAACCCACACGCCACAAGTTGACTAGTTGGGCATCTACTCTAACAAAAGAGGCTCAGAAGACTAAGGAGAAGAGGACATTAGTTTCTTGTACAAATCTTGTGTACCATTTGCTCAATTAATGAAATTTGTCTTCAGCAGTCGTTGTGCAATTTACTTTGCAAATTTAATTCTTTTTATCGGCTGCTAAGTTTTGTCATCACCAAAAAGGGGGAAATTGTTAGGATAAAATTTATAGTTTTGGTGATAACAAAATAGGACAAGTTACTCTTGGATAATCAGTCGTTGAAAATGGTGATAACAGAATCCAGACGCAATTTTCAAAACCAGTCGCAAGACAGGATCTTGGTATCCAGATGCAAGATTCAGTGGTATTGGGTATTCAGTCACAGAAAAATTGATTCAGATGTTGAGTATCCAGACGATAGCTACAGTACCTTGTATTGGTCGACGAATCACATAAATAGTCGAGAGACATTGTTTTGGTAATACCAGACGGAAGCTACAATAAAGGGTTTGACTAGTCGTTGGATAATCCAGACGCAGTGTACAGTAGTTTGATAATCCAGTTGCAGTGAACAGTAGTTTGTTGATCCAGACGCACGCTACAGTGTCTTCATAAACCAGACGCAAGAATTCAAATGGTAGCGTGTGCAAAACGACAGCGTTTAAACAAGTTGAAGCGACACCGTATTATAACCAGTCGAGAGCTACAGTGGCGTTATAACCAGACGAGAGCTACAGTGAGTTTCTTAACCAGTCGAGGGTATTTGAGGATAGCGATGACAAAACGATGTCGCTTGAATAATTTGATACGACAGAGTTTTTGACTTCGCGCTAGAAACCAGTTGTTGGGTTATATAAAGAATCAGGCGCTGGAAAACCAGTCGGGGCATACTTGGAAGTATTTTCCAGTCGCAACATTTGAAACCACGACGAAGGAAATTGGATCTGGTTATCAAAGTAATTTCAGGCGCAAGCTTAAATTGATTCAAATACGATCGTATACTCTAAATGGAAAAGATCATCAGGATCGTACAATTGCCTGG
>KV006335.1:16328-42439 GCA_001598015.1 Dorcoceras hygrometricum
TGCTTGTAAAACATTTTAAAAGATTTCAAAAATCGAAGGAGTTCATTCAACCCCCCCCCCCCTTCTGAACTCCTATTTACTTATTGATCCTATTTCTGGGACCATCAAGTTTGTTCACATCTGATACTCTCGAATCTGAATTATAACATCTGAGTCAATATAACGGAATCTGTAACTGAAACCTCTAAATCAAGTCTAAAAACTTCACATCTGAAAATCCTGACCCGATAATCAAGTTAACCGACCCGATTACTCAACTGATCCAAATACCCGAATTTGAGAGCTTCAACACGATAACTGAATTAATCCACTCGATAGCTGATATCTGGAATCCAAAACACTCGAGTCTGAGAACACTTAACTGTAAACCACAATATCTGCTTGTTCGGATCTGATTCTTAAAGTCGGTTATAGTCTTATTTTTGTTATCACCAAAACTCATAAATTTTATCTTAACAATTTCCCCCTTTTGTTGATGACAAAACTTAGCAGCCTACTGACTTACATAGAGGAAAAAATAAATTGCTCCAAGTCTGCTAACGAAATTTATATACGGAATTAGTTGAATACAAAATATTTGTACAGCGGACTGATCAAAAAAATTGTTTATATCTATTTTCCTCCTAGCCAATATCTGGCATCTCTCCTGTGAGGTTAACTACCTGAGGATCCGCTCCTATCACCTCTGCTTCTGCTACCCCCACCACTTCTGCCTCTATCTCCAGGAGGTCCAGGAGGGGGTTTCTGGCTGCTTTTCCCCTTTTTGTCATTACCACCTCTATTGATGTAGGCAACAAGTTCACCCAGATGAGAGGAAAGATTAATTCTCCTGTGCTTGCGCATGGAAGTCTAGTAAATCATTGCTAACAGCAGCCAGGCCATCTTCTAACTCCGTAGACAATGCAGCCTTTTGATCTTTACGTCCTTGCGAACATCATCTAGCCCTGTGACCACGGCAATCTGCTGAGCGCTGAGCTTTTTTTGGGAGGTCAAAATATCCAGGGACAGAGCGGTCTTCTGAATCTGAATCTCCTGGCGTACATTTTTAAACAACCCTCTATAGAAGCTGTCATGTTGCTCCAACATCTCAGTAAGCTTCTTCTCAAGGTTTCGAATTTCCATCAAAATCATATCCTTGAGATGTTCCCCATCATCCTTTTGCCGTATTTGCTCAAAATTTCATGTGATTAATTGATCTGCGTAGCTGAGCAAAGGACCCCATCATCCTTTTGCCGTATTTGCTCAAAATTTCATGTGATTAATTGATCTGCGTAGCTGAGCAAAGGATTCTATAAGATTTGGTCCGGGAAATAGGATCTGGTTATCACTTCGAGGAATATCATCAGCAGTGAAGCGCAAGTGAGAATCAAAAGAGGTGCTTGTACGCGGAGAGTTAAAAACTGTATCCGGATGTTGTTGGGAGAGGATACCAGATCCTGGCGTATCTGGATTTGGATTTTATGTCAACTCTATAGCAGGATATGTAGGACCGGAATCTGTTTCCATTTGTACAACTTGATCCGTAGAACCTAAAACCGGTGCTGTCTGAACACCTGGATCTGTGGTCACTGAACCGGGTTGTATCTGTACACCGGGTTCTGTAGCAACTAACGTTGTATTTGTCTGTACAACTGATGTTGTAGGATCTGCTCCTTGAGAAGAAATAGATGGTTTAGATAACGGAGAAGGGGAACAGTACATTTTCGAACCATCAGAAGAAACTGATTCGACCTCTGGCAGAACCTGAATCGCTGGCTGTACAAGAAAATCATCCAAAAAGTTAACAAAACTTGGTATTTATACCACTCTGAAAAACACTACGAAAGCCTGTTGGGATTTCCTCAATATCAATATTGGGACCGAAGATGTCTCTGCAATAATAAACTGTGCCAACAGGACGCAAAACTCCAAGGAAAGAAAACTGTACACGACTATGCAAACCTCAGCCCAAAGATCACGAACAACCCTGGAAAAAGGTGACCTAGAATCAAGGTCTTGGACAGGTTCAATAAAGCGCACAGAGGGGCAAGTTCATCAATGTATGGCCTTTGAGGCAACAGCTCCCATGTGCGAGAGTCAACTGGCCTCGTTATCGGTCTCCAATAGTCTACCCCTTCTCTATGATCAGCCATGACCCATACACCAAAATCATCGCTCGAATCAACCCATCCATCAAAAATCATCGCTCGAATCCAGCATGTAGAAAAAATAGTTTTATGGTTTCTGGGAATAAATAAACCTCTATCAATATGGTCTCCTTCAAACAGGTATGAACTGGATGGCCGTGTCCACTCCAGCTTATGCTTCTTCATTTGCCTCAACAGAACTTTTAAAGAAAAATGATGTGCAGCAGTCAGTAGCTTTAGGACTTTGAGGTCAATAGCTGTAGTGCGCGTACCAGATATAAAATTATGTCGTCTGGCTTCTATAAACTTTCGGAGTAGTAACTCCCTATACTTGGAAATGATGAGCACCCGCCTCTGAAGAGCTATCAAAACTGAATCTGTCTCTGCCCAACTGAGGACTCGCTCTTCTTTAGTGGCAATATCCTCAGTGGATCCCAAGGCTACGAGTCTGCGAAGACTGAAGGAATTAATGAATTTAGTAATGTCCTCGATTACTTGCTCTCGCAGCTGTACTAGAAAATCAATATCGATGCAGATTAGTGAGAATATTTCGCGGGCCGGATGCCCCTGAATGGTATCTACCACAACGGGCTCCTTCCCCTTGTCCGTGGCAGCAATCTGCGGAAGACTAGCTGTGTATGGATCCACTTCGCTGACTCCTGGAATCTGAATCCCAAGTCCAAATTTGATCCTTGTTGGTCCTTCAGCAGTGACTGATGGCATCATTGCATCATCCGGAATCTGTTTCAAGAGATCCTCAATAGACATTGAATCCTCATCAGTTGTCTTACTTGGTTGCTCAACCCCAGAAATGTCGTCATCCTCTCCAGATCTCAAAGGCTCTTTAAGAAATTGTTTCGGTGCAGTAGAAGATGCCATTTTCCTAGCAATTTCATTTTCAGCTCCATCAAGATTATCATCCTCATCATTGACAGCACTCGAGTGCTCAATGCCCGCAAGTACTGTCTCGGTATCCATATCTGTACACTCCGTAACCATATCTGATTCCCCCATATCTGTTTCCATCTGCTCGATTTCAGTAAGAACCATTTCAATAATTTTATCCACATCATCAGTAGTTGACTTTTCCCTCTGTTGCTCTCCAACATCAACCACATCTGGTTCTTTCTCAACAATATCATCATCAGAACCTGCTGGCAGCTGCAACCTCCTCTTCGGTGCTTTGTGTTTAGGAGCAGGAGGGGTCACAGCCGATATCATCTGAATGGGTACAACCTCTTGAGCTACTGTTACCAGCGTTAAATCCGTAGCTACAGGAGTAGTTCTCCCAGATGTTCTCTTCCGCTTAACAACGGGTGATTCAACAGTAGGAGCGGGTATCTTTTTAGACACAACATTTTTTTTCTCTGCTTGCTTCTCCATCACTGGCTCATCCTCCACATCCTCAACAACAATGTTCTTGTTTATGGCAATATACTTGCCAACTGTGTTTGCTGTAAGAATCTTCAGAGGAGGGAACTCATTCGATTCTCCCAACTCTAGATCTGGATTACCCTTCAGAACGATGAAAATTTGAACTGCAAAACCTCGGGCTTGCTTTGAACCCGGAGTTACCATGTCCTTGAGCACTTTGAACAGAATTTTACTCCAGTTGACAGGAACGTCCCCATAAATAGCAGTCATCATCAAGAACCTCTCATGGGTCACAGCATCGAACGACCCTGCCTTTACCATCACAGACTTTGCCAAAATATCATTTAGCAAACGAAACTCAAACACCAATTTCCTCTTCTCACAGGATGTACTTACCAGTTTACCATCGTATGAAAAAGCACGCCGCGCTTCAAGAACTAGATCTTGTGGTACCTCATGTAAACCACTCAAACCCTCCAATGGCAACACGAAGGTGTTAGCAAACAGTTCTTCCGAAATAGCCACTGGTTTTCCTTGTATCGTACTTACAACCACACCATCCCTGACCGACGCATTGTGGAAGAACTCTACCAGAGCAGTTTCGAATATGGCTGACGAGCATCCCAAAAATCCACTAAGTCCAGATGAAATAAGGGCTTCAAACATCGAAACATACCCTCGTTGTCCATTTCGAGGACAGAGTCAAAGTAGACTTGAATGGTGTTGCTGATTAGAGAAGATGCCATTTCTGTATGTTGATTTGAGAAGAGTACGCCGGAAAGGATATCTGTAGAAGGAGAACACAAAAAATGCAAGGGCCCAAGTATGCGAGAGAATAATTTGCGCAAGGTAAGTGTTAGAGCATAATGGAAAAGCCGTAATATAGTCGAGGAATATGAAACGGTAAAAGAAAGAGAAGATGTGGATGTGACGTTTCGCATGATGACAACACGTGTCAATCATCCGATGGCGCGATCAATTTTTGGATATGATTTTCTAAAATTAACCACGAGGGTAAAACAGTAAAAAAAAATGCGCGCCAAAAATTAAAAAGCGTCACAACCTTAGGATCTGTTTTGATGTATCAGTAGGGGAGTACAGGATCTGATCACGGATAAGCATCAACTGTGTATATATGACATCTGAGTGTATCCAGATCCCACATATTCAGTCAACTCAGCGCTTAATAATTCAGATCCGTTGTTCCCCCTAAGACTAAGGTTCTCCCAAGTTTGAAATATTACCAAGTCCAAGAGTTCAGTGTTCCCCCTGAAGGTTGACTCGGATCTGATGCATAAAAGCTGCTCAACCTGTAATTTTGTTAGCACACAGACAATTTAAGGCAATTCTAGGAGACCCAAAATGTTTCTAAAATAAGAAAACTTAGCATCTGGTAGGGGCTTTGTGAAGATGTTAGCCACTTGCTGGTCAGTCGACACATACTCCAGTCGGACGTCTTTCTTGAGCACATGGTCCCTTATGAAGTGATGCCTGATGTCGATGTGCTTTGTTATGGAATGCAGCACTGGATTTTGAGTGATCACGATGGCACTGGTGTTGTCACAGAGAATAGGCGATTCAGAATCATCAATGTCATAGTCCTTCAGCTGGTTTTGAATCCATAGAATGAAGTGATGCCTGATGTCGATGTGCTTTGTTATGGAATGCAGCACTGGATTTTGAGTGATCACGATGGCACTGGTGTTGTCACAGAGAATAGGCGATTCAGAATCATCAATGTCATAGTCCTTCAGCTGGTTTTGAATCCATAGAATCTGAGCACAGCAGCTTCCAGCCTCCAAGTACTCCGCTTCAGCTGTGGACGTTGCTATAGAGGTCTGCTTCTTACTAAACCAGGAAATCAAGAGATCTCCCAAGAATTTACAAGTCCCACTGGTGCTTCGCCGATCAATTCTACATCCTGTGTAGTCTGCATCACTGTAACCGATTAGTTGAAAGCTTGAGTCTTTGGGATATCAAATACCCACATTGGAAGTTCCCTTCAAATATTTTAAGATCCGCTTTACAGCAATGTAATGTGATTGTTTTGGCTCCGCTTGGAATCTAGCACACATACAGACAGCAAAAATAATGTCTGGTCTGGTATCAGTTAGGTAAAGCAGGGAGCCTATAACCATGATACAATGATACCTCAATGGCAGATCCAGCTTCGTCTTTGTCCAATTTGATTGATGAGCTCATTGGGGTTCCTGCTGCTGAGCAATTATCCATGCCAAATCTCTTCATCAGTTCTTTCATGTATTTTGCTTGATTAATTAATTTTCCGTTGTAAAGTTGTTTCACTTGAAGTCCTAGAAAGAACGTCAGCTCTCCCATCATGCTCATCTCAAATTTGTCCTTCATCAACTTGGAAAATCTCTGTCATAGTTTGGGGTTAGTTGACCCAAATATAATATCGCCTACGTAAATCTGTGCTAACAAGACATGATCAGATTTGTCAAATTTAAATAGTGTCTTATCAACAGTGCCTATTGTGAAGTCATGCTCAATAAGAAACTTAGACAATGTATCATACCAAGCTCTGGGTGCTTGCTTCAACCCATATAGAGCTTTATCCAATTTGTAAACATGATTTGGATATGTATGATTGAAGAAGCCAGGAGGTTGTGCAACATACACTTCCTCGGTTAGGATACCATTAAGAAATGCACTCTTAACATCCATCTGAAAGACTTTGAAGTCTTTGTATGCAGCATATGCTAAGAACATACGAATGGCTTCTAGTCTAGCTACATGTGCAAAAGATTCATCAAAATATATGCCTTCCATTTGTCTAAAATCTTGAGCAACTAGTCTAGCTTTGTTCCTTGTAACTACTCCATCTTCCTTCAGTTTAATCCTAAAGACCCATTTGGTTCCTATTACTGAATGATTAGAAGGTCTGGGTACAAGTTGCCATACATTATTTCTTTTAAACTGGTTAAGTTCTTCCTGCATTGCATCTATCCAGCTTGGGTCTGCTAAGGCTTATTCTATCTGATTTGGTTCTATATGCGATAAGAATGCTGAATCAAAATGATCATGCAATAGCTGGCCTCGTATACGAACAGGATAGTTAATTTGACCTATTACCTGCTCGGGTGGATGATTTTTATTCCACCGGAGATCAGATCCGATTGGTTTTGCTACTTGTTCTTATTGGATGCCTGACTGGATGGTCGCGTCCAGATTATCTGAAGTCAATTGATGATTTGCGTTGTCTGCTGGTGCATCAGATTCCAGTTGAGGTGATTGTTGTTCAAGATTTGAATCTGAAATCAAGTGATGAGTAGTGCTCGCATCTTGTGCATAAGATGTCACTCAGTGTATTATAGGATCTGGTTGCACATCTTGAGCATTGGTCGCTTCAGCTCCAGCAACTGGCGCACTTGAAAGGATCTGTTCCTGCGCCTGGTCAATGTTAGTTAAATCAACGACCACTAGGTTACCTGTCAGATCTTGAGAGTTGTCGTGAGGTGTGTCCAGCGCTGGTTGTGTCTCAGCTAAATGTCTTGGTTGTGGCTCGTCATCGCTGGATTCTTCTAAGCAAGTTGATTCCAGTCGTGAGCACAAGTCATTTAGACTCGCAGCTGAGTTGGATTTGAATCTTGTCTCATCGAAGACCACATGTGCTTATTCTTCTACTTTCAGGCTTTGATTGTTGAACACTCTGTATGCCTTACTTACGACTGAATATCCTAGAAATAGACATGCATCAGATTTTGCATCGAAAGCTGTTAGGTGCTTCTTACCATTATTATGAATGAAGCATTTGCACACAAACACCTGAAATACGAAATATCAGGTTTCTTGCCACTCCAGATCTCATATGGGATTTTGCCGTGCATTTAAGAGTCGAATCAGTTGATCAGCGGTATCAGATTTTGATTTTAAAACTAGCACCCAAGTGAATTTTGTAAAATCGTCGACAACAACTAGGGTGTAGTTCGTTCCCCCTAAGCTCGTTACGGGAATAGGACCAAAAAGATCCATATATAAAAGATCTAAGCTTCGGGAAGAACGTTTACCGCCTTTCTTTTTAAAAAGTGGAACGGATTTGTTTAGCAAGCTGACATGCGGCACAGATCTTGTCCTCAGAAAAATTTAGACTGGGCATACCAGAAACCAATTCATGCTGACTCAATATGGCAAGTGTTTTAAAGTTTATATGATTCATTCGCTGATGCCACAACCAGCTCTTGGAGGAGTCAGTTTCAAGGCAGATCTGCTCAGATCCCATTTGCTCTGACCAATCGATAATGTAGGTATTCCCCGATCTTTTTCCTACCAATACAGTCAAACCATTTGGACTCTGAACTGTGCAGGAGTGCTGTCGAAAATTAACTGTGTAACCCTTGTCACACAGCTGACTTATGCTAATCAAATTATATCGCAAACTGTCAACGACTAAAACATCAGATATTGAAATGATACTGTGGGTAAGCTTACCCTTACCCATAGTGTTACCATGTGAGGTATAACCAAAAATGATCTTCGCTCCTCTGTGAGGTGTCACATCTGATAGCAGCTTTGGGTTACCCGTCATATGTCGTGCACTACCACTATCCAAGTACCATAGGGTTGACTCGTCTATAGCTTTGTACCTGTTGTCCTGTAATCATTAAAACAACCTTTTGGTACCTAATTTTACTTGGGTCCAGATTAGATTACCCCTTTCGGGATCCATACTTGAATTACCTTAATAGTTTTCTCAGTATGAAAGTCCTTGAGGGTGCGTGCAGAAACATTGTGAGATCTATTGAGTTTTGGCTTAGTACATTTAGATCTCGTAGGGACTGAACCTTTTTCCATACAGATTTGACCTTCTTAGAACCACGTCTTTGTTGGTTCTGAACAAAAGACTTAGGTCCAGCTTTCGCCTTTTCTTTGTCAAGTCTGTTCGTTAGCCAACTAGACTTAGAATTCTCGGGTCTGATATAGTCGATGCCATATTTGCCCTTTTGATTCAAGTTGCCCAGATGTCTGGTCATCATACCTTACCGACTCATATGTGTCATGTATCACACTTGCTTTGACAAAATTCATCTTTTTGAACTTGTTATGGGCCAGATTTGACTGAGTACTGGTTTCTCCTGAGCTGCTTTCACCAACACTAAACCTAAGCCAGATTTGTCGTTTAACGGCTTTTGAGTTTCATGCAGCTTTCTTAGAGAAACAGAAGACTGATTCCAGGAGCTCATCACCAGACTTAACCTTTCGTTTTCTGATTCGAGCTCACAAGATCTTAATCTCAACGATTCATTCTTAGACTTCAGCTTACTTAACTCGGTTTGTAAACTGTCAGTATCCTCAAGCTGAGCAGGGCTTGATTCAATTGAACAATTTTCAAACCATTGTTTTCAGCCTTGACTTCATCTAATGTTTGAGAGAGCTTTGTGTACTCATGGACCATCTCATTAAGTGCATTGATCAGGTCTTCACGTGTAAATTCAGTATTTGAAAAGTCGAATACCTCTTCTTCTGTAGATTGGTTGGCCATTAGACAATGAGTTTCCTCTTGGTCACTGTCGCTTGATGAGGAGCTGTTTGATGTGGAATCCGAATCTGAATCCGCCCAATTTTTGTTGCTCCCCTCTGCAACAAGTGCTTTACGATCATTCTTTCTTGTTGGCCTTTTGTCAGCTCTGGTTCTCCTTCTTTCCTTGGATCTTCTGTCATCCTTTGATCGGTCATCCTTCTTGCTTTCATCCTTCTTTGGCCTGTTGCAGTCTACTGCAAAGTGCTCTGGACGACCACAGTTATAACAATTCATATCAGTTGAAGTCTTTTCAGATTTATTTGCATTATTATAAGAAAAAGAAGGGTTATAGGATCTTCTCAGGAATTTCCCAAACTTCTTGACGAAAAGGGACATAGCATCATTGCTTAGTTGTTCTGCAGATCTGCTCGTGCTTGGAGAACACTGTTCAGATGTTGCGGCAAGAGCCTTGGTTGGTTGTGAGATTGACGGCGCCTCTTTCCAATTCAAACTCATACGCTTTCAGATTTGCAAAAAGATCATGTAGTTCGAGCTTGTTGAGATCCTTATACTCGCGCATGGCCATTGTCTTAACGTCCCATTCCCTGGGCAGCGCTCTCATCACCTTGAGAGCTAATTCTCTGTTGGAATACTCTTTGCCTAGGCTGGTCAGCTCTATCACCACAGCACTGAATCTCTCATCGAACTCCGCCATGGTTTCTCCATCTTTCATCTTTATTGACTCGTACTTCTGCTGAGCAACAGTAAGTTTGTTTTCCTTGGTTTTGTCGTTGCCTTCGCAGATCTGAATCAACTTTTCCCAAATCTCCTTGGCAGTGGTACAGGTTTTGATTTTACTGAACATATTTTTGTCCAGCATCTTGTACAAGATATCCTGGCCACGTTGTCCAAGTTCGCCTTCTTCTTATCCTCGTTAGTATACTCATGTCTCTTCTTTTCTACATATTCCGGTGCACCATCAGATACCACGATTGTTGTGTTGGCCTTCATTATTTTCAGTGGTCCATTTGTGATCACCGACCACATGTCATCGTCTTGTGCGGCCAGATGTGCTTGCATCCGTATTTTCCAATCATCATAATCTACCTTTGAAAACATAGGAATTTTATTGTGAGAAGTAGACATATTGAGATTTATAAAGAGCAAAAGACAAACTGTTCAAAACTGAGATAAGCAGGCTCTGATACCAATTGATAGGATCAATTAGGATCGAAAATAGGCCTAGGAGTTCAGAATGGGGGATGTTGAATGAACTCCTTTGGATTTTTATTTTTCGAAACCTTCAAAATAGTTTTACAAGCGCCTAGCTTAACTCGTATCTGTGTTACCAGATCCGAGGTATCTCAGTTCAAGTCTGATCTCTCGACTAATGTGCGGAAAGAAGTCGATCAACCAGTGAACAGTATAAATATAAGTATGATGCAGTAAAGTAAAAGATCAAGGTTCAGAGATTTGTTTCTGGAAGTTCGGATATCAAATCCTACGTCTCCCCTTCTTCCTTTGCAGGAAGGTTCCACTAGAAGAATTTGATGCACACAGCTTCTGTCTACACCCAGTCACCGAGCCTCGCTCGAAGTGAACTCCTAGCAATCTCCAACTATACGCAGATACAACTGCGTAATTACAGACAACTTGATTTTTCGAACTGCTTCACACAGCAAGTTCGTTACAAACTCAATATTGATATACAATGAAGTGCTAAACAATGAGTACTGTAAATCTTCTGGTTTCTAAACAGAGAAACTCGATTTACAAATTTAAACCAAAAGATGTGACTCGAAGATGAAACTATTAATACCAACATGAAGTGTTCTTCGAGTTTTGAAGACTGGACTTAGAATATTTCTGCAGTAATGAGTTCCAGCAAATATTCGAGAGCTTTTGTATGTGAATTGACCGAGAGAGTCTTCATTTGAATTCTTCATCTATTTATACTCTTCAAATCCAACGGTCAGTGGAAACAAATTCCTTTGAATATCTTCATCACCACATTCAGCGCTTAATTAACGCTATGCCGAACGTACTTTGCGTTTATTAGGGCTTAATTGATTTTCATACCGAATCTGGTACACATCGTATCAATTTCTTTGCGTGATGTGCATCTTTACTCAAAATAGCCCTGAGTTTGTTTCCTTAATCCAAGATGTGTGACCGTTGATATCTTTCGGATAGAGTGAAGGTGCGCTTAATTAACGCTATGCCGTAACGTACTTTGCGTTTATTAGGGCTTAATTGATTTTCATACCGAATCTGGTACACATCGTATCAATTTCTTTGCGTGATGTGCATCTTTACTCAAAATAGCCCTGAGTTTGTTTCCTTAATCCAAGATGTGTGACCGTTGATATCTTTCGGATAGAGTGAAGGTGTGTTGAAGAAATTTTGAGGCTTATATCTGCTGTAACATTGATATCTGAAAATTGCGCTGTCTTTGTGAACAGCTGCAAGAAATGTCTCTGTATAGTTGTCACATCTGAAATATCTCCTTGAGTATGATGGATCTGAATATTGTACTGTTCTCGTAATCAAAACTGATAGCGTACATCTGTAAGATACTGAGTCGAATCTGTCCAATCTAAGTCTGTTATAGAAATCTGAATTACCGTAAAGCTCTTTCGAATAAACAGTCTAATATCTGATATAGCATATTTGGATCTGACTTCCTATAACTAATATCTGAATTACCCTGTGTAGTTTGTTCACATCTGATACTCTCGAATATGAATTATAACATCTGAGTCAATATAACGAAATCTGTTACTGAAACCTCTAAATCAAGTCTAAAAACTTCACATCTGAAATCCTGACCCGATAATCAAGTTAACCGACCCGATTACTCAGCTGATCCAAATACCCGAATCTGAGAGCTTCAACCCGATAACTGAACTAATCCACTCGATAGCTGATATCTGGAATCCAAAACACTCGAGTCTGAGAACACTTAACTGTAAACCACAATATCTGCCTGTTCGGATCTGATTCTTAAAGTCGGTTATAGTTTTAGTTTTGTTATCACCAAAACTCATAAATTTTATCTTAACAGGTTTCCTTCAGATCAATCAAATTCGGAACAATCAATCTACCAAGAAATCTCAAGCATCCATCAGAAGCAACAGTAAATCTTCCGACTGACCATTCTGGGCCTTAATCTTCAACCCATGAATATACGGGTCAGTCCTCTGCGTTGCTCTAATGTCTGCAACAATCTGTGGTGCAACCTGACAAGAAGAAACCACGAAGTACTGATCATCTGGCTGAAACGCCATCCAGAAGTTCCCAAATGCTCATGGACTTTGGATATACTCAACGAAGTCAACATCGCAGGCTGGGCTTTTCTACTCAAAGCATCTGCCACTAAGTTCATCCGTCCAGGCTGATACTGAATCTCACAGTCAAAATCCTTGAGCAACTCCAACCAACGACGTTGCATCATATTCAAATTTTACTGGGTGAAGATAGACTTCAAACTCTTGTGGTCTGTGCACACCACAAACTGCTCACCATACAGGTAATGACGCCAAATATTCAGCGCAAAAACAATGGCAACTAATTCTAAATCATGAACGGGGTATCTCGTCTCATGGGGCTTCAACTGTCGAGACGCATAAGCTATCACTTGCCCGTTCTGTATCAATACACATCCCAATCCATTCAGAGAAGCATCAGAACAAACACCAAAACCTCCAGAACCCGAAGGCAAAGCCAACACAGGAGCAATAATCAACTTCTCCTTAAGCAACTGGAAACTCGACTCACATTCATCTATCCACAGAAATCTTCTATCCTTCTAGGTCAATTGCGTCATCGGCTTGAATATTAAAGAAATACCCTCAATGAAACGCCTGTAACAGTCAGACAAACCTAAGAAACTACGGATCTCTGAAACATTCATCGGTCGCTCCCAGTTAAGAACTGATTCGACCTCACTAGGATCTATCGAAATACCTTCTGCAGATATAACATGACCCAAAAATATTACTCTATCCAACCAGAATTCACACTTGCTGAACTTCGCATAAAGCTGTGAGTCTCTCAGTTTCTGCAACACCAACCTCAAGTGTTCATTATGCTCTCTGAAGTTTCTCGAATACACCAAGATATCATCTATAAAGACAATCACAAAACGATCGATGTACTCACTAAAGACGCGATTCATCAAATCCATGAAGACATCAGGAGCATTCGTCAATTCAAACGGCATCACCAGAAATTCATAATGCCCATATCTAGTCCTGAACACGGTCTTCGCCACATCAGCGTCTCTAATCTCCAACTGATGATAACCATATTGCAGATCAATCTTGGAGTACACTGCCGATCCCTGCAACTGATCGAACAGATCATCAATTCTCGGCAAATGATACTTATTCTTGATCGTCACTTTATTCAACTGCTGAAAGTCCACACACATCCTCATAGATCCATCTTTCTTCTTCACAAAGAGAATCGGAGCTCCCAAGGCGACATACTCGGCCTAATAAATCCCTTCTCTAGAAGATCACGCAACTGCTATTTCAGTTCCTTCAACTCAGCTGGCGCCAACCGATATGGGGCTCCCGAAATCGGGGCTGTCCGTGGCACCAACTCTATGCTGAAGTCAATCTCTCGTCTCGGAGGGAATCCAAGAATCTCATTCGGAAACACATCAGGGAAGTCTTGAGCCATCGGAACATCACTCAACTCTATCCACGATTCTCGGGAAACATCAAGGGCATAAATCATAAATCCAGAGTTCTCTAGCGACAACAGACTGAACATCTCCATGGCCGACACTAGCGGAATCTTCGATCGCAAATCAGCACCGTAGAAATCCCAATTTTCCACAAATTGAGGCCTAAACCTCACTACACCATGGAAACAATCTACAGTCGGTCTATAAGCAGACAACACATCCATATCCAAGATACAATCAAAATCTCTAATCTCCAAGGCAATCAGGTTAGTCACCAACACATTCTCATCAAATCTAATCACACAATCCAAAACCACCTCACGGGACATCAACCACGCACCAGCAGGAGTAGATACAGATACAACATCACACAGTGGGGTAACACTCAACCCACACTCATGCAAAAACAAATCAGATATAAAAGAGTGTGATGCTCCTGTATCAAACAAAACTCGTGCAGGAAAATCAAAGATAGCACAAGTACTGCAATAACTCCTTGAGGCATATCATCATCTTGCTCTCTTGTCAAAGCATTCACCTTAGCCTGCTGCGGTCCCGGAAACTAAGGTCTAGAAGATCATCCGAACCTAGACGGTTCTCGTGGTTGGAATCCTGATCGTTGGGACTGAGCAAAAGGTTGCGGTCTCTACGAAGAACCACCAGCTGAACCTTGCTGCGACTGATTCGAAGGTTGTTCTCTCAGCAAAGGACAAACTCTAGCGAAATGTCCAGGCTGCCCACACCTATGACAAGGACCTTGAACTCCACGACACTGCGAAGTCATATGACGACCTACGTACTATCCACACATCACTCCTCTAGAGCCACTACCACCAGAGCTAACAGAACCAAAAGAACTCGAATTCTATCGTCTCTTGAATTGCTTTACTCGAGTCTTAAACCTCTGGCGATTAGACTGCTGTGAAGTTTGAGGAGTCTGAAACGATGGCATCGGTTCGGGCACAGGGTGAAAAATGCGTCCAGCTGCTGGCTGAACCTGATTCTGTGCTTCCAACATACTCTCCTCAATGTCCACGGTCCTATCCACTGCCTCAGCATAAGTCGAAGAAGAACCAGCTAACAGCATACGGAACAAATCAGGCCTCAAACATCTCAGAAACTTGTTCCTCTTCGTCCTCTCCTGGTTAGCAACGTGGGGAACATACGACAGAAGCGACGAAAACTGTCTAGCATACTCAGCCACCCTCATGTTCCCTTGCTTCAGATTGTCGAACTCCCGCTCCCGGTTATTGTAGTAGGACTCAGGGGTATACTCCTGTCAAAAAGCTGCACAGAAGCTCTCCCAAAAATCAAAGGCCCACTCTCTCTCATGACTCGGAAAGTACCTTTCCACCAATGTTGAGCATTATCCCTCAACTGTAAGACATCCAACTTCAGTCTCTTCTCCTGGTAGTACTCCACCGTGTCAAACAATTCCTCCATATGTTCCAACCAGCCTTCAGCCATCAGACCACTCTCGGTGTCAGTGAACATAGTGGATTCATCCTCTGAAACCTAGCCAGAACTAGCTCCATCTCACCAATCTGTCTAGTCACATCTTCCACCTCAACCTCTGCCTGTCTAGCTCGACGACGCAAAGGCACACTCTACTGCTCAACATCCTCATCGCTGCCCGGGGATCTAAACTCTCCAAATACCTGCCCAACTTTTCTACTCCTACCTCTCCTCGGCGGCATCTACCAAAACTCAGAGGTCAGAACAACTAGCAGATAAATCACAGAGGCAGATAGTCAAAATCACAGAGTCAATCACAAACAAAAACTCAAACTCTGTTCCTAGACTCGAGTGTGATGGAAAAGAAATCGAGCTTATCCCAGTTTAAGTTCTGATACCAAAATGTCAGGCCCGGTGCATTAATTCACGAATTAATTACTCAATTAATCAAAATTATGCGGAAACATAAAATAGGGGCTAAAAATTTTCGTTTTGGACCTGAACAGAAATCATCTCTTAAAAATACATTCATAGTCAAAATAGGATTTTAAATCAAAATCCAACACATCAATAACAACAAATACAGGTAAGACACAAATCAAGATCCCCAAATACATAATCACACAGGGCATCCCCTGGTTCAATACATAGTATAAATAACTGGGACTCAGAACGGGGATCTACAAGCCGACGCTCCACTCGGTCCAGCTGGATTACCTGAAGATCTTGCAAAGGCCAATCATAGACCAAAGCAGCCCAAAAACGGGGAAAAGAACGAGGTCAACCTTCAGTACAAAGAGCATATATCATCATGCAATATTTCAAACGTGAAATGCATGAGGGCTACCAAGAATCATCGGTAGGCAAGGCACAACGACTCAGCTGTCCAGAATCAAATCCTGTGATATTCAGGTACGACAGATCAGTCACCCATCACAGTGTAGTGGTATTCAGGCACGACAACTCAGCCGGCCACCACATCAATATCAGCGTTGGACCTTTCAGGCATGACGGCTCAACCGGCCGATCACAACGCACAAAGTAAATCAGTTCACAAGAGGATCAGGCTCAATATGTATGCGTGCATGCACAGCAGAATCATGCTTATTTCAATGCATATAACTCACACACACACAGACAGATAAGAGCACATAATCAGCCTCATAAAAAACCAGTCAATACCAGCGTACAGATCACAGAAATTTAACACGAAAGAAATATTCCCAAGCTGATATAAAAGCTGCTAAATCTAGCTCAATTTGTACCTCAAATCTCAGTACGACTACTACCTCAGCAGATCTCACAGGAATACACGGCACAGCAGCTTACTCAAATATGCTGCTCTACCAGCTCACTATAAATTCAACGGAAGATGCCTACAAGCTCAAATTCAAAGCTGCTAAAGAACGAAAGAACTCTCGATCGGAATTCTCAACAGTATTCGAACACTGCAACCACTTCGTGCTCCTTCAACATGTTGACTCAAAGCTCCAAACTGATATCAATCAAAATTCTTAAGGAGATGAGCTCAGCGCCACAAATCTTGCTCCAAACGGCGGCTTAAATCGACGACAATCGACGGAAAAAGGGTTAAATGAACAGTAAGGGTTTCGGGAAACTCTCGGGAAGAAGATAAGAAATGTCGAGTCTCAAATTCCCTAAGTTTTGGTCAACACTTATATATATCATCCAGTCAACGCTACAGTGAAAGTCAATTACTCAAGTCAAAGCTGATACCAGCACTCAGATCTTAGCGCTACATCAGATCTTAGCGCTAACTCAGAGATCTGACTTCTCTACACTCTAGTAGCACGCGACCACCAAACGACGTCGCATAGGAGTCCCGCTCAAAACCAACAGATCACACGCACGCATAGACCCGATCGCAAACATCCAGATCTGGCTTTCATCAAACGACGTCGCACCAGAGTCCAATTCTCATCAAATCTGATGCTCGCTAAACGACGATGCATTACTCATACTCAACCACCGCCAAATCTGATATATGCCAAACGACATCGCTTCACTTATACTTAACCCGTGCATACCCAGGTAATCCAAAACGACATTGTTTCACTTCCCTCTCAAGGCAACTCGCTCAAACACACGAGGGACAGATCTGGACACCCAAATCTTACTCAAATCTAAAAATAACGAACCGGTCTACTCAAACCGTGAACCAAACCAATTCTCCCAGTGCCTCTAATTCACTTGCACGGGGTATTCTCCAAATCTGAACTCCAGCGATAAATAATATACCAAATCTGCTCAGCGCTAACGCTCTCTCTTACTCAACGATACACACCTGATACACTTCTAAGTCAAATTCGTAGCTCATATACTCAAATCTGCCAGCGTCCAAAGCTGATCTCACAAAAAAATTTGACCAAAATTCTTAGGCTGAATACCTGATAATTCACAAGGCATATTTCTCCGATTCAATCCTCATTCCAACCTAATCTGCTCAAACATCTTACGAGATTAAATCGAGCAAATCCCTCAAATCTATTCATAACACGCCACTAATTAAATCTGTTAAAAATACAGTCCTCACAGTTCAACTCAAACTCTACCCCTCTACCTATATATGTCAATGAGGAGACACTTTCAGGAGAGACACTGCAATTCTGGCAGATCACTCACTTGTGCCAATAGTATCTCGAATTGCTAGATGTATTCCTCCACGGCTCGATCCTCCTGTGTCAAGGATGCCAGTGATTTGAATGGGTTTGTTTCCTTCCTCCCACTGTATCAGTTGATCAGCTCTTCAGCAAACCGCTCCCAATTGCAATTTGGGTTCCTAGATCGCATCCATTGGAACCAGTGTTCGGTCGCCCCTTCCATACATATATGCGTGATTCGGAGGCGATGACACGTGGGGGTACCATGTACTTCGAAGTATTTTTCCGCCTTCCCCAACCATCCCACCGGATCGTTATCATTGAAGGCCGGAATCTCGCCTCTGTCTACCCGCAAATCCTCGTAATCTTCTCCTCGGTGTATCTTGTTCGGGCCTCCCAGTGACTCATCCAACCCCTCGAGTGAGTAGTTATCTCCTCTATCCTGTAGATCCCCTTTGCTGCGTATCATCCTTTCCACCAGTGATTTCAGGTCAGTAAGATCACTGAGATTATTGTTCACCGAGAGTAGATTCAGGCAGTCATGTCTTCTTGCATTTTTGTGACGATCTATTGTGCATTTATCAATAGTCATTCTAGTGCGTCCCACTTTGCTTCAGATTATTGAATTATAACTCTCCCCTCCCCTCCCATCCACTCTCAGCCTCCTCCCACCGCCACCATCGCTAGTCGTCGCTGTCGCGTGCCGCCGAACCCCGTTCCGGCCGTCTTGGCAAGGAGAATCGATTCATGACAATTCACTATAAATTCTATTGCAAGGCAGCCAAGGAATTTGGAAACCGGTTGTGGACCGGATTAGGCGAACAATCGGAGATTCAACCGTTGAAGTGCTATTGCCGCGTAAAACCATAATAGTCGGAGTCGGGCGTGAAGTCGCCAAAGGTAAATATTTCTAAACATCCTGTGCATGTCTAGCTTTTGTATTATTCGTGTATGAGCGTTCCTGGGCATAAAGATTTTAAAACTTCTGCTGTGCCCCAGGAGCGTGATCCGGATTCGTCGACGGTCTCAACAGGACAAGCCTACTATTTCATGTTTACGCGATTAACGCTTGGTTGCTTTATCTTTGGATCTTTGGTAACGACATCTATGGTCTTGATTACCGCCAACGAGTTGACCATTTATGAGAGCTCGGGTATTTCAGCACGGGATGTGGTGAGGTACCCAAGGATATCTTGAAAAGTTCGAGTATCTTTCCTCTCTCATCTCGATCCCGAGGTAGTAAATTCAATGATATATTTAAAAATAAAAAACTGAATTTCCAAATGATCTGAACTTAATTCGGAATTAATTCAGTATTTTGCGCACTCGTCCTATGAATATTATCATTAGAGCACAGTTGGATTAAAAAGTGATTGGATAAAATTTTTTTAAGAAAGTGTTAGGATCGAAATATCGGGGGTTGTGGTGCGCGCCGTGAGTTCTCACACAACTCACGTAGGCTCTCACACAGCCTAAGACATCAAACTTCGAGGTGCGTGCTTTTTTTAAAAAAAAAATTGTAAAGGAAAACCAGCACACACGAGGAATCGGATCGCGCATGTGCTCTACCAATAGCTCTGCGAGCTGGTTCACCACGTGTGCGATCTGGTTACATGTATCTTGAGCTGCAATAGCTCAGTGTTCTTGAAATGTTTATACATCGAGATACAGATTGAGTTCCAAAACTGAATGTTATGACGTGAAAAACAATTTTTCAGATACCTAGTCCAAAATGACAGTTTTGCCCCTCAACAGCGGGAAATCGTAATTTGACCCCTGTTGACTTTTAGGAAGTCGCACTCCCTAAAATCATCTTCGTATGATCAACACATTGAGCTCAGTTTCTGTGCGGGGATCATGAATCCAGTACTTGTGTGACCCTCAATGGTTCAGGGATACAGCTAGCCGTGGGCCCGCAACCATTACGGCTCCGAAATCACAATTTCGGACTTGCCCATCGGATCATGGTAAAGCGCCTAGCAACATCGCCCCATGATCCCATAGGTATCACTGATAGTGCCTGCAAGAACCAGTTGGTCGTGGTTAGCGTACAGTACGGTCCTTTCAACACATATATCCCGATCAGATCAACGACCATGGTAAATCGAGAGTCGCTAGAGATCCGATAGCTATGCATACATCTTGGAGATCGAATAGCGACATCGCGAGTGTAACTAGGTAAACCCATTTACCTAAAACACTTTTAGTACTCTGGCCAGAGATTTATACACTATTATCCCCTCAGATAGCATAGGATATCCACGCATGTAAGCGAGCGGTGAATCCTCGACAACGAAGCATCGACTCCTACATGTATCGGGGTCTCACCCAATCCCGCCGCCTAATGACCCCAAGTGAGTCGGAAAACGAGTCAAAGTGAGACGCCTATCATGTAGAGTCTCAATGATGTTTAGAGTCGTGAGGACTAATCAGTACAACCAAGACCTCGGACTTATCCACTCGACAAATGGTAACCACTTGGAAAGTCCGAACGAGGGTAGTTCGATAGATCACCAGGTCAATATCTATCTGCATGCTCAGAACATCACAATGTTTCCTAACAATAAAACACGGTACTTCGCATCGCAGATACTAGTCTCAATCTCGGGCGGCCTTATCTCATTTTGACGGCCCAATCGACTAGGAACGAGTTCAGAATACACAGTGACTATTAGATGTGTTTCATGATAGCCGTCATACCCACTATCACATCTAACATACACTATGGTGCATTCTATGTCTTTATCCAACACTATGGTTAACATTATAGTCATAATGAAAATAAAGAAAGCCATGAATAAATGCGAATATCATATATAAAGATTGTTTCATACAAGAGCCTATAAACCCACACGCCACAAGTTGGCTAGTTGGGGATCTACTCTAACATTCAGTAGTTGGACACTCAGTTGTTTCAAAGATTCAGTTGGCGTTATTTATTCAGTAGTAACAGTCACGTATTCTATCAGTGATGAACTATTCATCTTCTTCAAGAAAGGAAAAGTTGTATTAACAATAAGAGAATTCAGGCGCAAACGACAAATCGATTCAAACGTGATTATATATTCAAAATTGAAAGAATCAGTGGTGAAGATTGAATCGTACTATTGCCTGGAATTAAGGAGACAACGTCGGTATTATTTTGGGTAAATAGTACACAATTTACAGAGGACGTTATACGGTGATTGCACAAATATGGAAAACGACATTTTGGCTCTGACGATGTGCAAATTACCATTTGGTGGAGCAGGATACACGGTCGCACGATTAACAGATTTTCAAAAGGGATTTTGTTTCCTTAGCCAAATTGATCGACCGTTTTGAACAAAGAGTATAAATAGAGCTGGAACTTGAAATGAAGAAGCTCTCTGTCATTTTCGCTATTCATCGTCTCCATCATTCTCGAGCTTACTCTCTGTTGAAGTTATCATTCAAAAAGCTCACAAACTCGAAGAACACAAGTGTTGATTTTCACAGAAAATACCTTCGAGTTCATCTTCTGGTTCATCTGTTGAATCGAGTTTCTTTGTTTAGAAACCAGAAGATTTACATTCTCAATAGATTTGTGTTCACTGTTATTATTCTAGATTGAGTCTGTAACGAACTGGCTTTGTGAAGCAGTTCGAAAAATACTAAGTTTTGTAAACAGCAGCTGCGACTGCTTTGTGATTGGTGTTGCTAGGAGTTCCACCTGGAGCGAGGCTCGGTGATTGGGTGTTTGCAGAAGGCCTGTAACCATCAAATCTTCTAGTGGAACCTTTCTGAAAAGGGAGAAGGGGAGACGTAGGATATTGATATCCCAACTTCCATAAATAAACTCTCGACCCTTAAACTTTTAAATTATTTCATTTACTTACTGCTTTAATCTGTTCACAAATTAATCAGCTTCTTTCCGCACTTTTTGTTAGCCAAGAAATTTGATTTAAACTGAGATCCTTAAATCTGGTAACTCGGATTTAAGTTAAGCGGGTTCTTGTAAAAACTGTTTTAAAAGGTTTCGAAAATTTGAAAATACCAAGAGTTCATTCAACCCCCCCTTCTGAACTCTTGCAGCTGTTTTTTGAACCACATTGATCCTATCAGAAACCAGCTGAGAAACCAGCTCAGAGAAGCGACCCGCTGAGTATGATGAACAAGCTGGCTCGAAGCAGCTCAAGAGCAGACAAGAGGAGAAGAAGAGAGCTTTGAATAGCTCGAAGTAAAGACCAGCTCAGCACAAACCAAAACGGAGATAAGCTGGTAAATTGGTTAAGGACAAACCAGTTCGGATAGCATGACAGATTCTATCAAATCTACGAGCAAAGCAATTTGAATACAAGACTACACGAAGATTGCTTTTCAGTATTCAAATTGATTTGCTTGTATTGTCTTATCAAGTACAGTGCTCACGTGCTTAAAGTGAAGAAAAGCCTGCAACGCATTAAAAGACAAAGGACGCAAAGTACAATAGTGTCAGAAGACTTTCAACGGCTACAACTTTGTGTCCAACGGATTAAACTCCGTGTCAGGATATAAATAACAAGAGAAGAGCACAATCCGGATAGAGAGAAGAAGAGAGAGCAACGCGGACAAAAAAAGGAGCAGAGCGCGAGAAGAGCGAAGTGTTGTGCAAATCCAAAATGTGAAACAGAAGAACGCACAACACAAGCTCTGGGAAGACATTGGTGAAACCAGCTCGGACAGGAGCACTCCCAGTGTGTGAGATTTTATCTTTGAGAGATTGAGCGAACACTGTAATCTCACACACGATTCACTCATATATTTGAGAGTTGAGCGAAACAGAAAATTGAGTGAATCAAATTTGAAACTCTCCATTGTAGTCTTTGGACAGAGATGTTAAACAAGTCTATGTTGCCTTTCGTACTGAGATGTTAAATAAGTGTATGTAGCCTTTCTCACTGAGGCGTGAAAGAAGTGAAGTTAGACACACGCAGGTTGCAGGCTGGTGTGCAGTGGTGGCTAGGAGTTCTTGCGGCTGCTGGTCGTAGGATCGGATTACAACGGGGGCTACTGTAATCAAAGTCTTCTAGTGGATCTTTCCCGATTACGGAAGAAGGGGAGACGTAGGAGATTCAGCTCCGAACTTCTATAAATAAATCACAGCGTATTTTTCTTACAGCTTACTGCATTCATTCATATTCATTGCATATTGTACAACTGCGACCAAAACCGTTAATGAGCTTTAGATTATAAGAGTTCAGTTTGAGTTGTTTTCGCATGATTTTAATTCATAACTGATTCGATCGGTCTGATCTGATCGTCGATCGGAGTTGTGATGAAACCGCAGTGATTTAAATGAACCGAATGTTCAAATGGACCTGGGTATGACCCATGTCCATTGGGCCGGTTCAAGCCCATCTATCACCTTTATTAAGTTAAGATGATTAGGGCTTGATCACACAAGGATCATAACCTAAACCTAGCCTCCATAGACCACTCGGCCGCCCCTCTCCTCTCGCCCCCTATCTCGGCCGCGCCGCCGCCCAAGTGCCGCCGCCTCGCCGCCGCGTACGTTGATCGGACTTGTTCCGATCAGCTTGACGAGGAGTTTCCGTCCGTCTGAATTCGTCAGTCCTTATAGTGCAGGCTGACGATGGTGTCTTGAATCCGGTCGTGGACCTGATTGACGATCTACCGCCGCCTACAGTTTGAAGTGCCGGTTTTCTCGTGAAACTGGTCGGAGCCAGGCGCCTAGATGCCAGCAAGGTAATCGTCTACGAACACCCTATGTATGTTTGTATATTTCTTTAAATGTATTGAACACTTTCCGGGCAATTTTGTTTTTCCGCTGCGCCCCGGGAAGTGGGATCCGGATCCGCCACCGCTATCCCAACAGTGGTATCAGAGCCAAGGCTCGGATCCTTCTAGGTTTTGTTCGGGCCTGTCTCGGGCAGCCCATGAAGTTTTGGGGCCGATATTCGATATCGGTCCGATTTTGGTCGATTTTGAAATTTTGAGATTTTGGGCATAAAATCGTTTTAAGCCCGATATGATGCAATTAAAATTGCAAAATATGATTTTATTGTAAAATATGATTTTATAATTAAAATATGATTTTGTTGATTAAAATATGATTTTATCGACAAAATGCGATTTTATTATAAAATGCGATTTTATGATTAAAATATGATTTTGTGGTAAATAATTTGATTATTTAATTTATGCATATTAATTAGATTGATTGCATGTTTGGGATGATCGAGAGCCGTGCCCAATGTGTTAGGTGTATGCTTTAGGTTTTGCGATTATCTGTAAAATCGAAAGCAAATGTAATAGGATTGCATTGCATATTGCATTTCACCTAATATTGGACCCAGGTCCGTGATTGGCAACCACGGACCGCATAGCTCTCGCGATCGATCATCCCAAAGTTATTTATATATTTGATATATATGTTGAATCCGCATGTTTTAAATTTGATTTAAAATTGCATGAGACCAAATTTTTCTAAAATAAAATCCCTCGTTTTAAATACGATTTAAAACTAATATCAAGATTAAAAGTTTATTCGATAAACTAAAGGGAATTTAAATGTATTTAAATTATCCCTACCTTCCATCAACAATGGGTGTACGCCGATGCTATCCGCATACATGGCCCGGCTCATATTATTGAGGGGGTTATGTATGCCGGAAAGCTGTCCACGTCATTGACAATTGTTGTGGGTCAGTTGGAACTCCCTTTAACGTTGGCTAATATTATTGGGGACGTTAAGGGGACCGTCCTTCACGACTCAACATTGATGGGTCATCTTGACACGTGATAGTAAACGGCGTCATATTATTGGGCCCTTACTGGACATGAGGTGAATACATGAAGGTTGCACCGGTTGCAATCGGAAACTACCTTTTGGGGTCGTGGTTGGCTGATATTATTCGGGACCATGATCGCTTGATTGGGCTCCGTGTACCCACTAAAGAAACGTGCTTTCTCGATTTCATCAGAGGGTGGTGAAATCGTTAAAATAGTGGGAGGATAATTAATAAAACTTAACGACCTTGTTTTATGTCTTAGCGTTATTTCATATATAGTTAGTAATGTATGTCTGTTTTCTTTTCAGTATAACTGCATTTATAATGTCTTCGATAAAAAACCCACTCGCTGCTATACTGGATAGCAACAAGTTCACCGGTCTGAACTACCAAGACTGGCTTCGAAACCTCAACATTGTGTTGGCTTCGGAGAAACTTCTTTATACGATAGAGAAGAGCCCTCCGAAGGAAGCCCCTGCCGATATCAGCCCTGAGGAGCTGACTACGCTTCAACAATGGTGGGACGACGAGCTTAAGACTCGATGCTATGTGATGGCATCGATGTCTAACGAAATGCAACGGCGCTTTGAGAAGACAAAGTATGCTGCTGACATACTCTTTCATCTCAAAGAACTGTACGGGGAGAACTCTCGACATGAGAGGTTCACGGCTGTCAAGGAGCTTATGACAAGCCGCATGCGTTATGGGACTTCGGTCCATGAGCATGGGGTTCGTATGATTGGGCTCGTTGAAAAGCTGTCGGGCCTTGATATCACACTTCCACACGAGCTGTCTGTGGATGTGCTTCTCCTCTCACTGCCTGCTGCATTTGACCCCTTTGTGGTCAACTTCAACATGAACAAGCTGGCAGCCACCCTTGAAGAGGTGGTTAACATGCTTGTAGTGTTCGAAGGAACCATAAAGAAGCCCTCTGCGAAGAAGGGGCCCAGACGCAAGGGTAAGAAGCGTTCTGCCCCTGTGAAGGGGAAAAGCCCACTAAGAAACCAAAGGCAAAGGCTTCCAAGCCAAACAAGACTGAGGATGTTTGCCACCACTGCCACAAGCCTGGGCATTGGAGGAGGAACTGCAAGGAGTACCTCGAGCAGTTGCGAACTGCGAAAGGTATGTTCTATATCGAAATAAATATGTCTCTTAATTAGACTTCTTGGGTACTTGATACCGGATGTGGATCTCATATCTGCAATGATTTGCAGGTGATGACAAGAAGCCGACGTCTTAGAGAGGGTGAGACCCACTTGAGGCTAGGCAATGGAGCAAGAGTTGCTGCTGTAGCTATGGAGATGTTTACTTATTTCTGTCTTCTAATTTTAAGTTGTTATTAAGAAACATTTTGTTCGTTCCCGAATTAATAAAGAACATTATTTCTGTTTCTATGCTTGATAGTGATGGATATTCTTGTATGTTTGCTAATTCGATTTGCAATATTTACAAGAATGAATGTTTAATTGGAATTGGGGAACGCGAAAACGATCTATACACCTTAAAATTAAAAGACGTTCCAACTCGCGATGTCGAAGCACATACAACAACGATTAAAAGGAAACACGATAACTTGAACCCAGCACAACTTTGGCACGCTAGGCTAGGTCA
>KV006335.1:96099-127679 GCA_001598015.1 Dorcoceras hygrometricum
TCTTGCCAGCTACCACTAAAATCCATCACAACAGGTCTCAACATATCCTCTAAAATCTGGATAGTCCTCTCAGATTGGCCATCTATCTGGGGATGATACGCTGTGCACATCGCCAATCTAGTACCCAAAGCTGTTTGCAAACTCTTCCAAAACCTGGAAGTGAACCTCAGATCATGATCTGAAACGATAGAAACAGGCACACCACGCAATCTCACTACGAAATCTATGTACAGATTTGCCATATTCTTCAAAGAATACATCATGTTGTAGGGAATGAAGTGCGCAGACTTCGACAATCTGCCTATTACAACCCAAACCGCATCACAACCTCTGCTGGAACGAGGCAAATGCGTTACAAAATCCATAGCTATGTGCTCCCAATTCCATTGGGGCACCTCTAAGCTTTGTAACAAACCATCAGGTCTCATCCTCTCAGCCTTGAATTGCTGACAATTCAAACAACGGGCTACAAAATCAGCAACATCACTCTTCAAACCTGCCCACCAGTAATGTTGCTTCAAGGCATGATACATCTTTCTCGCACCAGGATGGACACTAAGTATACTGCAGTGAGCTTCTCTCAAGATCTCTTCATTCAGATCAATCAGATTTGGCACTACCAATCTGTCACGAAACCTCAAACACCCATCTAAAGAAACAGAGTAGTCCTCCAACTGACCAGCCCTCACTCTTAGCTTCAACTCATGGATAGATGGATCAGTCCTCTGAGCTGCTCTAATACTAGCAACAATCTGTGGCTCAACTTGAAAAGGAGACACCACAACACAATCCTCAGCTGGGTAAAACCGCCAACCAGTAGTGCTTAGATGCTCATGGACCTCCGAAATCTGCATCGAATCCAGCATCGCTACTTGAGCCTTTCTGCTCAATGATTAGCAACTACATTCATCTTCCCAGGCTGATATTGGATCTCACGATCAAAATACTTTAGCAGCTCCATCCATCTACACTGTCTCATGTTCAAATCTGACTGAGAAATTGATCCAAGGCTGATTCCAGGACTTACACAAACCCGATAACTTCGCCAAGCATACATACCAACTCAAAGCTAGCTCATCCAGATTTGCTCGCTCAAATCTGAATCTCCTAAAATCCGATTAATTAACTCGATAAATATTTCTTAACTTTTCGGGTCTCACATCTCTACCCCCACTAAAATAGGATTTCGTCCTCGAAATCAAACAACTTCATATCTGAACAGACTCAACCAAACCAAGAGTTCAAGATAACTTGGAAAACAACAAAAAGCAACAAAACAACTACTGGAATCTGATACTACACTCAGGAAAACAGATGCGGCCACTCACGCTGCATCTTCTCTTCCAGTTCCCACGTAGCTTCTTCTCTATCATGCTTGCTCCACTGGACCATCACCAAGGGAATGGTCTTATTCCTCAGCTGTTTCTCTTTTCTATCTAAGATCTGCAAGGGATATTCAACGTAGCTCAAAGTTCTATATAGCTCCACCTCGTCAGTTCTCAACACATGCGAGTGATCTAGCTCATACTTCCTCAACATCGACACATGAAACACATCGTGCAAGGAGGACAAATCTGGTGGCAACAACAACCGATATGCCAAAGGGCCAATCCTCTCAGCTATCTCATAGGGTCCAAAATAACGAGGAGCCAACTTTCCCTTGAGACCAAATCTCATAAGACTGCGAAAAGGAGAAACTTTCAGAAAAACTAGATCACCAACCTCGCCCACGCCTCTTATTCGCATAACTCGCTTGGCGATCTTGTGCATCTTTCATTTGCTTGCGAATCAGATCCATTTGATCTCTCATCTGCTGCATAAATTCTGGAGAAGACAACTGCTTCTCCCCCACTTCTTCCCAACAAATAGGCGATCTGCACTTCCTGCCATACAAAGCTTCAAATGGTGCCATGCCAATCGTGACCTGATAGCTGTTGTAGGAAAACTCAACCAAGGACAACGAATCTTGCCAGCTACCACTAAAATCCATCACAACAGGTCTCAACATATCCTCTAAAATCTGGATAGTCCTCTCAGATTGGCCATCTATCTGGGGATGATACGCTGTGCACATCGCCAATCTAGTACCCAAAGCTGTTTGCAAACTCTTCCAAAACCTGGAAGTGAACCTCAGATCATGATCTGAAACGATAGAAACAGGCACACCACGCAATCTCACTACGAAATCTATGTACAGATTTGCCATATTCTTCAAAGAATACATCATGTTGTAGGGAATGAAGTGCGCAGACTTCGACAATCTGCCTATTACAACCCAAACCGCATCACAACCTCTGCTGGAACGAGGCAAATGCGTTACAAAATCCATAGCTATGTGCTCCCAATTCCATTGGGGCACCTCTAAGCTTTGTAACAAACCATCAGGTCTCATCCTCTCAGCCTTGAATTGCTGACAATTCAAACAACGGGCTACAAAATCAGCAACATCACTCTTCAAACCTGCCCACCAGTAATGTTGCTTCAAGGCATGATACATCTTTCTCGCACCAGGATGGACACTAAGTCTACTGCAGTGCGCTTCTCTCAAGATCTCTTCCTTCAGATCAATCAGATTTGGCACTACCAACCTGCCACGAAACCTCAAACCCCCATCTAAAGAAACAGAGTAGTCCTCAAACTGACCAGCCCTCACTCTCAACTTCAACTCATGGATAGATGGATCAGTCCTCTGAGCTGATCTAATACTAGCAACAATCTGCGGCTCAACTTGAAAAGAAGACACCACAACATAGTCCTCAGCTGGGTAAAACCGCCAACCAGTAGTGCTTAGATGCTCATGGACCTTCGAAATCTGCATCGAAGCCAGCATCGCTACTTGAGCCTTTCTGCTCAATGCATCAGCAACTACATTCATCTTCCCAGGCTGATATTGGATCTCACGATCAAAATACTTTAGCAGCTCCATCCATCTACACTGTCTCATGTTCAAATCTGACTGAGAAAACAGATACTGTAGGCTCTTGTGGTCGGAGTACACCACAAACTGCTCACCATACAGGTAGTGGCGCCAAATCTTCAAGGCAAAAACCACTGCCGCCAACTCCAAATCATGAACTGGGTAACGAGTCTCATGCGGTTTCAATTGAGGAGAGGCATACGCAATGACTCGACCATTCTGCATCAACACACAACACAATCCACAAGTAAGCATCTGCACAAACTACAAAGCCACCTGAACCACACGGCAAGGCTAACACAGGCGCAGTAGTTAGCTTCTCCTTGAGCAATTGAAAATTATTCTCGCATTGCTCAGTCCAAATAAACCTCTTGTCTTTCTGAGTCAACTTCGTCATTAGATTAGCTATACTAGAGAATCCCTCTATAAAGCGCCGATAATAGCCAGCCAATACCAAGAAACTACGAATCTCAGAAACATTCTTGGGTCGCTCCCAATTAACCACAGCCTCTACTTTACTGGGATCCACAGAAATACCTTCTACTGAAATCACATGACCCAGAAACACAACTCGGTCTCACCAAAACTTGCACTTGGAGAACTTAGCATACATCTGCGAGTCTCGTAGCGTCTGAAGAACCAGCCTCAAATGCTCTTTGTGCTGCATCGGAGTATTAGAGTACACCAAAATGTCATCGATAAACACAATCACAAACTGATCGATGAACTCTCTAAAGACTCTATTCATCAAGTCCATGAAAACTGCAGGGGCATTCGTCAAACCAAAAGGCATAACTAAAAACTCATAATGCCCGTACCTCGTACGAAACGCAGTCTTCGCCACATCTTGCTCTCGAATGCGCAACTGATGGTACCCCGAACGCAAATCGATCTTAGAAAACACAGCCGAACCCTGAAGCTGATCAAACAAGTCATCGATCCTAGGTAAAGGGTACTTATTCTTCATTGTCGCCTTATTCAACTGCCTAAAGTCGATGCACATCCTCATCGACCCATCCTTCTTCTTGACAAACAAGATAGGCGCTCCCCACGGGGACATATTAGGCCTAATGAATCCCTTCTCCAGCAAATCGCTAAGCTGAACCTTAAGCTCCCTCAACTAAGCAGGCGCTCAACGATACGGAGCACACGAGATCGGAGCTGTACCAGGTACCAACTCAATGCTAAAGTCTATCTCCCTCTTCGGAGGAAAACCAGGAATCTCCTTCAAAAACACATCCGGGAATTGGCGAACAATAGGGACATCACTAAGCTCTACGCGTGAAGAAGAAGACGCATCCAAGGCATAGATCATAAATCCAGTGTTCTCTAACGACAACAGGCTAAACATCTCCATCACAGAGACTAAAGGAATCTTCGACTGGGAATCATGGCCGTAGAAATTCCATTTCTCGCCAGACTAAGGCCTAAATCGCACAACGCCATGGAAACAATCCACTATGGCCCTATAGCTATACAACACGTCCATTCCCACTATAAAATCGAAATCCCACATCACTAGCCTGATCAGGTTGGCTAACAACACACTCTCACCAAACCTAAGAATGCCATTCAACAAAATCTCTTGGGAGTACAGGCTCGCGCCGGCAAGAGTCGCAACAGACACAACATCACACAAAGTAGTGGTATGCAAACCATGATCAACCACAAATGCATCCGCAATAAACGAATGTGATGCTTCTGTATCAAACAACACACGTGCAGGAAAATCAAAAACAAAGCAAGTACCTGCGATCAATCCTCCGCCTGGAGTGCCCTCTGCTTGCTCCCTAGTCATGTCATTCACCTGGGCAAACTGAGGTCCTGAAAACTGAGGATGGGAAGACTGTCCAAACCGCGAAGGACCAGGCTGCTGAAACGGCCTAAACTGAGGCTCCCCCAACCTTTGCTGCTAAACCGGAAAAGAAGAACGACCTCTAGACGATCCACCTCGACCCTGCGGTTGGGCGGCTGTATGCTGAGAACCAGCAAAAGGACACACTCTCGCAAAGTGTCCATACTGTTCACAGATGTTACACGAACCTTGCACACCTACACACTGCGCTGTAGGATGCCTTCCTCCACACTGGCCACAAAATTCAACCTTGGAACTACCACTGCTAGAACTACCCGAGCCAGAAGAACTAGAACCAGACTTATTCTTAAACTGACGACCACGAGGCCTAAACCTCTGGTGTCCAGGCTGCTAGGCTACCTGCTGCTGGGGTGGCTGAGACAACTGCACAGACTGGGAAGGTTGCACCCCGGAACCATGGGATGGTTACCTTGCACCACTTGAGGCCTAACACGAGACCTACGATTCTGCAGTCCTTCCTCGATGTCTATAGCCCTGTCCACCGCTTCCGCATAGCTCGCCGGTGAACCCGCCAACACAAAAGAATACAACTCCTCATTGAGCCCCTCCAAGAACTTGTTCCTCTTCTCTTTCTCTGGATCAGAAACGTGCGGAACATACGCAAGAAGAGAAGAAAACCTCCGGGCATACTCTCCCACGGACATAGATCCCTGCACCAGGTTATCAAACTCTCGCTCCCTGGCGTTCACAAAGGATTCCGGAACGTACTCCTGACGGAAGACAGTACAGAAGCTACTCCACGAAATACCTACACCGGTCTCCTCTAGAGTCCTAGAAGTACCTCTCCACCAATGCTCGGCACTTCTTCTCAACTGAAACGTAGCCAAACTCAGCCTACGCTCATCATCATACCTGACACGGTCGAACAACCCGGTAATATGCTGCAACCAGGACTCAGCATCGGAACTTGGATCATCACCATTAAACGTCTGAGGGTTCATACGCTGAAACCTCGCCATCACCAGTCCATATCATCCACACGGGCTGCCAGCTCATCCACCTCAACTCAACCTGTCTATCACGTCCACGACGAGGAACACTACGCTGCACTTCCTCGTTCTGACCTTCGAACTCTTCCTGAAACTTCCCTCTACCTCTACCTCTACGTCTAGGCGGCATCTAAGAAGGTACTAAGAGGGTATGGTCACGCAACAATAGATATATCACATAGCACATAAAATCACATAGTCAAGCACATGCAACAAGCAACACTGTTCCTAGACTCAAGTGTGATCAAAATAAATCGAGCTTGTCCCAGCTGAAGATACCAAAAATGTCAGGCCTCGTGCACAACATAGAGTTTAACCACGCAAACACATAGCGGAAGCAATAAAATAGTGGCTAAAATTTTCGCTTTTGGCCTGACTGGAAGATAACATAATTTAAAATACTACAATACTCAAAATATCCCGGTTTTTGAAATAACTCAGTACAACAGTACAGAAATCAACAGATACAAGCACTACAAAATACAACTGGAATACAATGAAGCACAGGGCACTCCCCGGCTAACAGTGCTTATACATATATGCTATACGCTAACTGGGACACTCTAACCACCTCCTGGGGCACCTCCAGTTGGGTCAACTCCACGACCAGCTGAGTAACCATGGTAATCTGAAAACACATACACAGGCAAACAACACCAGCCCCAGAGGGACATGGGGTCAAACCCCAGTACGGAGAGCAATATAAAACAGCTAATGGAAAGAAACATATAATATGCAAATGCTATGCATGAGAACCAAGCTACAACCGAGATACAGGGAGCCAAAGAATCTCAAGGAACTGCTCAACAACAGATACGAATCAACTGAGAAACAGTGGCCACGGGATGTGTGAGTATATGGGAGCTACCCACTCGTCTCAACACACGGCACTAGATGCAAAACATAGCTCAAACCACTGTTGCCCAACTCATGAGATGTGGGAGCTACCCACTCCGCTCATAGTGGCTAACAGATCCCAACAGGGAGATGATGTATACGGGAGTTACCCGCTCGTCCTAAAAAGGCATCCTGGTATGCACAGATCAATACAACAAGGCACAAAAGGCACAGCTACAACATATCTGAGCTCAATATGATAAATGCGTGTATGCAACAGATAAAATGTCCAATACATAACATATGCAACGAAGCAAAGCATACACAGCTGCAAGCATAATCACTCATGCTCAATCCAAAGCTGTAAAACAAGCTCACATCCGTACCTCAATTCTTCTGAGCTATAATTACAACAACAAAGTCCCGAGTAACACAGATCTCACACCTGCTAAACCAAACACAGACACTAGCTCAGGGACAGTAGCACAGAAACTACGAATTGGGAGCTACGAGCTCAACCAAATCTGTCCTACCCTTCTCACACAACAGAAGGCTCTAAACAACGCACAAGGTAGGATCTTAACACTTACCCAACAAGCTACCTCAACGGCAGACGAAATCCTACGCTTATGCTAACAGACTAGAGAAGGTAGATGTCTTCGCACACCTCTCCAGCTTCACGCAAGATTCCAAAAGCTGCACTAAACGAAGCGTCTTAGCAAAAGGAGTCCAGCGCTATCACTCTTACTTCAGTCGAAGCTATCTACCGCCGGTAATCGGAGAAGATAAGGTTCGATGAACAGTAGCTAGGGTATCGCGACAGAGTTTGGTCATGGGAAATATTCTAAGTGTCGGGGAACAATAATGGACAAAGGTCAAAGTCCTCTTATATAAACTCAAATATGCTCATATCTGCTGAACAGATCCCATCGACAACTTAAGGTACAAAGCTGATTTCCCACTCGGATCTGAATCTCACATCAGATATGACCTTACGCCAAAACAGATCCTGACTTACTCAAGCGACATCGCTCAGGGTCCACTATCACATCTGGACACAACACCTCGCTACTCGAAACTGAATTGCTAACGTGACTGGAATCTGAAAAACAAAACAGCTTCGCTCCTTAAACACTCAGATCCCTCTCGAATCTGGAGACCAGTGCTGCTCACCTCTGGAGATATGCGTAACTCACATCTGAGTCTCGCCCGCTAAACCAAAACGTTGTTGTTCCATCTAATCCAAACGACGTAGTTTAGCTACTCGCTATAGAAACACGCTAGAGTACTCACATCTGCCTAGCGACAACAGATTCCATCACCACTTCTGAACTCGATCACTCAGTGATGGCCAACCTCACATCTGATCAGATCCCGCTGAAAATCTAAATTGATCCAAGGCTGATTCGAGGACTTATACAAACCCGATAGCTTCGCCAAGCATACCAACTCAAAGCTAGCTCATCCAGATTTGCTTGCTCAAATCTGAATCTCTAAAAATCCGATTAATCAACTCAATTAATCTTTCTTAACTTTTCGGGTCTCACACAAGGTGATGAGAGCGCTGCCCAGTGAATGGGATGTTAAGACAATGGCCATGCGTGAGTCTAAGGACCTCAACAAGCTCGAACTACATGATCTTTTTGCAAATCTGAAAGCGTACGAGTTTGAATTGGAAACCAGATCTGAGGCACCGTCAACCTCAAAACCAACCAAGGCTCTTGCCGCAACATCTGAACAGTGTTCTCCAAGCACGAGCAAATCTGCAGAACAACTAAGCAATGATGCTATGTCCCTCTTCGTCAAGAAGTTTGGGAAATTCCTGAGAAGATCTTATAACCTTATTTTTCTTATAATAAAGAAAATAAATCTGAAAAGACTTCAACTGATATGAATTGTTATAACTGTGGTCGTCCAGGGCACTTTGCAGCAGACTGCAACAGGCCAAAGAAGGATGAAAGCAAGAAGGATGACCGATCAAAGGATGACAGAAGATCCAAGGAAAGAAAGAGAACCAGAGCTGACAAAAGGCCAACTAGAAAGAATGATCGTAAAGTACTTGTTGCAGAGGAGAGCAACAAAAATTGGGCGGATTCATATTCGGACTCCACATCAAGCAGCTCCTCATCAAGCGACAGTGACCAAGAGGAAACTCACTGTCTAATGGCCAACCAATCTACAGAGGAAGAGGTATTCGACTTTTCAAATACTGAATTTACACGTGAAGACCTGATCAATGCACTTAATGAGATGGTCCATGAGTACAGAAATCTCTCTCAAACATTCGATGAAATCAAGGCTGAAAACAATGGTTTGAAAAATAGTTCAATTGAATCAAGCCCTGCTCAGCTTGAGGATACTGACAGTTTACAAACCGAGTTAAGTAAGCTGATGTCTGAGAATGAATCGTTGAGATTAAGATCTTGTGAGCTCGAATCATAAAACGAAAGGTTAAATCTGGTGCTGAGCTCCTGGACTCAGTCTTCGGTCTCTTTAAAAAGACTGCATGAAACTCAAAAGCCGTTAAACGATAAATCTGGCTTGGGTTTCAATGTTGGTGAAAACAGCTCCGGAGAGACCTGTACTCAATCAAAACTGGTATATGACAAGTTCAAAAAGATGAATTTTGTCAAAGCCAGTGTGATACATGACACATATGATTCGGTAAGGTATGATGACCAGAAATCTGGGCAACTGAATCAAAAGGGAAAATCTGGCATCGGCTATATCAGACCCGAGAACTCTAAGTCTAGTTGGCTAAATAACAGACTTGACAAAGAAAAGGCGAAAGCTTGTTGTTCTGAACCAACAAAGACGTGGTTCTAAGAAGGTCAAATCTGTATGGAAAAAGGTTCAGTCCCAACAAGATCTAAATGGTCAAAGTACCAAGCCAAAACTCAATAGATCTCACAATGTTTCTGCACGCACCCTCAAGGACTTTCATACTGGAAAAACTATAAGGTAATTCAAGTATGGGTCCCGAAAGGGGTAATCCAATCTGGACCCAAGTAAAATTGGGTACCAAAAGGTAGTTTTTATGATTGCAAGACAACAGATACAAAGCTGTAGACGAGTCAACCCTATGGTACTTGGATAGTGGTAGTGAACGACATATGACGGGTAACCCAAAGCTGCTATCAGATGTGACACCTCACAGAGGAGCGAAGATCATTTTTGGTGATAACTCACATGGTAACACTGTGGGTAAGGGTAAGCTTACCCACGGTAACATTTCAATATCTGATGTTTTAGTCGTTGACAGTTTGAGATATAATTTGATTAGCATAAGTCAGCTGTGTGACAAGGGTTACACAGTTAATTTTCAACAGCACACCTACACAGTTAAGAGTCCAAATGGTCTGACTGTATTGGTAGGAAAAAGATCGGGGAATACCTACATTATCGATTGGTCAGAGAAAATGGGATCTGAGCAGATCTGCCTTGAAGCTGACTCCTCCAAGAGCTGGTTGTGGCATCAGCGAATGAATCATCTAAACTTTAAAACACTTGCCATATTGAGTCAGCATGAATTGGTTTCTGGTATGCCCAGTCAACAGCACACCTACACAGTTAAGAGTCCAAATGGTCTGACTGTATTGGTAGGAAAAAGATCGGGGGAATACCTACATTATCGATTGGTCAGAGAAAATGGGATCTGAGCAGATCTGCCTTGAAGCTGACTCCTCCAAGAGCTGGTTGTGGCATCAGCGAATGAATCATCTAAACTTTAAAACACTTGCCATATTGAGTCAGCATGAATTGGTTTCTGGTATGCCCAGTCTAAATTTTTCTAAGGACAAGCCGCGTGTCAGCTTGGTAAACAAATCCATTCCACTTTTAAAAATAAAGGTGGTAAACGTTCTTTCCGAAGCTTAGAGCTTTTACATATGGATCTTTTTGGTCCTATTCCCGTAACGAGTTTAGGGGGAACGAACTACACCCTAGTTTTTGTCGATGATTTAACAAAATTCACTTGGGTGCTGTTTTTAAAATCAAAATCTGATACCGCTGATCAGCTGATTCGGCTTTAAAACGTTTACAAAATGATAAATCTTGTATAGTCAACCGGATAAGAAGTGATCGTGGTACCGACTTTTTAAATAAAAAATTATCTTCTTATCTGGATGACATTGGGATAAAGCATGAGCTTTCTGCAGCTAGAACTCCTCAATAGAACGGGTTGGTTGAGAGGAGAATCGTACCTTAAAAGAAGCTGCTAGATCTATGATTGCTTATTCCGGTATTTCTCAAAAATTATGGGCAGAAGCAGTTAACACAACCTCCTACACTCAAAACAGATCTATGATTAATAAGTTGCATGGCAAAACCCCATATGAGATCTGGAGTGGCAAGAAACCTGATATTTCATATTTCAGGTGTTTGGGTGCAGATGCTTCATTCATAATAATGGTAAGAACCACCTAACAGCTTTCGATGCAAAATCTGATGCAGGTATAATTCTAGGTTTATTCAGCCATGAGCAAGGCATACAGAGTGTTCAACAATCAAAGTCTGACAGTTGAAGAATCAGCACATGTGGTCTTTGATGAGACAAGCTTCAGCTCCAACTCAGCTGCGAGTCTAAATGACTTGTGCTCACGTCTGGAATCAACTTGCTTAGAAGAATCCAGCAATGAAAAGCGACAACCAAGACATTCATCTGAGACACAACCAGCGCCAGACACACCTCACGACAACTCTCAAGATCTGACAGGTAACCCAGTGGTCGTTGATTTAACTAACATTGACCAGGTACAGGAACAGATCTTATCAAGTGTGCCAGTTGCTAGAGCTGAAGCGACCAATCCTCAAGATATTTACAGCCAAGCTGGATAGATAGCAATGACAGGAAGAACTTACCAGTTTAAAAGAAATAATGATGGCAACTTGTACCAGACCTTCTAATCATTCAGTAATAGGAACCAAATGGGTTCTTTAGGAATAAACTGAATGAAGATGGAGTAGTTACAAGGAACAAATCTTGACTAGTTGCTCAAGGTTTTAGACAAATGGAAGGCATAGATTTCGATGAAACTTTTGCACCTGTAGCTATACTAGAAGTCATCGCATGTTCTTAGCATATGATGCATACAAAGACTTCAAAGTATTTCAAATGGATGTTAAGAGTACATTTCTTAATGCATCCTAACTGAGGAAGTGTATGTTGCACAACCTCCTGGCTTCGTCAATCATACATATCCAAATCACGTTTACAAATTGGATAAAGCTCTATATGGGTTGAAGCAAGCACCCAGAGCTTGGTATGATACACTGTCTAAATTTCTTATTGAGCATGACTTCACAATAGGCACTGTTGATAAGACACTATTTAAATTTGTCAAATCTGATCATGTCTTGTTAGTACAGATTTACGTAGACGATATTATATTTGGGTCAACCAACCCCAAACTATGCCAGAGATTTTCCAAGTTGATGCAGGACAAATTTGAGATGAGCATGATGGGAGAGATGACGTTCTTTCTAGGACTTCAAGTGAGACAGCTTGACAACGGAATATTCATTAATCAAGAAAAATACATGAAAAAACTGCTGAAAAATTTAGCATGGACAACTGTTCAGCAGCTGCGACCCCAATGAGTGCTTCAATCGAATTAGATAATGATGAAGCTGGATCTGCCATATAGGTATCATTGTATCGCGGTATTATAGGCTCCCTGCTTTACCTAATGACCAGACATCATGTTTGTTGTCTGTATGTGTGCTAGATTCCAAGAGGATCCAAAGCAATCGCATTACATAGTTGTAAAGCGGATCTTAAAATATTTGAAGGGAACTTCCAATGTGTGTCTTTGGTATCCCAAAGACTCAAGCTTTCAACTATCGGTTACAGTGATGTAGACTACGCAGGTGTAGAATTGATCGGCGAAGCACCAGTGGGACTTGTCAATTCTTGGGAGATCGCTTGATTTCCTGTTTTAGTAAGAAGCAGACCTCTATAGCAACGTCTACAGCTGAAGCGGAGTACTTAGAGGCTGGAAGCTGCTGTGCTCAGATTCTATGGATTCAACATCAGCTGAAGGACTATGGCATTGATGCTTCTGAAGCGCCTATTCTCTGTGACAACACCAGTGCCATCGCAATCACTCAAAATCCAGTGCTGCATTCCAGAACGAAGCATATCGACATCAGGAATCATTTCATTAGGGACCATGTGCTCAAGAAGGACGTCCGGCTGGAGTATGTGTCGACTGACCAGCAAGTGGCTGACATCTTCACAAAGCCCCTACCAGACGCTAAGTTTTCTATTTTAGAAACATTTTGGGTCTACTAGAATTGTCTTGATTTGTCTGAGCGCTAACAAAATTGCAGGTTGAACAGCTTTTGTGCATCAGATCCGAGTCAACCGTTCAGGGGGAACACTGAACTCTTGGACTTGGTAATATTTCAAACTTGGGAGAACCTTAGTCTTAGGGGGAAAAACGGATCTGAATTGTTAAGCACTGAGTCGGCTGAATATGTGGGATCTGGATACACTCGGATGTCATATATACACAGTTTATGCTTATCCGTGATCAGATCCTGTACTCCCCTACCGATACATCAAAACAGATCCTAAGGTTGTGATGCTTTTTAATTTCTGGCGCGCATTTTGTTTTCACCGTTTTACCCTCGTGGTTAATTTTGGAAAATAATTTCAAAATATTTTCCAAATATTGATCGCGCCATCGGATGATTGACATGTGTTGTCATCATGCAAAACGTCACATCCACATCTTCTCTTTCTTTTTCCGTTTCGTATTCCTAGACTATATTACGACTTTTCCATTGTACTCTAACACTTACCTTGTGCAAATTATTCTCTCGCATACTTGTGCCCTTGCCCTTTTCGTGTTCTCCTTCTGCAGATATCCTTTCCGGCGTCTTCTTCTCAAATCTACATACAAAAATGGCATCTTCTCTAATCAGCAACACCATTCAAGTTTACTTTGACTCTGTCCTTGAAATGGACAACGAGGGTATGGCTGTGATGTTTGAAGCCCTTATTTCATCTGGCCTTAGTGGATTTTTGGGATGCTCGTCGACCATATTCGAAACTGCTCTGGTGTAGTTCTTCCACAATGCATCTGTCAGGGATGGTGTGGTTGTGAGTACGATACAAGGAAAACCAGTGGCTATTTCGGAAGAACTGTTTGATAGCACTTTCAAGCTGACATTGGAGGGTTTGAGTGATTTACATGAGGTACCGCAGGATCTAGTTCATTGAAGTGCGGTGTGCCTTCTCGTACGAAGGTAAACTGGTAAGTACATCCTGTAAGAAGAGGGAATTGGTGTTTGAGTTTTGTTTGCTAAATGATATTCTGGAAAAGTCTGTGACTGTAAAGGCAAGGTCTTCGATGCTGTGACCCATGAGAGGTTCTTGATGATGACTGCTATTTATGGGGGCGTTCCTGTCAACTGGAGTAAAATTCTGTTCAAAGTGTTCAAGGACATGGTAACTCCGGGTTCAAAGCAAGCTCGAGGTTTGCAGTTCAAATTTGCATCGTTTTGAAGGGTGCTCCAGATCTAGAGTTAGGAGAATCAAAGGAGTTCCCTCCTCTGAAGATTCTTACAGCGAAGATTTGGCAAGTATATTCCCATAAACAAGAACATTGCTATTGAGGATGTGGAGGATGAGCCAGTGATGGAGAAGCAAGGGGAGAAAAAGAAGGTTGTGTCTAAAAAGATACCTGCTCCTACTGTTGAATCACCCGTTGTTAAGAGGAAGAGAACATCTGGGAGAACTACTCCTGTAGCTACGGATTTGTCGCTGGTAACAGTAGCTCAAGAGGCTGTCCCTATTCAAATGATATTGGTTGTGACCCCTCCTGCTCCTAAACACAAAGCACCGAAGAGGAGGTTGCATCTGCCAGCAGGTTCTGATGATGAAATTGTTGATAAAGAACCAGATGTGGTGGATGTTGGAGAGCAATGGAAGGAAAATCCAACTGCTGATGATGTGGATAAAATTATTAAAATGGTTCTTACTGAAACTGAGCAGATGGAAACAGAAATGGGGGAATCAGATATGGTTACGGAGCATACAGATATGGATACTGAGACAGTACTTGCGGGCATTGAGCACTCGACTGCTGTCAATGATGAGGATGATAATCTTGATGGAGCTGAAAATTAAATTGCTAGGAAAATGGCATCTTTTACTGCACCGAAACAATTTCTTAAAGATCCTTTGAGATCTGGAGAGGATGATGACATGTCTGGGATTGAGCAACCAAGTAAGACAACTGATGAGGAATCAATGTCTATTGAGGGTCTCTTGAAATAGATTCCGGATGATGCAATGATGCCATTAGTCACTGCTGAAGGACCAACAAGGATCAAATTTGGACTTGGGATTCGGATTCCGGGAGTCAGCGAAGTGGATCCATACATAGTATTCCGCAGATTGCTGCCACGGACAAGGGGAAGGAGCCTCTTGTGGAAGATATCATTCAGGGTCATCCAGCCCAAAAAATATTCTCACTAATCTGCGCCGATATTGATTTTCTAGTACAGTTGCGAGAGCAAGTGATAGAGGACGTTACTAAATTCGTTAATTCCTTCAGTCTTCGCAAACTCGTAGTTTTGGGATCCACAGAGGATATTGCTGCTAAAGAAGAGCGAGTCCTCAGTTGGGCAGAGACAGATTCAGTTTTGATAGCTCTTCAAAGGCGGGTGTTCATCATTTCCAAGTATAGGGAGTTGCTACTCCGGAAGTTTATAGAATCCAGACGGCATAATTTTATATCTGGTACGCCCACTACAGATACTGACCTCAAAATCCTAAAGCTATTGACTGCTGCAAATCATTTTGCTTTAAAAATTGTGTTGAGGAAAATGAAGGAGCATAAGCTGGAGTGGACACGGCCATCCAGTTCATACCTGTTTGAAGGAGACAATATTGATAGAGGTTTCTTTATTCCCAGAAACCATAAAACTATTTTCTCTACATGCTGGATTCGAGCGATGATTTTGGTGGATGGGTTGTGGGTGATCATAGAAGGGGTAGACTATTGGAGACCGATAACGAGGCCACTTGACTTTTGCACATGGGAGCTGCTGCCTCAAAGGCCATACATTGATGACCTTGCCCCTCTGTGCGCTTTTATTGAACCCGTCCAAGACCTTGATTCTAGGTCACCTTTTCCACGGTTGTTATTGATCTTTGGTTGCGTAGCCGTTGTACAGTTTTCGTTACTTGGAGCTTTGCGTCCTGTTGGCACAGTTAATTGTTACAAAGACATTGTCGGCCCCATTGTCGATATTGAGGAAATCCCAACAGGCTTTCGCAGTGTTTTTCAGAGTGGTATAGATACCAACAGTTTTGTTAACTTTTTGGATGATTTTGTTGTACAGCCATTGATTCAGGTTCTGCCAGAGGTTGAGTCAGTTTCTTCTGATGGTTTGACAGTGTATCGTTCTCCTTCTCCGATATCTAAACCATCGATTTCTTCTCAAGGAGCAGATCTTACGGCATCAGTTGTACAGACAGATACAACGTTAGTTGCTGCAGAACCCGGTGTACAGTTGACAGCAAATCCAAATCCAGATTCTCCAGGATCCAGTATCCTCTCCCAACGGTACAGTTTTTAACTCTCCACGTACGAGCACCTCTTCTGATTCTCACTTGCACTTCACTGTTGATGATATTCCTCAAGGTGATAACCAGATCCTATTGCCCGCACCAAATCTTATAGAATCCTTTGCTCAGCTACGCAGATCAATTAATCATAGACCTGGCCACGGGCTAAACTCTCGGAACCGGACAGGGGTCAACGGGCAGGTTAACCGGGTCAACGGTTTTTGACCCAAAACCGGCCCAGAACCGTGAGAGTATGGTTGTTTAATAGGCCGGTTCGACCCGGAACCGATCTGGAACCGATCCATTAAATCCAAATCGGAACCGGTATTAAGGAACCGAAACCGGAACCGGAACCACCCCAAACCCATTAATTAATGGATTGGGGTGGGTTCGATAAAGTTGAATCGGAACCTGCCGATTCCGGTTTTGGTTCCGAACCGGTTCCAAGTTTTGGATCCGGAATCGGAACCGGAACCAGAACCGGAATCGGAACCATAAACATATATCTAAATAAAATAAAAAAATTAAAAGAGCTCCAATTATTACCAACGGCTCTATGCCTTGAAAATGGAAAATTTGCATCCATAATGCAATTAGCAATTAGCAATTACCAAATTACAATTATTAATTTTTTTACCTAAATATTTACTACATATATGGATGCTTTCTAAACTATTTTTCACACAACCTCATTCTCTATATCTCCATTTCAACTATAAAGTTCTCTCTAGATTCAACATTTAAGCCAAAAAAGTTGTGATGGCTTCATCTTCGAATCGTGGTGGTGCCCGACGCGAACTTCCTCCCAACATTCTCGAATTTGGTGATGATTTTGGCTATATTCATGACTTCGATGAACTTGAAGCCGCTCACAAAGAGGAAGAGGCTATTGGACTTGTTGGCGATGACGATAAGAATGTTGCAACACTGTCATCCATTGGAACAAGCAACACGATGGCGTCAATGAGCATGTTACGAGCGAAACGAATCAAAGTTTGGGATCACTTTAAAATTCAACAGAAACCAGGTCTAACGATGCTATAGCTGTGTGTAAAATTTGCAAAAATAAATATGCTTATAAAACGGGTGGTCAAGGAGGAGGTACCGGAACATTGAAAAAACACTTGGTAAAGGTACATAAACTTGATCCTAATAATTTACAACCACTTGGTAGAGAACATACACAACAACAAATTAATTCTTTAACTCTTAAAAATTTTACTATTATAAAATAAATTTCACGTAGAGATATAGTTAAATTCGCTGTCACATGTGAACTACCTTTTTTAATAGCCGAACAAGAAGGTTTTGTTGAATTTACTAGCACTATCCAGCCTGGTTTTCACAATATTTCTAGACACACACTTAAGAAATATTGTTTTGAGATGTTTCATGAATACAAAGAGGCATTAATTTCGCAACTTTCGAGTATCTCTTGTAGAGTTAGTATGGCAACTGATATTTGAACTAATATCAAGTCTCAATCTTATCTTGTCGTTACATGTCACTGGATTAATGAAACTTGGAAAATGCAAAAAAGAATTTTATCTTTAGATGTATTAGATTCGTCACATTCCGACTACACTATTGCTTTATATGTTTTAAATGTTGTTAAAATTTTTGGCATACAAAATAAAATCATGTCTATAACATTACATAATGCGAGTGTCAATAATTCTGCGCTTAAATACCTTAAAGATTCATTAAAACCAATTTTAGATGGTGAGTTGCTTCATGTGAGATGTGCATGTTATGTGATAAACTTATGTGTTAAATGTGCATTCGATGATGCTTTGGGTACTGTTTTAGAAAAATTTAAAGTATGTGGGAAACTATTACGTGAAAGAAGATATGATCGTGACTTGAAACAACTGTGTATTTCTAGTGGAGTTAGATTTAAAAAATTCCCCCAACCTATTGAAACTCGATGAAATTCTCTGTATCACTTGCTAAGTACTTTATTACGTTTAAAAGATTTGGGCACTCCATTTTATAACAATTGCTGTAGAAGCTTTATTATTGACTGAATCTGATTGTGATGTTTTAACTCAATGTGTTTCTTTATTGGAAATTTTTAAAGAGGCGACCGAAATGTTTTCTGGCATACACTATCCACCTTTGATTTTTAATATGTTTTTAAAATTATTGAATTTCGTGAGAACCCACATTTGCATTTTTTGTTTCAAGTATGGAGGATAATTTTTTTAAATATTGGGAGTCCCACTTGTGCATGGCTTGGCGGCATTGCTTGATCCTAGTCAAGGTCAAGTTTCTTTCAATATATTTTTTGATTATTACGCTAAATTTTTTGGAAAGAATGTTGACGATCAAAAGAAGTCAATCATGCATTCTCTCCAAGAATTGTTTGATTTGTACGCAAACGAACAGAGTACACCGAGCAAGCAGCCGGAGCTGGAGGAAAGGTCGACACAACAAGGCAAATGGGTGCCCTCGGCTTCTACCAAAATTTCAAGCGGCAAAAGTTCAAAGGAAAATCAGTAACAAGACTAAATTCAAATGAGATTCAACTCTACTTGAGTCAATATTTTGAAACTCCGGAAAACTTTGATGTTTTGGAATGGTGGAAAGTAAATTCACAACTTTATCCTATTTTAGCAACAATTGCAAGAGACATCTTACCTGTTCAAGCTTCAAGTGTTGCTTCTGAATCAGCTTTTTCAATGTATTGCCGAATTATTGGGGACCAACGAACTAATTTAAACGCAGATACTCTTAGCATGCTAACATGTTTACAAAATTGGTTTCCTGCAGAAAAAAAGAATCGGACTGCTGGAGTAATTGATGAATTTTCAAGATCAAGTTCCGATGAAGACGAAGAATATTCGAAATATATTTTAATAAATAGAGATATAATTTAGATATTTAATGAATTTCCTATTTCAATTATTTTATATTTCACATTATGTATTTTTTCTTGAAAACACTTAAAAGAAAAATTGATTAACTTACCAATTAATTTAAAATTATTTAAATTATTTAAAACTATTGGGTTCGGAACCGGTTCATCCGCTACCGAATTCAGTACTGGATTATTTCGATTCCGGTTTTTGGCCTCGGAATCGGAACCGGTTAGAACCGGTTCCTACCGGTTCTGGTTCCACTTGATCCGGAACCTGTTGGAACCACTCTGGAACCGGAACTATGAAACCATTAAGCATGACTAGTCAAGACAGAGGGCCAGAACTTACAAACCTGGACAAAGAAACAAACCATCAAGGAGTAGGAGTTCTTCTCAAGTATTGAGTTCATCTCAAAGCATTGAACGAAAACCAACAAGAAAAACTTTTAGGAGAGCCCATACAAGGCTAATGAAAGTTTTAAAGATTTTAACTGTTGGACATGCAGATCTAGAGGACATATCTCCACCAAATGTCCAGAAAAGAAGAAGAAAGGAATAAGGTGTTTCGAACAAAATCTTGACATCAAAGAAGCGATCTATTATTAAGACCTAATTCAAGTGTATCTAGCATATATCAAGAAGAGGAGATTCTAAGCCGAGAGGGATCTGATTGAGAATCAGAGTCAGATTATGACTGAGGAAGAAGTGTTTCATCACGAAGCCCACGAAGATTTGTCTGGTCACTTTATCCAGACAACTATCTCTCACAATATGATTCAAAGAATCATGAGAAAAGATTCAAGTCTACAGAGATATCAGGGTTTCTCTGCAGGGCAGATAGAAAACTTCTTATAAAATTTAGGCCTAAGAAGCAGAAAGCATTATCTGATCTATAAGGTTTCCAGAAGGGAAATGTGATCCCAATAGAACTCACATGAAACCAAATGGAGATGCAGTAATCCCTTTTGAAGAAATAAAAGAGCAATTACAAAAACCCAAGATAGAGGTAGCACGTCTATGTCCTGGATTCATATTGGAGCAGTCCATATCATAATAAAAGCTACCTCCAAAGAAGAAATTGATCCACCTATTGATATCGTTGTATGCGATAAACGAATGGGTAATTTACATGACTCAGTACTAGGAACTATCTCAAGAAATCTATGTGCGGGAAAAATTGTAGGAATAATATATCCAAGATTCGTCTACAATTTGGCAGATTGAGATTTCAGTCGAGTATTGACGTTAGACCAAAATTTCAAAGAGAAGAGACTGATAAAAGAAGGTAATAGACCGTATTTTATTACTTATCAGTTTCATATGCTCTTCGAACACTCACTATTCATTAGAATGAGTTTAACGAGATACCAGACATATTTGGGAAAGTAGCTCAAGTTATCTATCCTGAAAGAATTGAGTTTCCATTCATAAAGGAAACATATATTCAAATCCAGGATAACCAATCATACAAAGAAGTCAAAGTTTGAGGCTGGTACCTAGAGGATTATCTTTTCAAGGGGATAGAATTACATGTTATAGATGGAGAAAACCTATTGGCCAAGAAACTTAGATGACACTAAAAAGTTTCTCTACATTAGGAAGACATAGATGTCCTGAAGGTTGAAAGATATTAAAGTAGTATTAGATATTGCGAGCCAAAGAAATCAATTCCCCTACATACGATATACTATTTAGAACAACCAATAATAAGAACCTACCAAGTAGTGATAACCATTGAAAATTTGGAGGTCCCCAAGGGCCAAGGGAAAGACCAGATCGACCGATTCTTAGATTAGAGTTTCTGTAGGAAAACAAGCCTTGGAAACGACTTGAGAATAAAATGGAATTCATGGTGGATAATCATATTTGACCCGGCGGGTCGGACCCGGAACCGGCCCGTGGCCGGGTCTAATTAATCACATGTAATTTGAGCAAATACGGCAAAAGGATGACGGGGACCATCTCAAGGATATGATTTTGATGGAAATTCAGAGCCTTGAGAAGAAGCTTACTGAGATGTTGGAGCAACATGACAGCTTCTATAGAGGGTTGGTTTAAAAATGTCCGCCAGGAGATTCAGATTCAGAAGACCGCTCTGTCCCTGGACATTTTGACTGCTCAAAGAAAGCTCAGCGCTCAGCAGATTGCCGTGGTCACAGGGCTAGATGATATTCTCAAGGACGTAAAGGATCAAAAGGCTGCATTGTCTATCGAGTTAGAAGATCGTCTGGTGCTGTTAGCAATGATTTACTGGACTTCCGTGCGCAAGCACAGGAGAATTATAATAATCTTTCCTCTCAGCTGGGTGAACTTGTTGCCTACATCAATAGAGGCAGTAATGACAAAAGGGGGAAAGAAGCCAGCAGCCCCCTCCTGGAGATAGAGGCAGAAGCGGTGGTAGCAGAGGCAGAGGTGATAGGAGCGGATCCTCAAGTAGTGAACCTCACAGGAGAGATGCCAGATATTGGCTAGGAGGGAAATAGAAATAAACATTTTTTTTGATCAATCCGCTGTACAAATCTTTTGTACTCAACTTCCGTATATAAATTTCGTTAGAAGACTTGGAGAAATTTATTTTGCCTCTATATAAGTCAGTAGGCTGCTAAGTTTTGTCATCACCAAAAAGGGGGAAATTGTTAAGATAAAATTTATGAGTTTTGGTGATAACAAAAATAAAACTATAACCGATTTTAAGAATCAGATCTGAACAGACAGATATTGTGGTTTACAGTTAAGTGTTCTTAGACTCGAGTGTTTTGGATTCCAGATATCAGCTTTCGAGTGGATTAATTCAGTTATCGGGTTGAAGCTCTCAGATTTGGGTATTTGGATCAGTTGAGTAATCGGGTCGGTTAACTTGATTATCGGGTCAGGATTTCAGATGTGAAGTTTTTAGACTTGATTTAGAGGTTTCAGTAACAGATTCCGTTATATTGACTCAGATGTTACAATTCAGATTCGAGAGTATCAGATGTGAACAAACTACACAGGGTAATTTAGATATTAGTTACAGGAAGTCGGATCCAAATATGCTATGTCAGATATTAGACTGTTTATTCGAAAGAGCTTTACGGTAATTCAAATTTCTATAACACACTTAGATTGGACAGATTCGACTCAGTGACTTACAGATGTATGCTATCAGTTTTGATTACAAGAACAGCAGTATTCAGATCCGTCATACTCAAGGAGATATTTCAGATGTGACGGCTATACAGAGACATTTCTTGCAGCTGTTCACAAAGACAGCGAGATTTTCAGATATCAATGTTACAACAGATATAAGCCTCAGAATTTCTTAAACACACCTTCACTCTATGCAAAAGATATCAACGGTCACACACCTAGGATTAAGGAAACAAACTCAGGGCATTTTGAGTAAAGATGCACATCACGCAAAGAAATTGATACGATGTGTACCAGATTCGGTATGAAAATCAATTAAGCCCTAATAAACGCAAAGTACCTTCGGCATAGCGTTGATTAAGCGCTGAATGCGGATGAAGATATTCAAAGGAATTTGTTTCCACTGACCGTTAGAGTTGAAGAGTATAAATAGATGAAGAATTCAAATGAAGATTCTCTCGGTCAATTCACACACAAAAGCTCTCGAATATTCACTGGAACTCATTATTGCAGAAATATTTCAAGTCCAGCTTTCAAAACTCGAAGAACACTTCACGTTGGTCTTAATAGTTTCATCTTCGAGTCACACCTTCTGGTTTACATTTGTGAATCGAGTTTCTCTGTTTAGAAACCAGAAGATTTACAGTACTCATAGTTTAGCACTTCATTGTATATCAATATTGAGTCTTTAACGAACTTGCTGTGTGAAGCAGTTCGAAAAAATCAAGTTGTTGTAATTCCGCAGTTGTATCTGCGTGTAGTTGGAGATTGCTAGGAGTTCACTTGGAGCGAGGCTCGGTGACTGGGTGTAGACAGAAGCTGTGTGCATCAAATTCTTCTAGTACAACCTTCATGAAAAAGAAGAAGGAGAGACGTAGGATTTGATATCCGAACTTTCAGAAACAAATCTCTGAACCTTGATATTTTACATTACTGCATCTTACTTATATTTATACTGTTCACTGGTTGATAGACTTCTTTTCGCAAATTATTTGTTAGACGAGAAATCAGCTTTGAGACCGAGATACCTCGGATCTGGTAACACAGATACGAGTTAAGCTAGGCGCTTGTAAAATTGTTTTGAAGGTTTCGAAAAATAAAAATCCTTAGGACTACATTCAACCCCCCCTTCTGAACTCCTAGGCCTGTTTTCGATCCTAATTGATCCTATCACCGTTAGTAAAAGAACAACATATTTTGTGTTAATCAAAACTAAGATTTTGATCTATAAACACAGATTCAACAAATATATACAAAACTTACATTTAAAAAAAAAGAACCAAAGTAAAACCTCAAAAATGGTTTTAACAGTTACTTTATAAAGATTACGTACATATCTCATAATTTATTTATTTTTAAAAAAATTCTAAAAAAGTTTTTCTTTATATTGCAATGTAATAATTACAGTTGTTTTAGTTTAACTCCAAATCTTTTTCTAACCTTTTGTTGAGCAATTTATAAAATATAAAATTTAAATTGCTTAGAACTTGTGAACTCTACCTTCAATTTGTAACATAAAATAAGGACACCAAAATAATTTAAACTTTCATCTCGCTCCTGATTTTATCATACTTATGCAGATTCATTTTTGTGAGTGGATTTGATCTTGCATCTTGTGAATTTTCTTCACCAAGTCGTCTGTTATTTAATCCATCTCTCCTGGATCGTCCTCTTATAGTATTATTTTCACCCAATTCAATAAAATATTATACAATATTCTTCATAACATAATTAATAAGAAATGATATTTTCATGGGGTCGAATACTGTTACATTAAACAATATTATTCACAACAAAACTAAATAAAGACGATAATTTTGCAATGAAAAAATAATTTAAAGATAAAAATAATAATGTTCATGGATTAAGTCGATTGGTCGAAAATATATCTTACAAAATTGACTCATTAGACAATCACATAGAAGTTTTTTTTTATTTTTTTGGTGTTCACAATATGATCCTGATGTAATAAAAGTAACTAATATCCTCGTGTAAATTTGTTAGTTGTGTGTGCACAACAAATTTGAACTAAAATGGTCATTGATAAAAACAACATTTTCTATGTTATAAAAACGCTTATCACTCGGTCAAAGCTATAAGTGTTAGTCAAATTGCAACTTTATTTCTTTATAACTATAAGCAGCACATGGTGCATCTATTATGTGTATTAAGGTTGAACTGTTAGGCACATGGTGCATCTATTATGTGTATTAAGGTTGGACTGTTAGACACATGGTGTATCTATTATGTGTACTAAGGTTGGGCTGTTAAGCATATGGTTCAGGGAGATGTGTGTCTAACTGAGGTTTCCCTTTCTCTACCATCGGCTTTATCCTAGCAGCGATAGTATTAATATTTAAGATCTCACGGCAATCTAGTACTTTCCACCTAGCCAACCAGGTCAAATGTCATAATGTCAGCAGCTCAACGCACGATAGCTTTCTAGCAGATCACTTATTTCGATACTACTCTCATTGATACACGCTTAACTCAACAATGTATGATAATAATAGCATGAAAATTTTATCAGGGATAATAATACTTCTTATCCTTAAGTTTATTTACACAATTTTTTTGTTTTAAATTATATTACTGAAACGAACCAGACTCTAGAAAGTTTTTTTTTTTAAACATATGCGGAAACATAAACTGAAAGTATGGCTCGTTCCCTTTTAAAACATTTCTAAATCATTTTCTCAACAATACTTTAAACATAAATAAAGAAATATTTAAAAAAGTTAAAACATCAATATAGTTTAAAGCCAACTGCGTAGAAATACTGAAAATGAACATTTTTAAAACCAACATATGAAAAGCGTATCATAATAAAAGTGACACATAAGTGCGGTCACGGGGTACTGCTGCAGCAGGCGCTCAGAGGTCCTCACCATCAGTCGGGATGTACTCATCAGCAGGGTCATCACCTGCACCATTTAAACCTAACAAAGTACATACTAATAAAGTCGCATGCAAGCGCATACTTGTAATAAAATAACGTTAAAACATGAATGCGTGCATGATCTTAAAACATTGCTTCATATATTTCATATCATACATAACATATAACATACATAAGGCATGACATAACATAACATGAAAAACGTATGAGTCGTATCAGTGAATGCGAGCGGGCGTGTGACTGATCAGTCGAAATAACCAACGTACGTGGTGGTGCCCTCACACCTCTATGCTTGCCACTTCACCATGTCGTGATCACATGGATCCATAGGCTCATAATCATACATTAAAACAGGAGATCCCCGGGCCCGGCTACCCGGCTAGCTCCCATCACTAAACTTTGTCACATCACTTCAATCCCTCGGGTTTTATCTTAAAAAGAGACATGACTGATCGTTTCATAAAATCTCATGATGTGTACATCTCTGAAAATCATGCAATTTAAAAGCTTAGCCCGTCAATGTATATTTCATCTTTTCCTTTAAAACATTTACGTACATAGAATACTACATATATAATTAAATCTACATTTACGGGCTCTTACATTTTCTACTTCGGTCAAGGATTGGTTCAGGAGTCTGGTCCAATACTTCTAGACTTAACATCGACCTTAACTTAGCCCATGACTTAAATGTTCACCTTTAAAATTTTCTAACACCTTCAATTTTGACTAGTTTTCATTCAATTTTGACTTTAGAAATCAAATGCTAATTTGGACTAATTCAAAATAAATTTTGACTAATTTAAAATAAATTTTGACTTTAAAATCAATCTAATCAAATTTTGACTTTAAATGACAACTTAATACAATTTTGGCTCAAATGGTCAATTTTGACCAAAAGACAGAATTTGATCAAATTGAAATTCAAAAATCAATTTTGACTTAATTAAAAATCTAGAGACTCCAATTTTGACTAAAAACTTAAAAATAAACATAGCTCTAATTATTTTAAAAGGTTTGACTCAATTTTAAAACATTTGACTATTTTCTTTAAAATTGGACTTTTGACTTAACAATTAAAAATAACAGAGGCCCATAATTAAAATAACTCGGACCAACTTTAAAACATTTGACTCAAGACTCAATGAACCGACCCCGGTCCAGCCGAACCAAGCGGTCCAGCCGAATCGGCCGGTCCAAGCAAGAGCCCTAACCCACGCTACCCGCGCCGTCGCTCCCTTACGCGACACGCCACTTTCCAACTTTCGTACTCTCTGCTCCGGCCACCATGGCCGGAGCCCCGTCGGTCGGACCACCCCCTTGTCCAGCCGGTCCCAACGAGCCCAGCCACAGCCACAACAGAGGCCCACAGTGCACACACGAAGGACGAGAAAAGGGCTGCTCACCCCTGCGCGGCGCACCGTGCTATCACCTCGACCAGCCATGGTTTGGCTCGAACCAGCCTTCTTCTCATCACTTAGATCCACCATGAGATAACTAAGGACCACCCCCAAGCCCCTAGAGCCCACCTCGACCGAAGCTTCACAAGTTTGGATCGAAAATCATGTTAGAAATTATGGCACATGCATGGATCTTCAACATGGTGTATAGATCAATCTAATACACATACAATTCATACCAATTTTCATGAAAAACAAATTAATATAGTTTAAATGGCGAGAAAAAGAATTGATATCACATGCCTGGTTTGTATGGAGTAGAGATCTGCGAGTTACCGACGTTGTAGACGCGAGATCGGGGCACGACCGGCTTTGGATCACCAAGCTTCACTAAGGAATGGAAATTTTTGAAACTATGAGCTTGAGGGGAAGAGAGGGGACGGCTGGTTGTGTATTTTGGAGGCTAGATTTTGATAATTTTAAGTTATGAAAGAATAGAATGTGACACAAATGACCCCTATTGATTTAATTAAGAAAAGGAAAGAAAAATGACATGCTTGCCATTCCATTTAATTGAAAAGATAATTAAAACTTTGACTTGGCATTGAAATGGCTAATTTTCGAAATTAAAGCCTCCTAAAAATTTAAAATACCTTAAAATTCAATAAAACAGTCCGTATAGGCGAAAACGAGTTCCCCTCAAAAATACCTGTAAAAGTCCTCATTTTCTGAAATTGTTGCTTAAAATAAAAAAAATTTATTTTTAAAAAATCTAATAACTTAAAAATTTCAAATTATTTTCTTTCCGGTCGACCCTAATCTCGTCCACGCATCCGTAACTCAAACATGTTGAAAAATAAGTCATACATAACATGCAATATAAGATCATAAATAAATAATACTTAAAAATTTCAAATTATTTTCTTTCCGGTCGACCCTAATCTCGTCCACGCATCCGTAACTCAAACATGTTGAAAAATAAGTCATACATAACATGCAATATAAGATCATAAATAAATAATAAAAGATGACATGTAATCATCTAAAATTATTTTCCCTCTAGTCATGCGCTTATTTCTACGTAGTCAGGAATTTCGCCTATTAATTTATAGGTTTAGTATGCTGAACTTGCACTTTCTTGTTTTGACTTTTTTATTTATAAAGGTTACGTGATATCGAAAAATAATGAAACAACGAAATTGGAGTGTCCGATGCCCACGTCAATGTTCCTTTGAAACATAGAATAAATTTGAGGGCAAAATATTAGCGCATACAGAAAAGAATTGAATACGTGCACGAATCTAAAGCTCGATAAATCGCGTCTAACCGTAGTCTGTAGCCATTAATTTAAGCACTACATCGTGATACTCTACTTATTGCATCCCATACATGTGTCAGTTTCTGGAACCGATTATTATTAAATATATTTATGCATGTGAGTTTATGGTTAAATCAAGTGGACGTATATTTAATTGAGCAAAAGGGTTGACTTTTAAAATTAATACAATTAATCGACTAAGTTAACTCATTTATTTCAATTTCTATCTACTATATTTCAAGTTCGTTTTCTGAGATGAAGTAAAAACATATGAAATATAGTCAGATTCAAATTTATGAAAACATAACACATCTATATATGTGCTAGGATAATACTATGCTTATTCTATTTAGTAACTTTATTATGATATGGATCGTACCATACAGTAAAATAAGAGTTCTTACAAAAATATCAGCTATTGCCGGTACAAATAACTTTCATAGGGAAAAATTATTATATTTACGTAACTGAATTCTCTCAATCGACGAGCTACCACCATCTCTGGAGTTCGGGTCTGTTGGTTGGTGAGGAGTGGTCGAAGTCTTCGAAACACCTATAACCATAGGTAACTGGTCAGAGAGCGTCGGAAGTGTGTCCGGCGAAGCCCCTCCGATGCTTAAGTCAGACATGTTGCGAGAGAGCAAAAGGAGAGCAAAAGAGAGCGTATGAGAGCTATGAACAAGTGAAAATATGAATGTACTAATGAAGGAGCGTACCTGGGTATTTATATAGGGGCTAGGCGGTGGAGATGAGCGCTTTACTCGGCGCTGGACTCTTTGCTCGACGTGTGACGCGCTAGGGCACTTATCGCGGCGGAGATTACCCCCAGATTGATGAGTATCTTGAGCGAGATTCTCTCCGCGATTCTCGGTGATCTAGTAGTTTAAAAAGGGAGAGACGTATACTGGTTGGACTCTTGGAGGCATGATCTTCTCCTCGAGAAACACTCCCGTGCTGAACGTGAGTCATCGGGTAACCGTCTCGAGCTATCAGTGTCAGGCCTCGTGCTCACAACAGAGTAAAATCACATAAACACAAGCGGAAGCTACTAAAAAGTGGGTAAAATTTTTGTTTTGGGCCTGACGGTTTAAAACAATATAATTTAAAATACGACAATACTCAAAATAGATATCCCAGTTTAACAAAACCAACCAAAAAAGGCTGCAAGCCCACGACTAACAATACAACATCAACATGTATCAGATACTTGGTAACAACCACAACCGAATATAACAGACTACAACAAAAGCACAGGGCATCCCCTGGCTAACTGTACTGATACATATAAATATGCTATATGCTACTGGGATACTCTAACCACCTCCTGGGGCACCTCTAGCTGGGTCAGCACCACGACCAGCTGGATAACCTGAACAACAAAACAGGCAAGGAAAACAAACCAAGCCCCAGAGGGACATGGGGTCAAACCCCAGTACGGAGAGCAACTATAAAATAGCAGTAAACAGCAAGAATAAAATGCAGATGCTACGCATGAGACACAGGACAACCGCTGAAGGCTACAACCAACGAGGAGCCAAGGAACTCAAAGCATAGCTCAAACGAATCTGCAACAAACGGTGGCCACGGGGTATGTTCAAAGTGTGGTAATGAGCCACTCGCCTTGACACCACACCCGAATAACAGATGCATCAAACAGCTCGACCTGCCGTTGCCCAACCTATGAACTGTGGTAGTTAACCACTCGGCGCATAGGGGCTAACAAACCCAGCAGGGAGATGAGAGTGCGGTATCACCGCTCGCCCTCGCATCCTGGTAAGAACAGAGCAACAACAACGAAACAATGGCTGCAAAAGATGAAATGAGATGATAATACGTGTATGCAACATGTTGGAATAACAAGCATAATATAACCATATGCAAAACAACAACCTCAACAGCACGCATACACAACATAACTCACGACCATCTCACAAAACAGCAATCTCACAAGGCAACTACACACAGCAGCCACAACAAATCCAGCAACTACAATTTATCCAAGCCATATACTCGCTGCATTTACAAGCTCAACCCGTACCTTCCAATTTCTGTGCAACGATTACCATAATTAAAGCCCCGAGAATTCTGATTCAAGCACCTGCCGAACACATGCATAACAGATCTCAGGCAAGCTAACAGAAACTCATGGCCAACTATCAAAGCTCACGGCTCGGAGCTAAGCTCAACCAGAACTCAATCCTACCAAAACAACTTAACAGGAAGCTTAATTCAAGGCTAAGAACAAGATTTCAAAGCTAAATCGAAAGGCTACCTGCACACGCACAAACGCACGAACGAAGCAGCAACTTCGTGCTTTTGCTCCAGCCAACGACAGCCTCCAAAAATGGTATGAAATGAAAGATCTTGTCGAGAGGAGTCCAACGCTACCTCGGACGTCCAAAACGATGGCAGGAAACGATGGGAATTCACCGGATAAACTCACGGTGAACAATACCCGAGGGTTTGAAGCGAAGAACGACAATCGCGTGAAATATTTCTCTAAGTATGGAATCTGGTTTAATGAAAACAAAGACCAGCCTTCTAATATATATATACACGAGAAATCTGTTTAATACAACCACCGACATAAACAGATTTCATAGGCAATCCCACGCATGCGCTAAACAGCTCTCAACAATGAAACGGCGTCGCTCCAAAACCACGAAGAAATCTGATCTCTAAAACCACACGCGAGAGCTAAAAACCAAAAGCGTAAAAGCTGGAGAAATCTGGAACTAACGCTACTAAGATCTGAACAATCAGCAAACATGCTAATCGTTAAAACGACGTCGCACAACACCATGGGGAAATCTGATTGCTAACGCTAAACGCAAATCTCATGCCACAGATCTCTCCCGCAAGCGTTCACCAAAACGACGACGTAACAACTTATCAATACGACAGCGTTTTACACTTAACACAAAAACACGCTGCTAACAGATTCCAAATCAGATCCTAGCGCTAACGAAATATCAGATCTCTCCTAAACGACGGCGTACAAGCTTCTACGATATAAAACACGCTGATCACTGAACGCTGGAAGAAATCTATTCACTCGCACGCTAAACTCGCGAAACAGATTTCGCACGCAACACAAAGCACGCCGCAACACCAAGCGTCCAGATTTCTCAAAAATTTGAACCGATCCCTCACGAAATCTGTTCAGATCTCACCCGATCACCCAAAACAGATTTCTCACAAAATAAGATTTCTAACTCAAAAATATCAAAATTTCCAAAATTGCTCCAAATGTGAAATCTGACCTAAAATGCAAACAAAACCTTCAAACAGAAATCTGAACCACTAGAATTCCTTAAAAACCGATTATGTGAGGATTGAGAAGTTAGATTTGTGATTAATTGATGGGATTTGGGATTAATCACGTGTGTTTTGAGGAATTTGTGAAAGGATTGAAGTTTCTGCTGAATTCGAAAGCTGTATCGTTGGTTTAAGAATAAGAAATATCGATTTTTGGTGAAGTCAACGCTGGTCAAAGTTACTGTAGCTCCTGCTGGTGGAATTGGAATCAGCAGATATGGTGACATCAGCGTGACGCGTGAAGATCTGCTGATTTTGGGTGCGTATTGTAGTTGCTGCTGGTAGACATTGCGCGTAGCGTGAGGTTGAACGAGGAAGTGACGCGTGTTGGTCAACATTTTGGAGTGTTGACTATTGATTCAGCAGATGGCTATTGGAATCAGCAGATATGATGACGTAGACGTGACGTAATACTTGCTGCTGGTAGTATTTGCGTTAGGTTGGTTGCTGCTGATCAGCA
>KV006335.1:132357-172715 GCA_001598015.1 Dorcoceras hygrometricum
GCTGGTGTGCATTTGTGAAGTCTAGGAGTTCTCGCAGCTACTGGTTGCGGGATTGGGTCTATACGTGTTGTATAGATCAAAGTCTTCTAGTAGTGGAGCCTTCCGAGGTGGAAGAAGGGGAGATGTAGGACATTGAGGTCCGAACTTCCAGAAACAAATCTGCTGTGTATCGTATCGTATTCTTTTATTCATTCAGCACCTGCATATTTACTTTAGCATCGCATGTAATACAGCTTTCATCACTTGCTTTTATTCAGCACGCATACACAGATTTCAGCACTCGCATATTTCAGCACTTGCAGTTTACATTCAGCACTCACGCATACACAGTTCAGCACACAAGCACAGTAGAACAGATTTATGTTGTACATAAATCTGTTTGAATCGTTTTAAAATACAAGGATTCAGTTCTGGTGTTTCCTCATGATTTTAATTTCATACCAGATCTGTCTCCGGTGCTCTTGTGATTTTTTAAGTGTTCAAGAACAAGAGGTATTGCACCTCCAGTTTTAAGTAGCAGCGCGCAAAATGTTTTTAACTCTTCAAAAGCGTGGCTGCTGATCTTTTTGATCCTATTTTCGGACCAACAAAACTCCACCAAAGGCAACGCGTCTTGCCATCTACCTCCAAAATCCATAACAACAGCTCGTAACATATCCTCCAACGTCTGGATAGTTCTCTTAGATTGGCCATCTGTTTGGGGATGATACGCGGTGCTCATAGCCAATCTGGTACCTAGAGTTGCTTGCAGACTCTTCCAAAACCTGGAAGTAAACCTTGGATCTCGGTCGGAAACGATCGAAACAGGCACACCGTGCAATCTAACCACGAAATCCACGTACAATTTCGCCATTTTCTTCAAAGAAAAGGTCATACCGTAGGGAATAAAATGTGCATACTTCGATAATCGGTCGATAACCACCCAAATAGCATCGCATCCTCTGCTGGTACGAGGCAGATGCGTCACGAAATCCATCGCTATGTGCTCCCAATTCCATTGAGGCACTTCCAAACTCTGCAACAGACCACCGGGTCTCACCCTTTCGGCCTTAACCATCTGACAGTTCAAACAACGAGCAACGTCGCTCTTCAGGCCAACCCATCAGAAGTGCGGCTTCAACGCATGGTACATCTTCCGTGCACCAGGATGAACACTATGTCTGCTGCAGTGCGCTTCCCGAAGGATATCCTCCTTCAAATCAATAAGGTTAGGCACAACCAGCCTGCCACGAAACCTCAAGCAACCATCAGAAGAAACAGAATAATCCTCAAGTTCTCCAGCCCTGACCTTCAACTTCAACTCGTGGATGGAAGGATCAGTCCTTTGAGCTGCTCGCAGCTCCATCCAACGACGTTGTCTCATGTTCAAGTTAGGCTGCGAAAATAGATACTGCAAACTCTTGTGGTCCATGTACACCACAAATTGCTCGCCATACAGGTAATGACGCCAGATCTTCAACGCAAAGACCACGGCTGCTAGCTCCAAATCATGGACTGGATAACGAGTCTCATGCGGTTTCAGCTGCCGCGAGGCATACGCAATGACTCGACCATTCTGCATCAAAACACATCCCAATCAATTGAGCGAAGCATCGGAACAAACGAAACCACCTGATCCGGACGGCAGAGCCAACACAGGTGCAGTAGTCAGTTTCTCTTTGAGCAATTGAAACGCATTCTAGCATTTCCCAGTCCACACAAACCTCTTGTCCTTCTGAGTCAATTGAGTCATCGGCTTTGCAATGCTAGAAAATCCTTCGATGAAACGACGGTAATAGCCAGCCAGACCCAAGAAACTGCGAATCTCCGACACATTTCTGGGACGCTCCCAGTTCAAAATAGCATCAACCTTACTAGGATCCACAGAAATCCCTTCGGCTGAAATAACATGACCCAAGAATACGACGCGATCCAGCCAAAACTCGCACTTGGAGAATTTAGCATACAGCTGTAGGTCTCGCAACGTCTGAAGGACAATTCTCAAATGCTCCTTATGCTCCAAAGGAGTCTTAGAATATACCAATATGTCGTCAATGAACACTATTACAAACTGATCAATATACTCTCGGAAGACTCGGTTCATCAGATCCATAAAGTCTGCAGGCGCGTTGGTCAATCCAAACGGCATAAGAAAGAACTCAAAGTGTCCGTACCTAGTACGAAAAGCAGTTTTTGCGACATCTTGATCTCTTACTCTCAGCTGATGGTACCCCGAATGCAAGTAAATCTTCGAATACACCGCAGAACCTTGCAGCTGATCAAACAGATCATCGATCCTGGGTAAAGGGTACTTATTCTTAATATCTCTTTATTCAACTGGCGAAAATCAATGCACATCCGCATTGAGCCATCCTTCTTCTTCACAAACAAAAAGGGCGCTCCCCACGGCGACATACTAGGTCTGATAAAACCTTTCTCCAGCAAATCATCCAACTGCACCGTGAGTTCTCTCAACTCCGCAGGCGCAAAACGATATGGGGCATGAAAATTGGAGCTGTGCCAGGCACCAGCTCAATGCTGAAGTCAATCTCTCGTCTCGGAGGAAAACCAGGAATCTTCTCCAAGAACACATCAGGAAAAGTCGCATCATGGGAACGTCGCTAAGCTGCACACGGGAAGAAGAAGACGCATCCAAAGCGTAGATCATGAAACCAGCATTCCCTAAGGACAACAAACTGAACATCTCCATCGCTGAGACTAACAGGATCTTCGATCAAGAATCCTGGCCATAGAAGTCCCACTTCTCGCCAGACAAAGGCCTAAAACGAACAATCCCATGGAAACAATCCACGAAGGCCCTGTAGTTGGACAAAACGTCCATCCCAACGATACAATCAAAATCCCACAACATCAGACGAATCAAATTTGCCACCAACACATGCTCCCCAAATCTCAAAACGCCATCTAACAAAACCTCCTGGGAGAACAGGTTCACACCGCCAGGGTAGAAACAGAAACAGCATCGCGCAAAGGGATGGTATGAAAACTGTAACGCCCCAAAATCCATAGGACCATATTTATGCATTTTATTGATCTCATGGGCCAAATTGGCAATTTTAAATGTTATGTATTTGCTGATTCATTGATTTCAGAACATATTGCGGCTGGTTCCAGCAGATGACTCCAAAGAGTGATGCACGAGCTGGTTTTAAATCGATTGAAAAATATTTTAAGGAGGACAAATGATTTCTTTTGAAAAAGGTTTGGTGTTTTACAAATTAAAATGGTATGAAGGGAATTTTACTAAATTCTCTAAGTGTGTCATGCTTGATTTCACAAGTAGCTTGCCACAAATCCCTTTCATATAAAAAACTGTTTTCAAAGTAAGATTATTATCATTTGCAAAGAAAAGTCTTAAAGTGTCCTTCAAAGTATTTCCAGTAGAGTTCGTGCGTTACTCAAAGAGAAGATTTCTGCAGGAATTGGTTGATGTCGCAAAGCTTTGTTTAAGGCAAGTAAAAAGCTGATTCTTGACTCACCATTTAAAGCATATATTGATGTTCTTGAGTCTCCTTGCCTATATGTTATGTTATGTTTAGTGTTCATGTTTAAAACGATTTATACATGTTCAAAGGAAAGAATATGTGTTCGAAAATGATGTTTTGATGTTTATGATGCTTCCAAAATGTTTTCCAGAAAATTTATGACGTTTTAAAGTGCTGAGAATTCGAGTTTATTCCCAGAATGTTTATGAATGTTCTTCAATTTAGTAGTTGTAATATCAGAATTTGATAACGGCGTAATCGGTAGTTGCTAGTCGAATCATTATGAAGTTTGGTTTGATAGGCAACGACTGATAGCATAGTTGTTGTTTTGATGTTACATATACCCAGTTTTATTCTAACAGTTGCATTTCCTTGTTAAAATCATGAAGCTGCGTTGTTTTCACTGGTACTGTTCACCGCGTCTGGATTTCTATTCCTTGCGGCTGTTTATTATGTCAACGACATCGTTTATACCTATTCTTTGCGTCTGGTTATATATGTTAGCGCTTTTCTTGCGACTGGTTGTTTAGCGCTTTCCTTGCAGCTGGTTGACGCGCTAACGACGCCGTTTTATTAAATACGTTTGTTTTAAATGCAAAGACCTTGTGACTGGTTTTATTCTTTCGACTGGTTCCTATTCTTTGCGACTGGTTTTATTCTTCCGAATGGTCTCATGTCAATGTTATGTTTCCAAAGTCGAACTCGATACTCAGTAAAGTTTTGAAAATGGAAGCGAGTGTTTTAAATGATGGAACCCGAGATTTTAAGAAAGAAAGATTTACGAAAGATGTTAAAGGAACAAAAGTTTATTTGAGATTATGGCATAGATAGTTGACGGTCACCAAGGAGAAGGGTGAGCAGTAGTCTAGATGTCGACTGCCCTTGCATATGAGCTATATGCTAAAACTGATATCAGAAGTAATTTTGATCAAAGTGCAACACGGACCATGAGGAGCTTATATGCCATAAATCTAAAGAAAAGATATTGATGTTGAGATTTGGGCTATTATCCCCTGTCTCCAAGTTTATGAAATGTTATGAAAGAAAATGATATTGATTATTGATGTTCCTTTAGCTTAACTATAGATCATAAGTCCACCTGCGTATTTAAACTTGTTATTATTCAGGTTTTACTTGTTGAGCCTTTAGGCTCACTAGCTTTTAAAATGGTGCAGGTGCGACAGATGGAGATCGAACAGAAGGTGAAACTTGAAATCAGCTGCTGGGTGGTGTTGTGTTTATCCAAGGCCTATGTTTTCTGTGTCTCAGTTGATGTATTTTTGTGAGACCTGATTTTGATGCTTTGTTGTTGAATGTTTTATGATTTGGGAAACTTAATTTAAGTATCGTTGTATTTTAAATTATATGTTTAAAACCGTCGGGCCTAAAAACGAAAATTTTACCCACTTTTGATAGCTTCCGCATGTGTTTTTCTGTTGTGAGCACGAGGCCTGACAATTTTGTTTAGAATGTACTGTATTAGATCAGTTGCAACGGTTGTATATTTACATAGAATAGCAGCTGTTGTAAATTGCAATTGAAATTATCAATGAAAACTGTTTTCCGCAAATGTCTTCAGTAGTTGGCACGCAAATAAGTATCTGCTAGTCTTTGAGTTGTCTTGTGTTTCGATTTCTTTTAAGTTATGAGAAATACAGCTTATAACAAATTATCTTTTAGCCTTCTTTTGTTTCAAAAATTTTTTTTTACCCCAATTCGTGATTCCCGTGGGTTCGGTCGTCACAACATGGTATCAGAGCAACGTTCCTGAGATAAACACACGCACCATCAGCTGGATCAAAGTTCATCGTCTGTTCTTCTAAGTTGTGAGTTTATTTTCAGAGCATTGTCTTTAAATTATTTAGCATGTTCTGATATATGTATGTGGTGGATTACGGGCTATAGAATATAGAATGGCAGGAAGAGGAAGAACTAGACGAAGTATTCCTTTAGAAGAAACTGATAGTGATAATAATGCTAATATCACACAATTGTTAAGACTACTGGTAGAACAAAATAACAGAGGCAATGGCCAATCTTCCAGCAGCAGGGGACCTAGTAATGATGATCCCCAATAAAAGTTTAGACGACAGAAACCCAAGGAATTTAGTGGTACTACTGATCCACTAGTTGCAGAGAGCTGGATTAAATCCATGGAGGTTATCTTCGAGTATCTCCAAATGTCTGATTTGGATAGACCAAGGTGTGCTATCTATATGTTGAGGGAAGATGCGATGATTTGGTGGGAAGGAGCCAAGTTGTCTGTGGATCTGCTGAATCTCACATGGACAGATTTCAAACAAGTATTCTTTGAGCAATACTTCACGGCTGGAAAGAGGTCTGAGTTGAAGAGGGAATTTTTGACCCTCAAACAAGGGAGTTTAACCGTACAGGAGTATGTGCGAAAGTTTGAAAGAGGGTGCTATTTTGTGCCACTGATAGGAAGTGACCCAGAAGAGAAATTGAGTCACTTTGTAGAAGGATTAAAGCCGATGTTCAAAATGAATGTTAGGCTATCTGTGCCAAGAACTTACAGAGAAGCAGTGGATAGAGCCCTGCAAATTGAAAGAGATTGGAAAGATGTTGATGAAGAAAGGCAGCAGAAGCGACAGCCCTTTCAGCAGAAGGTCCAGAGCCGTTCAAGAAGCAGAACAAGAACCAGCAGAGGCCTCAAGAGCAAAAGCCTCTATTGATCCAACCTATTAGCTCTGTTCCTGCTGGTAATAATAGAACAGAATGTCCTAAGTTCCATAAGAATCATCTGGGGCAATGCAGACTTGGACAAAACATTTGCTATAAAAGTGGAATGCCTGGACATATTTTGAAAAATTGTCCAAAGCTCAAGCAACTGGTGACCAGCAGAGCCTTTGTCATGACAGCTGAACAAGCTCCTCCAGACTCGACAGTAGTCACAGGTGAAATTTCGATAGCTGGATTTCCTTCTCTGGCTTTGATAGATTCAGAAGCTACGCATGCTGTTGAGTTTGTTAAGAAATTTCCTATCCAGCCGGAGCAAGTAATGATAGGTTATTGTGTGTCGGTACCATCAGGGGAAAAGCTGGTATCACACGAACTGTTTAGGAGTTTAGAACTTAAACTTCAAGGACATAAGATTACTGCTGATTTGATTGTGTTGTCGATGCCAGAATTTGATATGATTTTGGGAATAGATTGGCTAACTAAGTATGGGGTAGTAATTGACTTTAAACTACGAGCAGTAGCTGTCAACCCACCAGGGAAAGAGTCATTCCAGTTTTTGGCAAAACATGTTAGTAAAGTCCCTTCAATTTTATCATCCTTAGTAGCAGCTGATAGACCCCAACTGCCAGACGTGGAGATAGTAAATGAGTTTCCTGAGATTTTTCCAGAAGATATCCAAGGAGTACCATCGGACAGGGAGTTAGAGTTTTCAATTGATCTAATTCCAGGAGCTGCTCCAGTATCTAGACCACCATATCGATTAGCTCCATCAAAAATGAAAGAACTAAAAGAACTGATACAAGATCTGTTGGAGAAGGGGTTCATTAGACCAAGTACTTTCCCCTGGGGAGCCCCTGTTTTATTTGTTAAGAAAAAGGATGGGAGTATGAGGTTATGTATAGATTATCGGGAGTTGAACAAATTAACGATTAAGAATAAGTATCCATTACCCAGGATAGAAGATATGTTCGACCAGTTGAGAGGGTCAGTAGTGTTTTCTAAGATCGACTTGAGGTCTGGATATCACCAACTGAATATTAAGGTATCTGATGTGTATAAAACAGCCTTTAGAACTAGGTATGGTCACTACGAGTTCTTAGTTATGCCCTTTGGACTTACGAATGCTCCATCAGCTTTTATGGATTTAATGAATAGGATCTTTCAACCATTTCTGGACCAGTTTTTAGTAGTCTTTATTGATGATATCTTAGTATATTCTAAGACCAGACGTGAGCATGTCCAAAATTTAAGAATCGTACTTCAGACTTTGAAAGATAAGCAATTGTTTGCAAAATTTAGCAAATGTGATTTCTGGATGGAGAAAGTATCATTATTAGGCCATATAATTTCTAAGGATGGAATAGAAGTTGACCCAGCCAAAGTAGAAGCTGTTCGCGACTGGCCAGCACCAAAGAATGTTGCAGAGATAAGGAGTTTCTTGGGTTTAGCTGGATACTATAGGCTATTTATCCAAGGATTCTATAAGATTGCTGTTCCATTGACTACGTTAACAAGGAAACAGGTGAAGTATAACTGGACAGTTGAATGTCAAAATAGTTTTGACAAATTGAAGCAATCATTGATTGAAGCACCTGTATTGACGATGCCAACTGATGAAGGAAAATTTATAATATATACCGATGCTTCTAAGTTGGGACTAGGAGCTGTGTTGATGCAGGATCGTAAAGTCATATCATACGCATCTATACAGCTGAAGGATCACGAGACGAATTATCCAACGCATGATTTAGAACTAGCAGCTGTTGTCTTTGCCCTTAAGATATGGAGGCATTATCTATATGGGAAGAAGTGTGAGATATTTACAGATCACAAGAGTTTGAAATACTTCTTTACCCAGAAAGAATTGAATATGAGGCAGAGGCGATGGTTGGAGCTGGTTAAAGATTACGATGTACTATCAGTTATCATCCAGCAAAAGCAAATGTGGTAGCTGATGCTCTAAGCAGAAAATCAGTGGGACTTGCGCAGTTGATTGTCCAGAAGCCGTTGGCAGCTGATATTGAAAGATTTGGACTCGAGATAGTGTCCAGCAGCAGTAGTAATTTGATTTTAGCAGACCTCTCAGTAAGATCAAATTTGTTAAATCAAATTCGAGAAGGTTAGCTGCAAGATGAACAATTGAAGAAATGGGTTAAACAAGATAAAGAAAGAGGCAGTAGCCTCTATTTTTCAGAAGATGGAATTTTTAGGTATTTGGACAGAATCTGGGTACCTCAAGTAGATGATTTAAGAGCTGATCTTTTGAAAGAAGCTCATACAGCTCCATATTCAGTACATCCAGGAAGTACGAAAATGTACAAATTTTAGGTATTTGGACAGAATCTGGGTACCTCAAGTAGATGATTTAAGAGCTGATCTTTTGAAAGAAGCTCATACAGCTCCATATTCAGTACATCCAGGAAGTACGAAAATGTACAAGGACCTCCAGCAGTTGTATTGGTGGCCAGGAATGAAGAGGATGTTGCTAGATTTGTAGCTAAATGTTTGACGTGTCAGCTGGTGAAGGCTGAACATCAGCGACCAGCTGGATTGTTGAAACCACTGCCTATTCCAGAATGGAATTGGGAATGTATAGCGATGGATTTTGTGACTAGATTACCAAGGACTGCTCAAGGATATAACTCCATCTGGGTTATAATTGATAGACTCACTAAGTCTGCTCATTTCTTACCAGTTAAAACAACATATGAAGTGAGCAGATACGCAGAATTGTATGTTAAGGAAATAGTGAGGCTACATGTAGTTCCAGTTTCTATTGTATCGGACAGAGATCCTAAATTTACATCAGCGTTTTGGAAAAATTTGCATAAAGCTATGGGTACAAAATTGACATTCAGTACTGCGTTTCACCCCCAGATTGATGGACAATCAGAAAGGGTGATCCTGATTTAGAAGATTTGCTCAGAGCTTGTATTGTGGATTTTTCAGAAAATTGGGATTTGAAATTGCCACTGGTAGAGTTTGCCTACAATAACAATTTCCAAGCTTCGATTCAAATGGCTCCATATGAAGCTCTCTATGGCAGAAAGTGTAGAACATCACTTCACTGGGATGAAGTTGGTGAAAGAGCTGGGTTAGGACCAGATGTTGTGGAGCAAACAGCAGCAGCTGTTAGAAAAATAAGAGAAATAATGAAAGCTGCTCAAAGTCGACAGAAAAGTTATGCAGATAATCGAAGAAGGGAACTGAATTTTGAGATAGGTGATCACGTATTTTTGAGAGTAGCTCCAATGAAAGGAGTTATGCGTTTTGGAAAGAAAGGGAAACTGAGTCCAAGGTATATTGGACCATATGAAAATTTAAAGAAGATAGCTTTAGCCTATCGTTTAGCACTGCCACCACAGCTGTCAGCGGTGCACAATATTTCCCATATATCAGCTTTGAGGAAATATGTTCCCAACCCTTCGCATATATTAAGTCATGAACCAATCCAGTTAACACCGGATTTAAGTTATGAAGAGCGACCAGAAAGAATTCTCCTCCGAGAAATTAGAAGATTAAGAAACCGTAGTATTCCTATGGTTAAGATACAATGGTCTAATCAGTCGGAGCGAGAAGCAACTTGGGAAACAGAAGCTGATATGCTAAGCTTATACCCACATTTATTTGGTACGTAAATTTCGGGGACGAAATTTCAATAAGGAGGGTAGAGTTGTAATGCCCCAAAATCCATAGGACCACATTTATGCATTTTATTGATCTCATGGGCCAAATTGGCAATTTTAAATGTTATGTATTTGATGATTCATTGATTTCAGAACATAAGATGCGTTGCGGCTGGTTCCAGCAGATGACTCCAAAGAGTGATGCACGAGCTGGTTTTAAATCGATTGAAAAATATTTTAAGGAGGACAAATGATTTCTTTTGAAAAAGGTTTGGTGTTTTACAAATTAAAATGGTATGAAGGGAATTTTACTAAATTCTCTAAGTGTGTCATGCTTGATTTCACAAGTAGCTTGCCACTAATCCCTTTCATATAAAAACCTGTTTTCAAAGTAAGATTCTTATCATTTGCAAAGAAAAGTCTTAAAGTGTCCTTCAAAGTATTTCCAGAAGAGAAGATAGTAAAAAGCTGATTCTTGACTCACCATTTAAAGCATATATTGATGTTCTTGAGTCTCCTTGCCTATATGTTATGTTATGTTTAGTTTTCATGTTTAGAACGATTTATACATGTTCAAAGGAAAGAAGATGGGTTCGAAAATGATATATTGATGTTCTTGAGTCTCCTTGCCTATATGTTATGTTATGTTTAGTGTTCATGTTTAAAATGATTTTATACATGTTCAAAGGAAAGAATATGTGTTCGAAAATGATGTTTTGATGTTTATGATGCTTCCAAAATGTTTTCCAGAAAATTTATGACGTTTTAAAGTGCTGATATTTCGAGTTTATTCCCAGAATGTTTATGAATGTTCTTCAATTTAGTAGTTGTAATATCAGAATTTGATAACGGTGTAATCGGTAGTTGCTAGTCGAATCATTATGAAGTTTGGTTTGATAGGCAACGGCTGATAGCATAGTTGTTGTTTTGATGTTACATATACCCAGTTTTATTCTAGCAGTTTCATTTCCTTGTTAAAATCCAACAGTTGCGTTGTTTTCATGAATTCAGCAGATGCCCTGTTCACCAGCAGGTGCATGTTGTTATTAAAATTCCAGTAGATGCACTGTTTATCAGCAGATGCATTTTATTGTAAAATTTCAGCAGTTGCAATATTTGTTTCTAAAGTACTGTTCATTGTGACTGGATATTCCTTGCGTCTGGTTTCTACTGTTCATTGCAGCTGGTATTAGTCTTGCGACTGGTACTGTTCATTGTAGCTGGTATTAGTCTTGCGACTGGTACTGTTCATTGCAGCTGGTATTAGTCTTGCGACTGGTACTGTTCATTGCGTCTGGCTTTTATATATGTTAGCGCTTTTCTTGCGAATGGTTGTTTAGTGATTTCCTTGCAGCTGGTTGACGCGCTAACGACGCCAATAAATACGTTTGTTTTAAATGCAAAGACCTTGCGACTGGTTTTATTCTTCCGACTGGTCTCATGTCAATGTTATGTTTCCAAAGTCGAACTCGATACTCAGTAAAGTTTTGAAAATGGAAGCGAGAGTTTTAAATGATGGAACCCGAGGATTTTAAGAAAGAAATATTTACGAAAGATGTTAAAGGAACAAAAGTTTATTTGAGATAATGGCATAGATAGTTGACGGTCACCAAAGAGAAGGGTGAGCAGTAGTCTAGATGTCGATGCCCTTTCATATGAGCTATATGCTAAAACTGATATCAGAAGTCATTTTGATCAAAGTGCAACACGGACCATGAGGAGCTTATATGCCATAAATCTAAAGAGAAGATATTGATGTTGAGATTTGGGATATTATCACCTGTCTCCAAGTTTATGAAATGTTATGAAAGAAAATGATATTGATTATTGATGTTCCTTTAACTTAAGTATAGATCAGAAGTCCACCTGCGTATTTAAACTTGTTATTATTCAGGTTTTACTTGCTGAGCCTTTAGGCTCACTAGCTTTTAAAATGGTGCAGGTGCGACAGCTGGAGATCGAACAGAAGTTGAAACTTGAAATCAGCTGCTGGGTGGTGTTGTGTTTATCCAAGGCCTACGTTTTCCGTGTCTCAGTTGATGTATTTTGTTTAGAATGTACTGTATTAGATCAGTTGCAACGGTTGTATATTTACATAGAATAGCAGCTGTTGTAAATCACAATTACAATTATCAATGAAAACTGTTTTCCGCAAATGTCTTCAGTAGTTGGCGCGCAAATAAGTATCTGCTAGTCTTTGAGTTGTCTTGTGTTTCGATTTCTTTTAAGTTATAAGAAATACAGCTTATTACAAATTATCTTTTAGCCTTCTTTTGTTTCGAAAATTTTTATTTACCCCAATTCGTGATTCCCGTGGGTTCGGGCGTCACACAAACCATGCTCGATAACAAAAGAATCAGAGATGAAATAATGCGATGCACCGGTGTCAAACAAAACACGCGCAGGAAAATCGAAGACAAGACATGTACCTGCGATCACCCTGCTCGGCGTCTCCTCTGCCTGCTCCCTAGTCATGACGTTGGCCTGAGCATGCTGAGGTCCAGAATAGAACGGCTAAGACGATTGTCCGAATCGCGATGGACCAGGCTGCTGGAACGGCCTGAACTGAGTCTCACCAATCCTAGGCTGCTGAAACTGAGGGGAACGACCCCTAGACTGTCCTCCACGACCCTGAGACGGGGCTGCGGCTGGCTGCGATCCAGCTGACGGACACACCCTAGCGAAATGCCCATAATGAACGCAAAGATTGCAGGAGCCCTGCACACTGACCACAGAACTCAGCCCGAGAACCACTGCTACTCGAGATACCTGAACCAGACGATCCGGAACCAGAATTCTTCTTGAACTGTTGACCGCGGGGTCGAAACCTCTGACGGCCAGACTGCTGTGCCACCTGTGGCTGCTGCTGTTGCTGGGGCTGACTGGGAAGACTGCGAAGACTGCGCTCCCTGAACAGCGGGACGACCACCCTGCGCAACCTGCTACCTACGAGCACGACGACTCCGCAAACCCTCCTCAATATCGATAGCACTATCCACAGCTTCACCATAAGTCTTGGGTTTGCTTGTCAGCACCATCTGATACAGTTCCTCATTCAAACCCTCTAAAATCTGGTCCTCTTGGCCCTCTCCTGGCCAGAAACGTGCGGTACGTACGCCAACAAAGAAGAAAACTTCCTAGCATACTTACGAACAGACATCGAGCCCTGCTCCAGATGATCAAACTCCCGCTCACGGGTGTTCACATATGACTCAAGAACATACTCCTGCCTAAAAGTCTCGCAAAAGCTGGCCCAGGTAATCCCACGCCGGTCTCCAACAAAGTACTAGAAGCACCTCGCCACCAGCGCTCTGCACCCTTTCTAAGCTGAAGGGTCACCAAGCTCAACCGAAGCTCGTCGTCATACTGGACACGATCGAATAGACCAGTGATGTTTCGAAGCCACGAATCTGCATCCTCGCTCGACTCGTCGCCATTGAAAACCTGAGGATTCATCCTCTGAAACCTCGCTATCACAACGTCCATCCTCTCTACAGGGGTCGGCAAAACCTCAACCTCCTCCTCTTCATCACGGCTACTACGAGTACGACTAGGAGCACTACGCCGATCCTCATTCTGTCCTGCTGATTCCTCAAACTTCCCCTTACCTCTACCACGACGTCTAGGCGGCATCTACAAACACTCAACAGGATAAGGCAACAGAGAACAGATACAGCATAGATATCACAACAATATGCAGCACATAATTCACATAGGTCAAGCACATGCAACACACGACACTGTGCCTAGACTCAAGTGTGATCAAAGAATTCGAGCTTATCCCAGCTTAAGCTCTGATATCAAAAATGTCAGGCCTCGTGCTCACAACAGAGTAAAATCACATAAACACAAGCGGAAGCTACTAAAAAGCGGGTAAAATTTTTATTTTTGGCCTAACGGTTTAAAACAATTTAATTTAAAACACGACAATACTCAAAATAGATATCCCAGTTTAACAAAACCAACCAAACAAGGCTGCAAGCCCAGGACGAAAAATACAGCATCAACATGTATCAGATACCTGGTAACAACCACAACCGAATATAACAGACTACAACAAAAGCACAGGGCATCCCCTGGCTAACTGTGCTGATACATATAAATATGCTATATGCTACTGGAATACTCTAACCACCTTGTGGGGCACCTCTAGCTGGGTCAGCACCACGACCAGCTGGATAACCTGAACAACAAAACAGGCAAGGAAAACAAACCAAGCCCCAGAGGGACATGGGGTCAAACCCAGTACGGAGAGCAACTATGAAACAGCAGTAAACAGCAGGAATAAAATGCAGATGCTATGCATGAGACACATGACAACCGCTGAAGGCTACAACCGACGAGGAGCCAAGGAGCTCAAAGCATAGCTCAAACGTATCTGCAACAAACTGTGGCCACGGGGTGTGTTCAAAGTGTGGTAATGAGCCACTCGCCTTGACACCACACCCGAATACCAGATGCATCAAACAGCTCGACCTGCCGTTGCCCAACCTATGAACTGTGGTAGTTAACCACTCGGCGCATAGGGACTAACAAACCCAGCAGGGAGATGAGAGTGCGGTATCGCCGCTCGCCCTCGCATCCTGATAATAACAGAGCAACAACAACGAAACAATGGCTGCAAAAGCTGAAATGAGATGATAATACGTGTATGCAACATGCTGGAATAACAAGCACATAACCATATGCAAAAAAACAACCTCAACAGCACGCATACACAACATAACTCACGACCATCTCACAAAACAGCAATCTCACAAGGCAACTACACACAACAGCCACAAAAAATCCAGCAACTACAATTTATCCAAGCCATACACTCGCTGCATTTACAAGCTCAACCCGTACCTTCCAATTTCTGTGCAACGATTACCACAATTAAAGCCCCGAGAAATCTGATTCAAGCACCTGTCGAACACATGCACAACAGATCTCAGGCAAGCTAACAGAAACTCATGGCCAACTATCAAAGCTCACGGCTGGGAGCTAAGCTCAACCAGAAATCAATCCTACCAAAACAACTTAACAGGAAGCTTAATTCAAGGCTAGGAACAAGATTTCAAAGCTAAATCGAAAGGCTACCTGCACACGCACAAACGCACGAATGAAACAGCAACTTCGTGCTTTTTCTCCAGTCAACGACACCTCCAAAAATGGTATGAAATGAAAAAGCTTGTCGAGAGAAGTCCAACGCTACCTCGGACGTCCAAAACGATGGCCGGAAACGACGGTAATTCGCCGGAGAAACTCACGGTGAACAGTACCCGAGGGTTTGAAGCGAAGAACGACAATCGGGTGAAATATTTCTCTAAGTATGGAATCTGGTTTAATGAAAACAAAGACCATCCTTATAATATATATATACACGAGAAATCTGTTTAATACAACCACCGACATAAACAGATTTCATAGGCAATCCCACGCATGCGGTAACAGCTCTCAAAAACGAAACGACGTCGGTCCAAAACCATGAAGAAATCTGATCTCTAAAAACCACACGCGAAGCGAAAACCAAAAGCGTTAAAAGCTGGAGAAATCTGGAACTAACGCTACTAAGATCTGAACAATCAGCAAATGCGCTAATCGCTAAAACGACGTCGCACAGCACCACGAGGAAATCTGATTGCTAACGCTAAACGCAAATCTCATGCCACAGATCTCTCCCGCAAGCGTTCACCAAAACGGCAACGTAACAACTTACAGCGTTTTACACTCAACACAAAAACACGTTGCTAACAGATTCCAAATCAGATCCTAGCGCTAACGAAATATCAAATCTCTCCTAAACGATGGCGTACAAGCTTCTACGATATAAAACACGCTGATCACTGAACGCTGGAAGAAATCTGTTCACTCACACGCTAAACTCGCGAAACAGATTTCGCACACAACACAAAACACGCCGCAACACCAAGCGTCCAGATTTCTCAAAAATGCGAACATATCCCTCAAGAAATCTGTTCAGATCTCACCCGATCACCCAAAACAGATTTCTCACAAAATCAAATTTCTAACTCAAAATATCAAAATTTCCAAAATTGCTCCAAATGTGAAATCTGACCGGAAAATGCAAACAAAACCTTCAAACAGAAATATGAACCACCAAAATTCCTTAAAAACCGATTAATCCAACAATTAATCTTAATTACAATTTTAGGTCTCACAATCAGTGCAGCTCGGCATCTGGTGAATGGGGCTCGGTCCTCGAGTCCCGAGGTGGTAATGGGGGGCATCAGGAGTATCCCCCGCCGCGAGTCCTAGATGAAGGATTGAAGTGTAGGACTGTGTGAGAATGAGGTCAGGACCCGAGCTAAAATTTATGATTTTGCAGAAAACAATGATCCTCGTGACGTCGTATCTCAGCCATTGATAAAACACACATGGACGGTCAGGATGAAGGTCGGATTTGTGCTTTTGCAGAAGACCACGATCCGCGTGATGTCGCATCTCAACCGTTGATAAGATATCAGCGGACGGTCTGGATGAAACAGCCCGGACTACTGAGGCGACGCTTGGAGTCCCCTAGATGATGTGGGCCGTTCGTTGAGCACGAGATCGGATGGTCGTGGCTCGTCCCGAGTTCTTATAAATAGGCAACAAATTCATTTCATTTCTCACTTTCCCTTTTTACTACGTCGAAACTCTTCCGAAATTTCCTCTCGCTCCCGAGCTCTCGAGCTGTTTCCCCAATCTTCCACTCTCAACTTAGTAAGTTTTACCTTCTTTTAAAATGTCTTTCCCTAGCGACAGCATAGTGAGGAGTGCGGCTGAGTCCGTCAATAGTGTCCCCATAAGTCCAGAAACTAGAGCCCATGCTACCCGACCAGGCCAACCTTGGATCCTCGAGGCTACCCTGGTACGAGGAGAAGACGTCTAACCTTCGGACATCCCCCTGATAAAGGAGAAAGGGGGGATGCTAGACAAATTTGAGGTAGTCCTCCCTTGTTCCGAGGAGCGAGCCCATTGTCCTCCCACTGGCTTCCACTCCTTTTATATAAACCAGCTAAAGATGGGCCTCAGGTTTCCGATCCCGAGGTACATTACTGCCCTTTGCCAATACCTCCAGGTTAGCCCGAGCCAGCTAGCCCCCAACTCATATAACTTTCTCCTGTCCTTGGCTGTCATCCTCAGCTACTTCGATATTCCCCTCACCACTTATGTCCTAATGCAGCTGATTCACGTGAAGAGGCTGGGGTCGGGAAAGTTCTCTCTTTCCCACAAGGGTGATCTCGGGTTCATTGGGAGGAACCCGAGCTCTCACAAGGAGTGGATGAGTCGGTTTTTCTTTGTAAGATGGGTAGGGAGAAGGAGGAACCCCTGGAGGTGTGACATGACCTGGAGATAATGTGTACACTCTGTCACCCTCGACTCCCGACCGAGCCCCGACCTGACCACCTTCCTTACCACTATGAACTACAAATTCTATAATGATCCTGAGCTTGTAAAGGAGGATATTCTGTGCCACTTCAGGTTCAGCAGGAAAGGGGTTCAGCTGGTCGAGGACTTAGGAATTATCGCGTCTTCCTTTAGCCGTGTCACCCCTTACTGAATTCGAGCAACTATCTAACTTATCTCTTCTTTGCATCTGATAGGATGGGCAAGACTGCTATGCTCAAGACCCTGAACGTCCGAAATAGAGCTCCTCGGGGCGGTTGCGCAGGAAAGGGGTTCAGCTGGTCGAGGACTTAGGAATTATCGCGTCTTCCTTTAGCCGTGTCACCCCTTACTGAATTCGAGCAACTATCTAACTTATCTCTTCTTTGCATCTGATAGGATGGGCAAGACTGCTATGCTCAAGACCCTGAACGTCCGAAATAGAGCTCCTCGGGGCGGTTGCACCCTCGAGCCTGAAGAAGGGGAAAAGTCCCCTACTTGCCAAGAAGGAGGCCCGCCGGCCGAAGAATAAGGGGGCCTCCACTTCCAAGATGCAACCCGCCCCCACTACCGAGATGCGTCCAGCCCAGACACCCAAGGTGCTCCTCGTTGCCAACCCCGAGGTTCTCTCGGCTGAGGTGGGGGCGGGGACGAGAGCTGGTCCGGGTCGAGCTAGTTTCGTCAACATTTTTGAAGATTCTTTTGTGGTCTTCCCATCCGGATCTGCTGTGACGGGGCTTCTCTGCAACATGGTTCCCGACAAGGACCTTGAACTAGTTCAGAATGCTCCCGACCTTGATGTCGTGGGATCCTTAACAGTCAGATTCACGGAGGTATATCTCTTATCTGCCCGAGCTCTCACTCCGCACTTATATTTGCGTTTTGATCCTTGATTCTTATGCATAAAATGATTTGGGGTGGTGAGGTGATCAACCGCCTCACCTGGGCTCAAAGAGAGATGACCTCGACCCGCCAGTATCTATATGAGGTGTTCGAGCACCACACCGAGCTGGCGAAGCAGCTTGAGAAGCTGGAGGCAATAAGGGCTGAGGAGAAGAGGGCGTCCGAGGCCATGCGGGAGGCATTGGAGGCCGAGAATAAGTCGTTGACTACCGCGAAGGAGGCCCTGGTGGCCGACAAGGAGGCTCTGGCGGCCGAGCTGGCGAATGCAAGGGCCCAAGCCGAGGAAGAGATAAAGGGCCTTCGCTTCGAGAACGAGCGCTTGAAGGGAGAGGCTGAGAACGCCTGGGTTCTCAGCAATGAGGAGTTTCTGAAGTCCTCCGAGTTCGATGACTTGTGTGCGCAGAAGTCTCTGGCCTACTTCGAGTGTGGCTTCAAAGGCTGCTTAGATCAGTTCCGGGCTAATGGCTATTCTGAGGAGGAGCACCCGGCCTCTTTCCTCAGTGTTGCTCGGGCCCTAGAAGAACTGCCTGATGATGAAGAGGAGGCCGATGAAGGGACCTCGAGAGACGAGGCCTCTCCCCCCAATTCCCCCGTCCTCTAGTTGTATTTAAATTTCCCGACGTTCTGTAAAACTTGGATGTTCAATGAAATTTGCTTTCTTTTTCCTTATAGCTGCTTACATTGAGTACCGATGTGTATGGCTGGAGTGTATACTCCTCCCAGATATAACTAAGTATGAAGCGATGTAACCCGAGCAAACCGATATTAAATAATCACGTATAACTGAATACGAAGTGGGGTAACCCGATCAACCAAGATAAATTATTATGTATAAATTATTATGAAGCAGGGTAACCCGAGCAACCCAAGATAAGTGATCACGTTAGGCTAACTCAGTAAAGGCTATCCAGTGCGAGTAGTATCTTTGAAATTTGAGCTCTATAAAAAGAAAGACGTAGAAAACTATTAAGTATGAAAGGACGGTACCTGAACTGCGTAGGTCCTCGACTAGGTTAGTCTCTCACTCATAATAAGTTTGATCTTCTACAGGCGGTGATGTCCGACAGGCTCAGTGCCTAAGAAAAGCCAAATTGTTCCCCAGTAGGTTTGCTACTCGAGCTTGTCTGGGTTTGAGCCAACGAGAGTTGGGCTTATGATGCCATCGAGCTGGTCGAGCTCTATGCTCGGTGAGTGTGCTCGAGTAAAGCCATTGCCTTAGGAGTTGCCAATGAGAATTGGGCTTAACTTTTCAAGTGGATCGGGCTTTTGTGCTCAGGTGGGGATGCCACCCGAGGAGTTGCCAATGAGAATTAGGATTAAGTTGCCGAGCGGGTTGGGATTATGTGCTCAGGTGGGGCTACCACCCGAGGAGTTGCCAATGAGAATTGGGCTTAAGCTGCCGAGCGGGTCGAGCTTATGTGCTCAGGTGGGACTGCCATCTGAGGAGTTGTTAGTAGGAACAATGAGTTGAGAGAAAAAGATCTTTCATCCCATAAGATAATATTTACGAAAGAAATTCCTAGGTGTGGTACCATGCCATGCTACCACACCTAGGAAGTTCCTTTTGGGTTCATTCTTGAAAGCAAAGCAGCAAATCCAACTATCTCTTTCTCAAGCGGTAATAGAGTAAGGTCTAGGCATCCTACTTTCAAACAATAAAGAGATGAAGTCTAGGCATAATACTTTCGGAGATGAATAATATTCCAATGCCGACGTCCTCTCTTTTATTGCGCGTCTTCCAGATAGTATGCCACGACTCCAGCTCTCCCGACCATTTTATCTGGCACTTCATACTTTAGATCCAGATTTCCTCTATCTCCTTGATATTGTATCCTCCTCCAGACAAGATCTCACATATTTTCGAGGCCGGACTCTCCTGTTGTAGGCCTGCGCCATTCTCCTTTGATACGCTGAGAGACGTACTGCATCTCGGGCTCTCCTTTCCTCGAGATGATCCAATTCGAGGTTCCGTATCTGTTGGATCTGTTTTGTTTAACACAAAACCTGCTGTTATTTTACTAATGATTTGTACTAAGTGTGCAGCGAACCAGATTGAAAGCGAGCTGGTACAGAGATAGAAGCGAGCTGGATGAAGAGATATGTAGCAGCTCAGCAGCGAGCTGGAACAAAAGCACTGTAGCAGATCGAACCAAGATCGGATTGAGAAGATTCACAAGCTAGAACAGCTAAGGGACGCCCAAGTTGGTCTAGTAGAGGATATCCAAGCTGGTACAGTGAGGGGACGTTCGAGCTGGTCCAGCAGAGGATAACCAGATCGTAGAGGACACCCAAGCTGGTTCACCAGCTTGGAGCAAGAGCAGAATTAGATCAGCATTGAAGTGCAGAACAATGTAGAAAGAGCTGAGTTACGAAGAGCAGAACAGCTCAAGAGCAGGTCAATAGCAGATAAGATCAAAAGCAGCTTAGTTGAGAAGCGACCATCTCAGTGACTGACCAGCTCAAAGACCAGCTGTGAGAGACCAGCTTAGCGAAACAGCTCAGACGAGCAAAGCAGTTTGAACACAAGCTTGTGAAGATTGTATTATTTTAGTTCAAACTGGTTTGCATTGTCAACATAAAGTACGCTGATCGCAGAGCTCAAAGTCAGCAAAGGATGCAAAGCAATTAATGAAAAGGATCTTAAAGTCAACAAAGCCTGCAAAACATTAAATGACAAAGGACACAAGGTACAAAACTGTCAGAACTTTTCAGAAGCCTTTACAACCGCTACATCTTTATGTCCAACGGATAGAATTGTAAAGAGGCTATAACAGCAGCAAGCAGCAAACGAGAAGAAATCAAGTGTGTGAGAAAGATAAAAAACAGAGGGAAGAAAACAGAGAGAACAGCTTTCACAGAAGCACTTCCTAGTGTGTGAGAAAACAGCTGAGAGAGTGAGCTTATACTGTAATTTCTCACACACTATTCACTCACAGTTTCGAGAGATGAGCTGTATAGATTAGTGAGTGAATCACAAACATAAAATCATTGTAGTCTTTGGACAGAGACGTTAAACAAGTCTAGTGTTCTTTCGCACTGAGACGTTAAAGAAGTGTGTGTAGCCTTTCTCACTGAGGCGTTAAAGAAGTGTTGTTAGACACATAGCTTGCGGGCTTAGTGTGCAGTGGTGTTGCTAGAAGTTCTTGTGGCTGCGGATCGTAGGAGTGGGTTGTAGCGAGGGTGGATGCAATCAAAGCCTTCTAGTGGAATCCTTCCCGATTGCGAAAGAAGGGGAGACGTAGAAGATTCAGCTCCGAACTTCCATAAACAAATTCGCAGTGTTTGTTTTCCTTACTTACTGCATTTACAGCTTTCTGCATCTTCACGCACACATGTTTGTTTGTTTTCCTTACTTACTGCATTTACAGCTTTCTGCATCTTCACGCACACATGTTTAAAACCATTTTATTGCTTTCAATTTACAGATGGTAGTTCAGGTTAATTTCCGCATGATTTTTATCATACCTAATCTACTTCTCGGTGCTCAAAACCTTTCAAGAACATGAGCTATTGCAGCTCAAAGATTTACTCTACCAGATCACCCGTTATTTCATTGAGCTGGTTGAAGTCACCAGTCAGAATTAGGCTCATGCACTGTGCTGTTCTAGCACAGAGCTGGTTCTGTATTTATGTGTTCTTGTTTTAGTTGCGTGCTGGTTTTTCCATTCCAAAATTTTTTAATGCACGTAACTCACGGTGTTGGTGTTTCGATCGTGAGAGAGCCTACGTGAGTTGTGGCAGAGCTCACGAACACCCTCGATTTTTCGATCCCAATAGTATCTCATCATCATCCTCTGCATATTCCATCACCCGGAGGCTATTTTAGCCGATCTCAGCTGGTAAAAGTTCTTCCGCTGCATAAACAATGCAGTAAGGTGTTTCCCTTGTGGCTGCCCAAGTCTTCGTCCGATAAGCCCAGAGCACACTTGGTAGTTCATCCACCCATCTCCCTCTGGTCGAGTCCAATCGCGCCTTGAGGGCTTGCATGATGGACCGGTTAGTGACTTCTACTTGTCCGTTGCTCTGAGGGTAAGCCATCGAGGTGAAGACCTTCTCAATATTCATCTCTTGACACCAGGTCCGAACTCTTGCTCCACCAAACTGTCTCCCATTGTGCGATATAAGCCTACGGGGTATCCCAAAGCGGCAAAAAATGTTCTTCCACAGAAACTGTCAGGCCTCGTGCTCACAACAGATAAACACATGCGGAAGCTATCAAAAAGTGGGTAAAATTTTCACTTTTAGGCCCGACGGTTTTAAACGTAATAATTTAAAATACAACAATACTTAAAATAAGTTCCCCAATCAAAAACATTCAACAACAAAGCATACATAAGTCCAACATGTATCATATTCCCCTACGGGTACAACAACAAAGCGCAGGGCATCCCCGTGGCTAACTGGTACATATATATATATGCTATATGCTACTGGGACACACTAGCCACCTCCGGGGGCACCACCAGCTGGGTTGAAACCACGACCAGCTGTAGAACCTGGGTTTCCTGAAAACAACGCAACAAAGAAACAAACCAAGCCCCGGAGGGACATGGGGTCAAACCCCAGTACGGAGAGCAATAATACAACAGAAATAACAGCAAGGAATAAAATGCAGGTGCTATGCATGAGACGCCAAAGGAACAATGGAAAGCTCGACCCACAAGGGAGCTAAGGAACTCAAACATAGCTCCAAGAATCATTGACAACGAACAATGACCACGGGGTGTGTTCACAGTGTGGTAGTGAGCCACTCGCCATGATACTACACCCACTTATCGGATGCATCAAACAACTCAACCTACTGTTGCCTCGCCCATGAACTATGGTAGTTAACCACTCGGCTCATGGTGGCTACGATCCCAGCAGGGAGATGAGAGTGCGGTATTGCCGCTCGCCCTCACATCCTGGTAAGAAAACAATAACAATGCAACAATGGTACAAAGACTACCAAAACTGGAAAGGAATACCATGCGTGTATGCTACATGCGGGAATGCAAGCATATAAACATATGCAACGCAGCAAATAAACAAATATCATACACAATTCTCAACAGAACACAACCAGCAGGCACGGCAACTCCACATACCAGCGACTACAATTCATCCAAGCCATAACTTCGCTGTAAATAAAGCTCAAATCCGTACCTTAAACAGAGCAACAACTAACCCTGCGAGAAATCCCGAAGACTCTGGTAAAAGCCTGTTAAACACACGGCATACACAACGTAAATCTAACAGGTTGCTAATCAAGCTCACGGCTGGGAGTCTCACTCGACCAGCTGCCCAATATAACTCAACAATTCATAGAAAGCTTAAAAACTAAAGCTAGGAACAAGGTCTCACCGAAAACCAGAACGTAGTTCTACCAAATCGACGCAACACTCGAACGGCAGCAACTTCGCGTTCCTCAACTAGCCAAATTCAGCTTCTAAAACTGGTATGAATTGGAAGAGCTTCCCAAGAGGAGTCCAACGCTACCTCGCACGAGCCAAAACAACCACCGGAACGACGGGAAATCGCCGGAAAACCTCACGGTTCGCAACTACAAAACGCAGCGTTGCAACTAATTCGAACGACATACCTCCACTGACGTCATCCAGTCGCTAGCTCTCGCGAAATACCAGCAGCAAGCAATAGCGTCGAAACTCACTCGCAGCTGAACTTCCAGTCGCAACAACGAAACGACGACGCATCCTCTTCGAGCTACAGGAAAGTTGACCCGCGTTGACCTCTACATCTGCTGATCAACCAGCAGGAACTCAAACGCGATCTACCAGCTGGTACCAGACACAACATCCAAACGACGTCGCGCCAACTAATCTAAACGCAGTCGTTTTAGCCCTCAACGCAACTACGCTAAAGCATATGCTGATCACCACACATGCAACCAGACTCCACGCAATACGACGGCGTTTCAAGAATCTCGAGCTAAAACACGCTTCGACTGGTTTTGCCACCGACCAGCCGCTAGCTCTCAACACCAGCTGACACGTCAACCAGCAGGTACCTCAAATATGCGAAAATACAAAATCTCCAGAATTGCTCAACACACGAAATGGAACCCGAAAATGCAACTCAAACACTCAAATAGAGATCTTAAACCAGCAGAACTTCTATTTATCGATTCATTCCAACGATGATTCTCAATTACAATTCCAGGTCTCACAGAAACTTCAGCACCTCGGCCTCGGATATCTTTGCTAAGAGTTAGGCCTCCACCCACTTGGAGAAGTAATCCACAGCTACTAATAAAAACTTCCTCTGTCCTCTAGCTGGCAGAAAAGGTCCTACTATGTCCATACCCAATTGATCAAAGGGGCACGAGGAGATGATAGTCTTCAAGGGCTCGGTAGGCTGCTTCTGTAAATTGGCATGTTTTTGGAAACCTTGGCAAGATCAGACGAGATGGAAGAATCCTGCTGTATAGTAGGCCAAAAGAAACCTGCAAGTAGAGCTTTCCGAGTCAAAGCTACCGCGCCCAAGTGATTTTCGCAGCACCCTTCGTGAATTTCCCTCAAGACATACCTGGCCTCGTCGGGACCCAAACATTTCAATAGTGGCCATGAGAAAGACCTCTTATATAGCTTACCATCCAACATCACGAAACACAGGGCTCGGTGCTTGATTTACCGAGCTCGTCGAGGGTCATCGGGCATGACCCTTCGGAGGATATTCAGAGATATCATGTCGCCAATCTAAATTAGACACTCCTTCGTGATTCTGCCTGACCTGATATACCTGTGATAGCAGTTCCTTCCCCTGCACTTCTTTTCCCTAGGGCGGAGCAAGAGATCTAGCCATACGTACGAGTCTGTCCGCCTTTTCTTTACTTTCCCCAAGGTATCTGCTCCAGAATAACCTCAAAAAAGGTTTCTGTTAGTCTTCTCAATGCCTCCGCATACTTCATCATTTTTTCGTTCTTTATCTCAAGTTTTCCAGTGCTCTACTGAACTACCAACTGGAAATCTGAATAGAGCACTACCCGAGCTATCCCCATATTCTTTGTTGCTCGGAGCCCGATGAGCAGGGCCTCATACTCTGCTTCGTTATTAGAGGCCTTGAAATCGAGAACGACCGCCAGACTTGTTTCTTCCCCCAAGGGGACACCATTACTACCCCAACTCCACTTCCCGATGAACAAGAAGATCAATCTACATAGACCCTCCATCTTTCTTCTTGCTCGAGGTGCACTGTTTTCGCCAAGAATTCTTCCAACGCCTGTGCTTTTATTGTTGCCCGAGGCTTGAACTGTATATCATACTCATTGAGCTCGATGACCCATTTGACAAGTCTTCCTGAAGCATCGGGATGAGAGACGATCTGTCCCAGTGCGCTGTTGGTAAGCACAGTACTTGGATGAGATAAGAAGTAAGGCCTGAGGCACCGAGCTATAATAACCAAGTCCAGAGACAACTTCTCCTGTGTAGTATAATTCAATTCGGCCCCGTTCAAAGCATGTCTCACAAAATACACAGGTTGATGCATCTGTCCTTCTTCCGAACTAGAACCGAGCTGGCAGCTTGTAGGGTGATGATGAGGTACACAAACATTGGTTCCCCGAGCTCTGGCTTATTAAGAATCGGAAACCTCTTCAGATATTCTTTCAACTCCTGAAAAATCTTCTCACTACGTTCATTCCATTCGAAATCCTTGGCCTTGTGGCGCATCTTGAAGAAAGGGAGACTTCGGTCAGTCGATCTGGAGATAAATCGAGACAGAGTAGCGATCCTCCCTGTCAACCTCTGGACTTCCTGAATGTTCCGAGGAGGGCACATCAAAACAAGAGCTCGCACCTTCTCCGGGTTGGCTTCAATTCCCCGACGAGTAAACATGTATCCAAGGAATTTCCTTGTCTGAGCTCCAAACACGCACTTACCGGGGTTCAACTTGATCTGATAGTCCCAAAGCGTGCTGGAAGTTTCTTCCACGTCAGATATAAATTATCCTCCACCCGAGACTTCACCAGTATATCATCTACATACACCTCAATGTTCCTCCCGATTTGGTTCCTGAACACCTTGTCCATCAGCCTCTGATAGGTTGCCCCCACATTTTTCAGCCCAAAGGGCATGACGACGTAGCAAAATGTCCCTTCTGCCGTAATAAAGTTGACCTTTTGATGATCCTCTTCGGCTAATAGACTCTGATGATACCCCTGATAGACGTCCAGGAAACTGAGCAGCTCGTGATCCGAGGTGGAATCGACGATCTGATCAATCCTGGGGAGTGGATAGCAGTATTTGGGGCAGGCCTTGTTTAGATCTCAGAAGTTCACGCACATCCGCCACTTTCCTGTAGCTTTGGTACTAGTACAACATTAGATAACCAGGTAGGAAAGTGCACCTATCTTACATGCCCGACCTGCAGCAGATCCCCAACCTGACTCCTGGTCACTACATCCTTGTCGGGGCCGAAGTGCTTCATCTTCTGAATAACTGGTCGGGAGTTCGGGGAGACGTTCAACCTGTGCTCTATGACCTCGCGACTGACCCCTTTCAGGTCGGAAGGGAACCATGCGAATACATCATTGTTTCTCTTCAGGCACTGGATCAGTTGTGTCCACACACCTTCTGAAAGGGTTTTGGCTATCTTCACGACACCAACTGGAGGAACAAACTATTTCCTCCTCCTCCTCCTCATCCTCGGTCGTCAATTGGAAATCCTTCTCGACCATGTTAACACCCCATGTCTTCCCGAGCCTTTGGATAGTCTTGGGCCCGAGCCTTAGCTGCCTTTTGTTCAACCCTCACTTCCTCCACATAACACTTCCTCGCCACCTTCCGATCTCCCAGTACTTTGCTTACCTCATCTCCCACCGGAAACTTTATCTTTTGGTGTAAAGTCAAGGCCACGTCCATGAAGGCAGCTATGGCTGGCCTTCCCAGTATAAAATTGTAGGAAGATGGTGCGTCTACCACCATAAACTCGAAGACCTTGGTCTTCCTGTGCTTTCTCGATCCAAGTGAAAGAGGTAGCTGAATGACCCCCACTGGTTGCAAGGAGTGACCCGTGAATCCGAATAACGATGTTTGCACCGGCTCCATGCGATACTCCCAGAGGTCCATTTGATCCACATCCACCTTGAAAATACATTGACCGAGCTCCCAAAGTCAACAAAAATATGGACCACTTCATAATTCACAATCATCGCCCGAATAACCAGTGCGTCGTTATGTGTTTCGACATCCACCGGTAAGTCCTCAGGGCCGAATGAGATTGTAAGCCCAGAGCGCTCATTCTCTACCTCCATGGCTTACGCACCTTCCTTACCCGATTAGAGTTCCCATCAATAGGTCCCCCTGATATCATCTGGATGACACCCCGTGGCTGGGGTGATCGCTGCTCTCCTCGTGGAGGGTCCCGATCCTGATTCTGTGGCGTTCTCTCTCGCCCCGAAGACCTCTTATCCTATCGCTAACTCTCTCCTCCTCGGGTCCTCTTCTCCTTTCGAGGCTGTCCATCCCTTACTAGCGCCGCTCGCATATCAGGTTTATTCTGGATGATGCGCTCCAACTCGTTATCCATGTGTCGGCACTCCGAGGTGGTGTGACTGTAACCCCTGTGAAAATTATCTGACCTTGGATTCCTCGGGGCCTCGTCACTTCCCCGAGGTCGCTGCAGTACCTTCCGCTCATCACAAATCTCCAGAGCTTGAGCCTTGCTTACTTTCAACGACGTTCGAGCGGCAAACTGTCTCAACAACAAAGGTGGTTCCTGTCTAGACAGCCTCGGTGGATCTCTTTCTGTCCGAAATTCTCGACCCGATCGAGGTGGTGCTTTCTGTTCACTCCTCCTCAGAAACGAATCAAACTCTAGAAATTCTTTTTTTTTAAACCATGTGCTGAAAACATAAACTTAAAGTATGGCTCGTTCCTTTCTAAAACATTGCTAAATAATTTTCTCAAAAATACTTTTAGACATAAATAAAGAAATATTTAAAACGTTAAAACATCCAACATAAATAAAGAAATATTTAAAACGTTAAAACATCTAGTGAGCCTAGAGGCTCAGCATGCTCTGTCATAATACATAACAAAGTACATATTAATAAAATCGCATGCAAGCACATACTTGTAATTAAAATAACATTAAAGCGTGAATGCGTGCATGATCTTAAAACATTTCTTCATACATTTCGTATCGTAACATAACATATAGCATATAAGGCATGATATATCGTAACCTGAAAAAAGTATGAGTCGTATCAGTGAAAGTGAGCGGGTGTATGACTGATCAGTCGTAATAACCAACGTACGTGGCGGTGTGGTTCACCCCGATATCACACGAGGATCCCTATATGTCACACCTCCTATAAACTGCCACTTCACCCCGATGTCACACGAGGATCCATAGGCCCTATAATCATACCTAAAAACAGGGGATCCCCGGGCCCGGCTATCCGGCTAACTCCCATCATAAAACTTTGCCACATCACTTCAATCCCTCGGGTTTTAACTTAAAAAGAGACATACCTGATCGTTTCATAAAATCTCATGATACGTGAATTTCTTAAAATCATGTAATTTAAAAGCTTAGCCCGTAATGTATAATTAATTCATTCGTTTAAAATATTTACGTACATAGCATACTACATATATGATTAATTATACATTTACGGGCTTCTACATTTTTCTACTTCGGTCGAGGATTGATTTCGGGGCCTGGCTCACCACTCCTAGACTAATCATCGCTCTAAACTTAGCGGGTGAAACGAATGTTCACCCCTTTTAAATATTTTTGCCTAAATTAAATTTAGACTTCTAAAAATCAAGGCTAAAAGGGACTAATTAAAATCAGTTTTGACTTCTAGAAATCAATTTGGACTTATTAAAAATCGATTTTGACTTTTAAAATCAATTTTGACTTCAAAAGCCGATTTTTACCAAAAGACCGATTTTGACTCAATTTTGAACAATCTAGCTATTTTTTTTTTTAAATTGGACCTTTGGCTTAAAATTAAAATAACTGGTCCATAATTAAAATATCTCGGACCAACTTTAAAACATTTTGACTCGACACACGACGAACCGACTCGGTCCAATCACTGTACCGACCGTCCAAGACATAAAATTAAACCTTTAAAGTTTCTAATTTACTCAATCATTTGCTAAAATTCAAACATTTAAAATTTGACTAAATAAAGACCCATTGATCAATTTTGAGCAAATAAAATCCCAATGACCAAAATTTGACTTTAAAATTTGATAAAAGTATTAGACCCATAAAAAGGATTTTGACTTTAAATTTTTTACTTTAAAATTTGATAAAAGTATTAGGCCCATAAATAAAAGGATTTTGACTTTAAAATTTTGACTTTAAAATTTTGACTTTAAAATATTCGGCCAATACGCTAAAATTGCCAAAAATCCCATAAATCAAATAAATTATAAAAAAGCTGAAAAACATCTTAAAATATGCTAAAAATCAAATAAAATCATCCACGAACTTTAGCAGCCCCTAAGACTCGAAATCTTAATTTTCACAAAAATGACCCGACACGGCTCACTTCGAGTGGCAAAACGGTAAAAATCATTAAAAATCCATTTATTACCCAAATCACTCTCTTCTTCGACCCACATTACCCTAAATCAAGGTACTGGAACAAACGAAACTCAAAAATGATACAATGTGTGACCAAACCGACGCCCGCAAGCTCATTTCTTGCGCGCAGACTGCAACCAGGACACGTGCTAGCCATAAAATTCATAACTAATTCGTTTCTCTACCAAATCGCCCCCCGTTTGGATCTACGTGACCCTTACTCAATGGAATATCTCATGAAATTAATCTTTACCACACAAACTTCTTAGACTGGCTTACCCGATCACAACAACTCTGCTGTCGCGCACAGCCGACCAGACAGGACACATGCTGATCATAAAATTCATAACTAATTCATTTCTTGACCAAATCGCTTCTCGTTTGGACCTACATGATCCTAACTCGATGTAGTAACTACCTGGACCATCATTGGACCAAAATATAAGCTCCATGAACCGACCATGACCGAAGCCTCACAAGAAACGAATCAAAAACGTTTTGAAACTGTGAAACATGCATGGATCTCAAATGTTATGCATAGATCTAAACAAAATCACATACAATTCATGCAAGTTTTCATTAAAAACAGCTTACTATGGCTTAAATGGTGAGAAAAGTAATAGATATTACATGTCTGGTTTGTAGGAAAGGTAGATCTGCAAGTTACCGACGCTGTAGATGCGAGATCGGGTCGCCACCGGTTTTGGATCACCAAAATTCACCAAGGAAGGAAATTTTTGAAACTTTGAGCTATGGGGGAGGATGGGGATGGCTGGTTGTGTATTATGGAGGCTAGGTTTGATTATGACTTTGTGTTTAATAAAATGAGTGTGACAATTTTAACTCCTAATGATTTAATTAATAAAAGGAATGGAAAATGACATGCTAGCCCCTTTATTAATTGAAAGGATAATTAAAACTCAAAACTTGGCTTTAAAGATTTGATATTTTCGAAATTGAAGCCTTCTCAAAATTTAAAACACTTTAAAATCCAATAAGACAGCCCGTATAGGCGAAAAACGGGTTCCCCTCCAAAATAATTATTAAAGTTCCCATTTTATGAAATTGCTGCTTAAAATAAAATAAATTCATTCTTAAAAAAATCATAACTTAAAATCTCAAATTATTTTCATTCTGGTCGACCCTAATCTCGTCCACGCGTCCGTATCTCAAGCAGGCTGAAAATTAACACATGCATACCTTGCAGCATAAAATCATAAATAAATCATATAAAATGGCATGTAATCATCTAAAAATATTTTTTCCCTAGCATGCACTCATTTCTACGTAATCTGGATTTCGGAGCGTTACATCCTCGAGGACTGTATCTCCTCCACATTGGCATATTTTTCTGCTTTAGTGAGGAGTTCGTCAAACGTTTTCGGAGGCTTCTTGACCAAGGACCTGAGGAAATCACCCCCTCGCAACCCTTGAGTGAATGCCCCGATTAACAGATCTGGTGTAGCAGACAAAACCTTAATAATAGTCCCGTTGAAATGCTGGATATATTCCCGAAGGCTATCCCGCTCCTTCTGTTTTACAGTGAATAAATTCAACGTTGTCATCGGTTGCTTCTTGCTACTAGCGAACTGATGCAGGAACGCCTGGCTGAAGTCCTGGAAGCTCTTGATACTCCCTATCGATAAGAGGTTGAACCACTGTTGTGCCGAGCGGACTAGGATAGTAAGAAAAACTCTGCACTTGGGCGGCGTTTTCAAACCGAGATAGATGTTCCTCGGGATCTCCCATCCCGTCATACTCTCCGACGTTCGGGAATTTGAAGTACTGGGGTAGCTCAGTGGCCAGTACTTCAGCTGAAAAAGGTACCTCCCGAGTTGGGCGGGGTGGAGGCGCCGAGCTTCTTTCTTCCCTCAAACGAGCAACCTCCTCACGTAGTTTCCTGATCTCCTCGACTTGTTGATCAGGCGGCGGGTGTGACTCAGGCCGGTTCGCCAGTATCTGTTCCACGATAGCCGCCACCAATTGAGCTATCTGGGCTGCAGTGAGGTTAGGGTTCTCCGACCCTTGAGAAAGGCTCTCCGTGTGACTGGTTTCTCCCGTTCCCTGAAGTCTACTCCTTTTTTGTGGCATTTTGTTCTTCCTCTTCTTCTTTCCCACAGACAACGCCAATTGATGTAATCGAATTCTCTCAGCTGACGAGCTGCCACCACCTCGGGAGCTCGGGATATCGGGACGTCGCGTCTACTGGTTGATGAGGAGTGGTCGAAGTCTTCGAAACACCTACAGCCACAGGTAACTGGTCAGAGGACGTCAAAAGTGTGTCCGGCAAAGCCCCTCCGATTCTTAAGTCAGGCAGGATGCGAGAGAGCAAAAGGAGAGCAAAAGAGAGCGTATGAGAGCTATGAGCAAGTGAATATATGAATGTCATAATGAGGGAGCGTACCTGAGTATTTATAAGGGGCTAAGTGGTGGAGATGAGCGCTTTACTCGGCGCTGGACTCTTTGCTCCACGCGTGATGCGCTAGGGCACTTATCCCAACGGAGATTACACCCAGATTGATGTATCTTGAGTGAAATTCTCTCCGCGATTCTTCGTGATCTCGTAGTTCAAAGAGGAAGAGACGTATACTGGTTGGACTTTTGGAGGCATAATCTTCTCCTCGGGAAAAACTCCCGAGCTGAACGTAAGTCCTCGGGTAACCGTCCCGAGCTATCAGTGCGGTTTGGCATCTGATGAGTGGGCTCAGTCCTCGGATCCCGAGGTGGTAATGGGGGCATCATATATGATACATATTTTGGAGATCATATTATATTTTATTAATTTGTGGTGCATTATGAATGTTACAACCTAAGGTGGATCTAATATATTCCTTCTTATTATTGTTTAACCTTTTTGCGATTTGGCCAAAACAAATTGATGCATATTGTCAACAAAATTACATCCCAATTCTATGTATGTTTCTGAATCCCACTTATTGTTTTACAGTATGACTTATATTAAGAAATAACAAATTGTTTTTTTTTTAAAGTCAAAATGGAATAACAGTTTTTCACAAGTCAACTATCGTGCATTTATGGAGGAGTGGCTCCTTGTTCAAATAAATAAATCTCTTGCAATTGGTACCAAAAAAATGAGCACATGCTGGTTCACCCACCGAATGAAGAAAATAGGCCCTTTGCACCTTTATAGCTTAAATATGATCCGATCGGGGTTGCAACTTGACTATATAATTAATAGATATGAATATTATTTTGTTTTCAATTTGTTTGAATCCAATGAAGAAATGCTAACAACTACTAGTATAAGTACCATGATCTGATATCCCATTTCCGTCATATATTCTAAGTATTCAATACAAAGAAAAAAATAATAATGAGCTTAAAGGATCAGAAGCGAAGCATATTGGTCCGATGCATGAAAGGGTCGATCAAGCTTATGACCAAAGCCCGTGATTTGTGCTTCCACAACATGTCGACCAGCGGTGTGCATGTGTTATACGGCGGCGGCATGAGCTGCCCAACACCACAACTGGTGAGCTTGCCTAGAAGCATGAGCCTTTCCTCTTCGAGTTCGAGTTACAGCACGAGTTCAGGCGAGTATTCGAAAAGGCCTAGTCCGATGGGCAGGCAGCAGGGCAGCCTGGCAGCACCTCATGTGCCTCGCAGCCAGTCGGCCACGATAGGTCGGATTGATGAAAATAAGTGCTGTGAATTCGAAGTCGCATATCCGAGGAGTAGGAGCTGTGCAGCCCCTAGAAGAAGAAGGATTGCGAGTGGTTATCATGAGATGGATGTTAAATACAAACGGCTTTGATCCAAGCCGGAGGTGTAATGTGTTATTATTATTTCTGCGCAAGCTTAATTTCTACAAATTTTATATGAATCAAAATAGAGTTGAAACGTTATGGGATATACTTAGTTTTATCTAAGAATTATGGCTATAAATACTTGGTACTTGAGGTTATACTATGTTAATTATTCAGTATTTTGAAAAGTAAGGGTTATACTTCGTTAGATCTAAATTTTTGGCTATAAGTACCTGATTATTAAAGTTATCCTACTTTAATTTTCGGTATTTTGAAACGTTAAGGGTTATATTTAGTTTTATCTAAAAATTATGGCTATAAGTACTTGATGATTGAAGTTATGCTACGTCAATTGTTCGGTATTTTGAAATATTAAGGGTTACACTTAGTTTTATCTAAAAATTCTGGCCATAAGAACTTGACCATATACGTCAATTATTCGGTATTTTGATCTATAGTTTGCAAATATTTAGAAACATCTCCTTGGCTTCTCGAATTAGATTCTATACTACAGGTATTATCATGATCACAGCAAATCTGTAGAAAAAAAAAAAAGAATAATGTGAGTCACTAAATCGAGGTAATGCGCTCATGATAGATTTTATTGAAACCTTAATTGCGGAAATAAGAATTATCTGACATAATAATAAACGTGATAAAAATAGATATATTTTCAAAGAGTTAATTGGAAGTTGACATTTGAAAGTCGCAGACATTTTCAAAGTCTAGTTGCATGTCTTTTAGTTTTATTTGTTTATTTAAAATCATGGTTGAAAGAAAGAAAGAAGGTGCCTAATTTTAAATGTTTTTAATCCAGGGATCCAAACTTCCATTGGCCCTGTCCTTAAAGTAAGTTATATTGTGTAAACGAGTTCATAATTATATTGTATTAAAAAAAAAATTAAGTATTAGAGTATTATAACGAAATAAAATTTTAAAACAAAATCTATGTGATTTTATGTACAACACATATGACCCATCGCTGTTATATATCCAATGGAATACTATATTTCAAAATTTAATGTCTCAAATAAAATTGTACGAGAAATAGTCCAACACATATTCCTATTAATGGGCTAGTTGGGCTTCTATACCATCCGGGTGCATCGAAAATTGTTTGGTTAAGATCAGATTAGTGGGCCAGTTGGGCTTCATTATATTGGTGCCTTGAAGACCTAAACCCTAAACCCCTGCTCGCCTTCCTCCTCCGGTTCTTTACGTTTGCGCTCAATTGCCGTCGAATTTCTCGAAATGGCGGAAATCAAGCTTTCCGAGATGCGAGATTTGACCCGAATTGAAAGAATCGGAGCCCATTCCCATATCCGGGGTCTGGGCCTCGACTCCGCCCTTGAACCGCGCTATTCCTCCGAGGGTATCGTCGGCCAGACCTCCGCCCGAAAAGCTGCCGGAGTTATCGTGAAAATGGTGCAGGAAGGAAAAATTGCCGGCCGGGCAGTCCTCCTAGCTGGTCAGCCTGGCACCGGGAAGACCGCTATAGCCATGGGCATGGCCAAATCCCTCGGCCAAGAAACCCCTTTTGCTATGCTTGCTGGGAGCGAACTGTTCTCCCTCGAGATGTCGAAAACTGAGGCGCTGATGCAAGCCTTCAGGAAAGCTATCGGGGTTAGAATCAAGGAGGAAACCGAGGTGATTGAAGGTGAAGTGGTGGAGGTACAAATTGACCGGCCTGCGGTGGCGGGGGCCGCTTCGAAGACCGGGAAGCTGACCTTAAAGACGACTGAGATGGAGACAGTATATGATCTGGGGGTGAAGATGATCGAGGCGTTGGGGAAGGAGAAAGTGCAGAGTGGGGACGTGATTGCCATTGACAAGGCATCTGGGAAAATAACGAAGCTGGGCAGATCTTTTTCGAGGTCTCGGGATTATGATGCCATGGGGCCGCAGACCAAATTCGTGCAGTGCCCGGACGGGGAGTTGCAAAAGAGGAAGGAGGTCGTGCATTGCGTTACCCTTCACGAAATAGATGTTATTAACAGCAGGTACTAAAAGAAAGTAAATATTTATATGCTTAATGTTGTGAAAGTTATTGCCTCGTTTTCGATCCTTGTTTGGTTGGTTTAGATTGTTTTTTGTGTGCACATTTTCTCTAGATTAGATCTGAATTGGAGTTAAATTATATGAAGAATTTGGTAGACCAGCAAACCTGTTTGTCACATTCTTTGCACAAAAGAATGATGGAGTTGAACAAATAGGGAAAACATGGCTCTTTAGCCGAAAATTAGCATTACTTTAGTTAGTGGAACCATGGTTCGCACTAACGGTCACGGACATTGTCGCGGGGAACTCCGTTCCAGTTCCATTATTGTTTCGCGGAACGGTCACGTCACGGATTTTTTTAAAAAAATATAAAACATATACACTCTTCCCCCTCTTTTTAGTCAGCCCCAAACAAATTGAAACCAAACTCACAACAAGATATTCAAGCGATTCTCCCAAATAATCTCCAATTGGGGAATCCCAGTCATAATTCGGAGCCATGGGTGCCCTGAATCTCACTTTGGTACTCACATCGAAGCTCAAAGCACAGCCCTTTTCGGAAGAACAGCCTCTCTTATCCCCACACAGAGCAAAAAGGAGATGTCCCAACAAGAAGAACCAAACCACGGTACACAGATTAAAGGGTTTCTTTATAGCGGCGGGTGGGGGAGGCTTGAAGGCTTCGGATGGAGTACCCCGGACAGCGACGGCGGCGGGTGGGGGAGGCTTGAGGGCTTCGGATGGATTAAACGTTCTGACCTGGAACTTTGGAACGTTTGCCTACGTTCCCTTTCCGAAACGGCCGGAACGGCCGTTCCGATACCGATCCGGCGAACCATGAGTGGAACCTCAATCTCTGTCGGTCTCAGAATTATGCTCTTGGTTTTGCCTGCTTCATATAGTACTTGTGGCATATATGCGAATGCATGTGCAGAATGAGCTGTTTTCCATTGTAAGGTCTTCAGTGGGCTACGTTTCGGCATCTGTAACACACTTGTTGTCTGCCTGATTCCTTTGGTTAACTTCATGTAGCTGACAGCAGCTTGTTAACTGTAACTAGAAATGCGTCTTGAACTATTTTAAGTTATACATTTTCAAAAACATTCTGCTAGATATATCTTGAGTAGCTTGAGCTGTCTGGTATTAAAAACAAGGTCGGCTCTTGCTTGCGTCTCTACTGACAGTCATCTCCTAATTCAGAACACAGGGATTTTTAGCTTTGTTCACTGGTGATACTGGTGAAATTCGCGCTGAAGTTAGGGAACAAATTGATACAAAGGTTGCTGAGTGGAGGGAGGAAGGAAAAGCAGAAATCGTACCAGGTGTACTTTTTATCGACGAAGTTCACATGCTTGACATTGAGTGCTTTTCTTTCTTGAACCGTGCATTGGAGAATGATATGGCGCCAATAGTGGTTGTTGCCACCAACAGAGGGATTACTACTATTCGAGGCACAAACTACAGATCCCCTCATGGTATTCCAATTGATTTTCTTGATCGTCTGTTAATCATCTCTACACAACCGTATACAGCGGAGGACATTCGAAAAATCTTGGACATCCGATGCCAGGAGGAAGATGTAGAAATGTCCGAAGATGCTAAGGTTTTGTTGACGAAAATTGGAGAGAATACTTCTTTGAGATATGCTATAAACCTAATCACTGCCTCTGCTTTGGCCTGCCAAAAACGGAAGGGAAAGCTTGTAGAAATTGAAGACATTAGCAGAGTATACGAGCTATTTTTTGACGTGAAGAGGTCAACACAATATTTAATGGAATATCAAAGTCAATACATGTTCAGTGAGGTGCCAGCAGCGGAGGGAGATGGCAGTGAAGCCAATGCTATGGTTTCATGATTGTTAATTGCAGCAGAGCCGACAATTGCTTGTCATATTCTGATCCAGACACATCCTGATCTGGCCAGGGACATTCATGTCATTGTTCTGAAACGCTAATTTACTTTGACTTAAAAGCAATGTCATCGATTTTTTGTAAATTAAGGTGCTCAAAGATTTGAATACCCTGCTGCCAGGATCGTCACCGGGCCGTAGATTTTCTGGTTTTCAGCATTATTTACATCTGTATCAATTGTCTGTATCCCTTTAGATGATGCTTGGTTTGAGCTCGGCAGTGAAGGGCGATGAAAATATGTGATACGTTTCAAGATCTTGCATTTCGCTCTGGCTTATATTCAGCTTCTTGTTCTTTTAGCATCTGGAAGGTCAAATGCTAGTGTTGAACATGTATCTGATAATTTAATTCACCGAGTGACAATGATATTTAAATTTTTATAATCCCGTGGGACTCCCTCGCACAATAGGTGCAACTATTCATCGAGTCGAACGTTTGGCTAAGTGAAATGGTGCATGAACTTTTTGATCAGGATGTAGAGGCAAAAAACTTTCCTTTCCCAATAAGATTGACACATCCATTAGATTTCATTTGATAGCGGAAACACCATCTATGTAACAATAATAATATAAAAAGTAGTTTCTCTATTCTTATTGCCGCATAATTTAGTCTAATATCATTGGCAGAAATCATCCACCACATTTATTAATGTAAGATCAGATTACACACTCCGACCATCTCAGAGCATTTTTCTCAGCTCACAGTCTCCACAACAGTACACACTACCTAGACCAGCACTCACCTCAACAGCTCAGCTCACATAGCTCAGCTCAGACCTCAAAGCTGACACCAGCTTAGACATACAGTTTGGGACGCTTCCACTAACAGCTTGTGCACACAAACAGATTACGTCCGTGACAAATTACGCCCGTGACAGATCACGCTCACAACAATTCCAGTAGTAACAGATCACAGCCACAGACCAGCTCATGCACCGGTCATCTCATGCAAGACCAACAGCTCTCGCTAAGCCTGTTCTTCGCCATCAACTTTCGTGTAAGCTGATCTAACCCAACAACATAGGACACGTGCATAGCATCCAGCTCAGCTCACAGCTTTCAGATCAGCGCATAGCGCCCAGCTTAGCTCGTGTCCTCTCATCTCAGCTAGCAGTGATTAATCAGTTTAGAGCACTCACGCAGGTCATTTATGATGCTCGAAGCAGTTTTCGAAGTTCGCTTCCAGATCAGCTCACGCAACCATCTCGCGATGTAGCATAACGCCCAAAGCTGAATCCAGCTTACGGCTACCTCTTAGACCACTATCAGCTCATACTATTGTACTTGGTCTGGTTCACGCTACAGCAGCATGACTCAGCTCGCAACCTTCGCACGGTACTCAACTATCAGCTTGCACCCGATCTGGTACATCTTAGTCTCACGTCCAACGTACACTACATTGCAACAGCTCCATAGCAACTCCAAGAAGTTCACGTCTCGAACTAAGACAGATCGCTTCAACGGCTTGTACCCGTGCTGGTCTAAACTGGAATCCCAAGCAGCTTCCGCTATCAACATCGTGCAATCATATGACCAGCTTGCGTATCGCTGAAATCGCCTCGGTTCATGAATTACTAAGCTCAATTAATTAACTCACTAATCTGGACTAGTGAAGCCCCTAATCCATCTTATGAATTGCAGTCCTTACAACTCTATTCAGCTTACGGCACCCAAAGCTATTCACTAAGCTCTCAGGTTATGGCGCATAAACCTGGAACAGCTCGCGATCTCTGATCAGCTCATGCCTGCAGCTCCCTGCTAAACGTTACTCCTAAGCTGCTAACAGCTCACGGACTCAGCACAGTCCTTACCCATCAGCTTGCGCCTATCTGGTTCACATCAAACAGCTCGGGCTACAAAACATCGAACCAGCTTGCATAACCACACCAGCTTACCTCTAAGCTGGACCTCTAGACTGAACCTCTTAGCTGAAACATCCAGCGCACTGCGAACTGAGTTGAATCTCCATAAACTCCAATTTGCTGATCTAGCACAGTGCTGGTCTAAGCATTGGTGTGGGGATTAATTAGCCCAATTGGAGCATAATTTCAATCGCTCGACGAGTGATCCGACATTGGTGTGGGGATTAATTATCTGGATTGGATCAGTTGGCGGACCAGTTACCGGAGAGAGAAAACCTGGTATAAACCATAACAGCAGACGGAGAGGAGTAAGAGATGAGAGAAAACTTTTGAGAAAACCTGATATTTTGAATGTTCTATAAAATGGAACTAAGATCTAAACTGCAGCATGAGCAGCCTTTTATATAATTTTTTTAAAAAAGAAATTTCATGCGGGGCGATGGTGACGAAAATGATCGGAGGGACGACGGCGTCAACGGAAGAAATGATCCAAAGCTTCCCCGAGAAGAAATGATCCAAAGATTCCCGAGAAGCTTCCAGTAATCTGGAAACGGAGAAGATATACCTTGGGTAAACGGCGGCTGCGACGATGGCGGCGGAGACGTGCGACGGGTTCACTGCAACGATAGTGGCATCGTAGGGATGAATGCAATCGATCTGTAAAAACGAGAGGGAGAAAGAAGCTTCCCGGAAAAGCTAGTTTGAGTTTACATGGGCAACAAAAATAAAAAAAATAAAAAGTAATGCCACATCAGCACAACGCTCACGAAGCGTCCATTACAGTCCCTATATTATCAAATGTATATATATATATATATATATATATACGGGGCGATGGTGACGAAAATGATCGGAGGGACGACGGCGTCAACGGAAGAAATGATCCAAAGCTTCCCCGAGAAGAAATGATCCAAAGATTCCCGAGAAGCTTCCAGTAATCTGGAAACGGAGAAGATATACCTTGGGTAAACGGCGGCTGCGACGATGGCGGCGGAGACGTGCGACGGGTTCACTGCAACGATAGTGGCATCGTAGGGATGAATGCAATCGATCTGTAAAAACGAGAGGGAGAAAGAAGCTTCCCGGAAAAGCTAGTTTGAGTTTACATGGGCAACAAAAATAAAAAAAATAAAAAGTAATGCCACATCAGCACAACGCTCACGAAGCGTCCATTACAGTCCCTATATTATCAA
>KV006335.1:172827-185282 GCA_001598015.1 Dorcoceras hygrometricum
ACTTGATATTGTGGGCGCCTGTTATGGGCGCCTGTGTGGGCGCCAGGAGATGCTCAGTCGATTATCATGGGAAATTGATATGATGTTCGGCTGAGCATCTCCAGGCGCCCACAATATCGGGCCTTTATATATATATATATATTTATTTGTTTGTTTATTTATTTATTTATTGAACTATGATTTATTGTCTTAATCTTTATTGAATACAAAAACATGAATAAATTTTTTTATATTTTGAAATTCAAAATGAATATTCAGATGAAAATGTACTTTTCTATTTCTCAATAGACAAGAGTTCCATTGCATAGACCAAAATTAGATTCTCTAATATGTTCAGCATATATGTAATTTGGAAAGGGGGAGTACCCTTTTTAGTTTCGCCATCTGTAATAGAATATACTTTTATTTTATCATTTATTTATCACCATATTTTATTTTTTGGCTCTAAAAACTCTAAGTTTGGAAATAGTAGAAACAAAACACACACTTAACTTGGTTGGAGATATAAATTCACGGTAATTCGTAACACATTCTTGCAAATTTCACGGGTCAATAAAATAAATGTTTGATAATTTGTAGATATTTTAAAGATTTAGAAATTAATATTTTTTGATTCGTCCCCAAACTGAGATTCTGCAAATACGCAATTGCTGATCAACTATTTATTATATTTGATTTGATTTGATTTGGTTCTGAGTCGACGTTTAAAGAGTGGGACCTCTGAATAAAGCCATGTGTTATTTTACAGTTAAAAAGGATTTTTCCAGAATAAAACTTGTAGCTTATAAACTTAGAGTAAATTGGTGATAAATCCCTGATCAGAAAAATGACTTGCTTCTCAGTCCCTATTTATCTAAAACTTATTCTGCAATCCCTGAGATACATACAAACTTATTTATAACTCCCTACAATTTATTTCTCTCATTTTTCAACGTATTTCTATCTTCTCATTTTTATTCCCCGATACTGCCTGTTTCTTCCCATTTTTTCTCAATTCGTTCCCGATTTCTCCCACTGATTTCTCCCCTAATTTGTCCTTGTTCTCCCCCTGCCGATTTGTGGCAATTTCTTCCCCGCTTCCCTCGTATTTTTGCTTCCCCCTTTTCTTTCGTTTGTGTCGAATTGTGCTTGGCGATTTGTGGGTTGTTTCAGGTAGCCATTCATCTTTTCGTGGCATGCCTGATGACATATCCTCCTTGGTTTGACGAATGAAACCCGGGGTGATCTTGAGATCGAAATGTCTTGTACGCAGCAACATGCTATTTCTTGGGGAGATCTTGAGATCGACGATCAGATCGGACCGATCTACACAGTTTACAAAACTGAGTATTATGATGCGAAAACAATTTTTCAGACCACCTAGTCCAAAATTGCAGTTAGCCCCTCCAAGTTTCAAGGATAGTCAAACTAGCCCAAACTTTAGGGAAATTGCATTTTGACCCCTATTGACTTTTAGAAAGTCGCACTTCCATCTTTCCTCCTCCTATGCTCAACAAATTGAGCTCAATTTCCTTGCGGAAATCGAGAATCCAGTACTTGTGTGACCCTCAATGGTTCAGGGATACAGCTAGCCGTGGGCCCACAACAATTGCGACTCCGAAAACACATTTTCGGACTGACCCATCGGATAATGGTAAAGCGCCTAGCAACATCGCCCCATGATCCCCTAGGTATCACTGATAGTACCTGCAAGAACCAGTCGGTCATGGTTAGCGTACAGTACGGTCCTTTCAACACATATATCCTGATCAGATCAACGATCATTGGTAAATCGAGAGTCGCTAGAGTTCCAATAACCATGCATACATCTTGGAGATCAAATAGTGACATCGCGTGTGTTACTAGGTAAACCCATTTACCTAAAATACATCTAGTACTCTTGCCAGAGATTTATCACACTATTATCTCCTCAGATAGCATAGGATATCCACGCACAAAGGCGAGCGGTGAATCCTCGACAACGAAGCATCGAATCCTACATGCATCGGGACCTCACCCAATCCCGCCACCTGATGACCCCAACTAAGTCGGTAAACGGGTCAAAGTGAAGCACATATCACGTAGAGTCTCAATGACGTTTCGAGTAATGAGGACTAATCTGTACAACCAAGACCTCGAACTTATCCACTCGACAAATGGTAACCACTTGGAAAGTCCGAATGATGGTAGTTCGCTAGATCACCAGGTCACTATCCATCTGCATGCTCAGAACATCACAATGTTTCCTACCAATGAAACGTGGTACTTCACATCGCAGATGCTAGTCTCAAGCTCGGGCGGCCTTATCCTTATTTTGACGGCCCAATCGACTAGGAACGTGTTGAAAATACACAGTGACTATTAGATGTATTTCATGAGAGCCATCATATCCAGTATCACATCTAACATACACTATGGTGCATTCTAGGTCTTTATCCAACACAATTGTTAACATTATAAAACAATGAAGATAAAGAATGCCATAAAAGAATACGAATTTCATAAATAAAGATCGTTATACAAAGAGTCAATAAGAACCCACACGCCACAAGTTGGCTAGTTGGGCATCTACTCTAACAATCTCCCACTTGCCCTAAAGCCAACTACTCATCAGACGCAGTCCCATTGTTTTGCGATGTTTTTCAAACAACGGTCCTGTCAAGGGCTTCGTAAGTGGATCAGCAATGTTGTCTGCAGAGGCGACTCTCTCGATCGCTATGTCACCTCTAGCCACAATATCCCGGATTATGTGGTATTTCCTCAGTATATGTTTGGATCTTTGACTTCGAATCATCCACATCACATTGGAAGCTAGAATCAGTGTAGCCTTCCAATTTCAGTTCACCACCCCATAGACCATGAACATATTCTTAGTCATTCGTAAGTACTTAAGAATATCTTTCACAGCCTTCCAATGCATTTGGCCGGGGTTGGCTTGGTAGCGGCTCGTGACACCCAGAGCATATGCGACATCCGATCTAGTTGAGATCATGCCATACATAATACTACCTATTGCCGAGGCATATGGCACACGTGTCATACTCTCTATCTCCTCATCAGTCTTTGTACACATAGACTTAGATAGAGTGACCCCGTGGCACATAGGTAGGTGTCCTCTCTTGGACTCTTGCATAGAGAACCTCTTAAGTATGGTATCGATATAGGTGGCTTGGGTGAGTACGAGCATCCTTTTTGATCTATCTCTATAGATCTGTATTCCTAGAATGTAGGATGCTTCACCCATGTCCTTCACCGAGAATTTACTAGACAACCACACTTTAGTTGACTGCAACATTCCTACATCATTCCCAATGAGTAAAATGTCATCAACATAAAGTACAAGGAATGTCACAGAATTTTTAACTACCTTCTTATATACACATGGCTCCTCGGGATTCTTGATGAAACCAAATTCCTTAATTGTTTCATCAAATCTCAAGTTCCAACTTCTCGATGCTTGTTTGAGACCGAAGATCGATCTCTGAAGTTTGCATACTTTATGCTCACTTCCTACAGATGTGAAACCCTCAGGCTACGTCATATAGATCTCTTCCTTAATGTTTCCATTAAGGAACGCAGTTTTCACATCCATTTACCATATCTCATAGTCGTACCATGCGGCTATGGCTAGTAGGATTCTAATTGACTTGAACATTGCGACTGATGAAAAGGTTTCATCATAGTCAACACATTTCCTTTGAGTGTAACTGTCACGCCCCGAGACCGAGATTCATGACATCGACAATATTAAACAATTTAAAAATTGTAAAACATTAAGCCATGTCACGCCCCGAGACCGAGATTCATGACATCGACAATATTAAACAATTTAAAAATTGTAAAACATTAAGCCATCATAGCATAGCTCAAACCAGTCTATTACATATCCAAAATAATATCGTTTTTACATCGGAAAATCAGAAAAAAAATAGCGGAAGCGAAAAATTTAAATATAATTACATCAACAAACGGAATCTTCACCAGCCCCAGAACTGATCTTGTTCTTCTTCTTCTACCTGCTCTTCATTCTTATCTGGGTGGAGAAGTAAGGGGTGAGTGTTTGGGAAAACACTCAGCAAGTGGGGGATACCATTCGAGCATAACAAATATACATATATACATGACTGAATAACAGATTTTAGAACAGAGCTTAGACAGAACAGAGCAGAGCATAACAGACCAGAGCATAGCATATCATAGCATAGCATCGCATAACAGAGCATAGCATGACAGATGGCACTGATGATTACAACGTGTCTATGGTTTACTGATCAGTCCCTAAGTTTTACTCCTCTAAGGGGTCGAGGCCATGTGGTTACACCAAGTAACCCAGAATCCGAAATATTTCGTAAACCCATATAACGACAGAATCGTGTCTATGGTTTACTGATCAGTCCCTAAGTTTTGCTCCTCTAAGGGGTCGAGGCCATTAGTTACACACAGTAACCCAGAAATCCGAAATATTCCGTAGACCCATATAACGACAGCAAAAATCAGTACACGCGGAGTTTGAATGAGACAAAAATCTGGACAAACGGTGCTCAAACAGTAGACGAAAACTGAACTTTCGAAATGAATACATATAATATAACCAACGAAATATATATTAGCAAAAGCCTACTTACATTCAAAGTTTGATTTTACGTGAACTGAGCGAAGCCTGAAGTCTGGTTTACGAATACGAGGTGAAGTCTGGTAGCACGAATCCTGCTGTTTGAACGAAGTCCGGCAGTAACTCGATTGCACGAATTCTTCCTAAGTCTCGCACCTGCTGGTTCGTCGCTTGCACAGAACTTTGGCTAAGAATCTGCTAGAATTTCCGCAGCACTTTGTCGCGAAGAAATGTTGCTTTTCTGACTGTGGATTTCGAAATGGTGTGAGGAGTTTTGTGGTCGTCCTCTGGTATTTATAGGCGCAGAGGTGAGGAAGTCGAGCGTCCGCCATTAAAGGCTCTTAATTCCCTATCATTACGTCGACTGTTACGCGCGCATGATTTACGAGTTTTAATTGTCCATTACTTCTCTCAATTCGACGGTTACTGCACGAAATCTGCCTTGTACGCGTGAGGAATCTTTTCGAATTTCCATGGTGAAGCTTTCTGTACAAAGAATCTTGTTTTGCGTCGAGAATTTTTGTGGAGAAGATGAAATCTGCGTCGCCAGCTGCTGAAGTTGCGTTGCTGCTGAATTTGCGTCGCTGTTGAATCGTCGCTGCTGAATCGTTGCTGCTGAATCGTTTCTTTTCAAGTTCAACGACTGATCCTTAGCGTTGAGTCAGAACGTTGTCGTGTCAACTTATTCAAGCGACACCATTTTGATATTGTTGTAAATCACCTGCTGATTATCTTTAAGTAACGCACTTGCTGATTCAAGATAACCGTAGCTATCTGCTGGTTTTAATCATCGCACAAGCCATCTGCTGAATCTTTAGCGCGAAGGCAAAACGCTGTCTATCGACTTCTTCAAACGACATCGTTTTGCTATCGCTAAACTTCAAGTACCATCTGCTGGATTTAATTAATCCAAACGACATCGTAAGGATTACGTCAGCATCGCTTCCACCTGCTGGTTCTCCAGTCGCAACGCAATACTCACAATCCCCTCGCTGCTGGTTCCAAAACGCAGCGTTTCAACTTATCGAAACGACGTTGCTCCACTTCTTCGACTGTTTTTCCCAAACCAGCAGCTGGTCACTCTTAATTCGCGCATCTGCTGATCCAGCAGTCAATCCCTCAAAAATATTGACCAACACGTGTCGCTTTCTCGAACACTCTCGCGCTAGCAGCGACCTCTACGATCGAAACGACGACGTATCATTCCTTGCGCTCCAGTAACCAATTTAACGTGCAACAGCTGGTTCTTCGTAACGACGGCATTTTACTCTCGCGCCATCAACTGCTGAATTTCGACCACCTGCTGATTTTCGACCAGCAGGTGAAGAATTTTTTTTTTTAGAGCTGAATTTTCGGGTTTTCACAGTAACCTTTCGCGACCAGTCGTGCCATGTAGGTCAGTACCTTTCCATCAGGCCCAAGTTTTTTCTTGTATATCCATTTACACCCAATAGGAATTATTTCTTCGGGAGGATTAACAAGAGTCCAAACTTGGTTTGAATGCATCGAGTCAATCTCAGATGGCATTGCTTCAAGCCACAAATTAGAATCAGCATCGAAAATTGCCTCCTTGAAAGTTCTTGGATCACATCCAATAGTTTGATCACTTTGATCATTTTCAAGGTGGAAAACCATATCTAACAGGAGTCCTAGGAACCCTTTCAGATCTCCTAGGTGCGACCATTTCTGGTATTGGCTCTTGTGGTGCGGGTAGATTCGACTTGGTACTTCAGATGGTTCTCGAACATCTTCGAGTTCTACTATCTTGCCTTTTCTATCAAGTAGAAACTCCCTTTCCAGAAAGGTGGCATTTCTAGAAACAAACACTTTTGTTTCATTGGGATAGTAGAAGCAGTATCCAATAGAATTCTTTGGATACCCAATGAAGTAACATAAGATGGATCTATTATCCAGCTTATCTCCCACTGTCTGCTTCACGTAAGCAGGACATCCCCAAATCCTCATGTATGAGTATTTGGGTGGCTTGCCCATCCATATATCATATGGAGTCTTATCCACCGCCTTGGTGTGGACATTGTTCAACAACATTACCGCCGTTTCGAGCGCATAGCCCCAAAACGAGGTAGGAAGCTCAGTGAAGCTCATCATAGATCGAACCATGTCCATCAAGGTTCGATTACGACGCTCCGCTACACCATTGAGTTTGTGGTGTGGCCGGAGGGTCCACTATGAGAGAATCTCATTCTCTTTAAGATAGTCTTGAAATTCAGCACTCAAATATTCTCCACCTCGATCGGATCGAAGTGTTTTAATACTTTTCCCCAACTGATTTTCTACTTCAGCCTTGAATTCTTTGAACTTTTCAAAGGATTCAGACTTGTTCTTCATTAAGTACAAGTACCCATACCTTGAGTGATCATCGGTAAAGGTGATGAAGTATGTGTGACCGTACTTAGTATCAATGCTAAGTGGGAAACACACATCAGTGTTGATCAAATCCAATAGGCCTTGAGCACGTTCAGGCTTGCCCGTGAAGGGTTGTTTAGTCATTTTTCCCTTGAGACAAGACTCACAAGTCGGTAGGGAGTTAATGTCAGACATATCAAACATGTCACTCCTAACCAACTTGTTCATCCTATTCAAGGAAACATGACCTAGCCTAGCGTGCCAAAGTTGTGCCGGGTTCAAGCTATCGTTTTTCCTTTTAATAGTTGTTGTATGTGTTTCCACATCGCGAGTTGGAACTTCTTTTAATTTTAAGGTGTATAGATCGTTTTCGCGTTCCCCAATTCCAATCAAACATTCATTCTTGTATATATTGCAAATCGAATTGGCAAAATGACAAGAATATCCATCACTATCAAGCATAGAAACAGAAATAATATTCTTTATTAATTCGGGAACAAATAAAACGTTTCTCATTAACAACTTAAAATTTGAAGACAGAAATAAATAAATATCTCCTATAGCTACAGCAGCAACCCTTGCTCCGTTGCCAAGCCTCAAGTGGGTCTCACCCTCTCTAAGACGTCGGCTTCTTGTCATTACCTGCAAATCATTGCAGATATGAGATCCACATCCGGTATCAAGTACCCAAGAAGTCGAATTAAGAGACATATTTATTTCAATGTAGAACATACCTTTCGTAGTTCGCAACTGCTCGAGGTACTCCTTACAGTTCCTCCTCCAGTGTCCAGGCTTGTGGCAGTGGTGGCAAACATCCTCAGATTTGTTTGGCTTTGAAGTCCTTGCCTTGGGCTTCTTGGCGGGCTTTTCCTCCTTCGCAGGGGCAGAACGTTTCTTACCCTTGCGTTTGGGCCCCTTCTTCGCAGAGGAAGAAGAGCCCAAAAGGAGGACGGGCTTGTCCTTCTTTATGGTCCCCTCGAACACTACAAGCATGTTCACCACCTTTTCAAGGGTGGCTTCCAGCTTGTTCATGTTAAAGTTGATCACAAAGGGATCGAATGCAGCAGGGAGTGAGAGGAGAAGCAGATCCACAGACAGCTCATGTGGAAGTGTGATATCAAGGCCCACTAGCTTTTCAATAAGTCCAATCATACGAACCCCATGCTCGCGGACCGAAGTCCCATCGCGCATGCGGCTCGTCATGAGCTCCTTGACAGTAGTGAACCTCTCAGTCCGAGAGTTCTCCCCATACAGCTCCTTGAGATGAAGGTGTATGCCAGCAGCATACTCCGTCTTCTCAAAACGCCGCTGCATTTCGTTAGACATTGATGCTATCACATAGCACCGTGCCTTAAGCTCGTCGTCCCACCATTTGTCCAGCTTTGCCAGCTCCTCAGGACTGGCATCGGCAGGGGCTTCCTTCGGAGGAGTCTTCTCTAGCGTGTAGAGAAGTTTCTCCGAAGCCAAAATAATTTTGAGGTTTCGAAGACAATCTTAGTAGTTCAAACTAGTGAACTTGTTGTTATCCAGTATATCAGCAAGTAGATTTTTGATAGAAGACATTGTAATAGCAGTTTATACTGAAAAGAAAAACAGACATGCATTACAAACTATTTATGAAAAGCGCTAAGACATAAAACAAGGTCATTTAGTTTTATGAATTACCCTCCCTTTATTTTAACGATTTCACCACCCTCTAATGAAATCGAGAAAACAAGTTTCCTTAGTGGGTACACAGAGTCCAATCAAGAAATCATGGTCCCGAATAATATCAGCCAACCATGACCCTCAAAAGGTAGAGCCCAATTGCACCAGGTGCAACCTCTATGTATTTACCTCACGTCCAGTAAGGGCCCAATAATATGACGCCGATTACTATCACGTGTCAAGATGACCCATCAATGTTGAGTCGTGATGGACGGTCCCCTTAACGTCCCCAATAATATGAGCCAACGTTAAAGGGAGTTCCAACCAACTCACAGCAAGTGTCAATGGCATGTACAGCTTTCCGGCATACATAACCCCCTCAATAATATGAGCCGGGCCATGTATACGAGTAGCATCGACGTATACCCATTGTTGATGGAAGGTAGAAATTTTTAAACAATGTTTAAATTCCCTTAGTTTATCGAATAAACTTTTAATCTTGATATAAATTTTAAATCAAATTTAAAATGAGGGATTTTAATTTTGAAATTTGGTTTCAATAATTTTAAATCAAATTCAAAATCGCGGATTCAACAGATATATATCGTATATACAATTGTGATGATCGATAAGCGAGAGCTATGCGATCCGTGGTTGCCAAGCACGGATCTAGGTCCAGTCCTAGGTGAAATGCAATATGAAAATGCAATCCTATTACATTAGCTTCCAGTTTTACAAATCTTCGGTCTTCAATATCTTTGATCATCATCTCCACCATCTTAAAAATGTCCTCCCACTAAGTCTAATATTTACATTTAAATAGCCATGACAAGTAGGGATACAATTTTTAAAAGGGTGGGAACGGACCATAAATCAGGTCCACTTTGAAATAGATATCAAAAATATTACAACCAAAATTTGTAAAACCTAGCATACACCTAACACATTGGGCACGACTCTCGATCATCCCAAAACATAATCAATTCAAATAATTGACAGAAATAAAATAATCAAATCAAATTTGATATTTTCCAACAAAATCATATTTTAAATATAAAATTATATTTTATAAATAAAATCATATTTTGTCATTTTTAATTGCATCAAATTGGGCTTAAAACAATTTTAGGTCCAAAATCTCAAAAACATCAAAAATTAATTTTGGTCCGACCAAAAAGGGCCCAATATCAAATATTGGGCCGAAAACCCCCGGGCCGTCCGGGACAGGCCCGAAACAACCTAGAGATCAAAAAACAGCCGTCGAAAATCCGCCCAAAAACGTCGCACGGTGGCGCACCGCCGCCCGCACAGCGTCCGCACGCTGCGCGCGCCCCTATGCGCACGGGGGCGGTCAATACATAGTATAAACAACAATAAAACATCCATAGGGTGTTTTAGATTGGTACCTTGCTGGCGTGTAGGCGCCTGGCTCCGATCGATTTCACGAGAAATCGGCACTTCAACGGTTGGCGGTTGTCGTTATCCGATTCCGGTCCACGACTGAAATCACGATCCCTTCGTCAGTGTGCACTAGAAAACGTGATGAATCTTTTACGGACGGAATCTCCTTGCCGAGACGGTCGGAACAAGTCCGACGGCGACGAAAACGGACGGCGCACGGTGGTGGCGCGTCGCGGCGGGCGGCGACGGGCGAGAGGGGCGGCGGCCGAGGAGTGTGGGAGAGGAGGGAGGCGGCTAGGCAATCTAGGGTTGTGATAGTCTTGTATGCAAACCCTAGGGCACACATATATATAGACTTGTGATGGGCTTGAACCTGCCCAATGGGCCTGGGTCAGGCCCAGTCCCGTATGAACATTCGATTCAACTGCGTCACCGTGGCTCCATCATAATCCCGATCGACGATCAGATCGGACCGATCTACACAGCTTAAAAAACTGAGTATTATGATGCGAAAACAACTTTTCAGACCACCTAGTCCAAAATTGCAGTTTAGCCCCTCCAAGTTTCAAGGATAGTCAAACTAGCCCAAACTTTAGGAAAATTGCATTTTGACCCCTGTTGACTTTTAGGAAGTCGCACTTCCATCTTTCCTCCTCCTATGCTCAACAAATTGAGCTTAATTTCCGTGCGTGAATCGAGAAACCAGTACTTGTGTGACCCTCAATGGTTCAGGGATACAGCTAGCCGTGGCCCACAACATGTGTGACTCCAAAGCCACATTTTCGGACTAGCCCGTCGGATCATGGTAAAGCGTCTAGCAACATCGCCCCATGGTCACCTAGGTATCACTGATAGTGCCTGCAACAACCGGGCTGTAAAAGTGTGATGCCAGATCTTAACGGGTAGTACTATCTCTGCTGGGGATAGGGTCGGCGGTAGGGGAAGGGTAAGACTGATCTCTACGGGAATTGAGACAGCACCAGCAGTTAGACACGCACATCCCCTGACTCATGGGCCTAACAGCCCAACCCTAACGCACATAATAGGTGCACTCTGCGCTACTACATTATAAGAAAATAAAGTTGCGCCTTGGCTAACAGCTATAGCTTTTGGCCTAGTGGTAAGCGCTTGATCCTAACAATAATCCCGATCGACGATCAGATCGGACTGATCTAAACAGTTTACAAAACTGAGTATTATGATGCGAAAACAATTTTCCAAACCACCTAGTCCAAAATTGCAGTTTAGCCCCTCCAATTTTCAAGGATAGTCAAACTAGCCCAAACTTTAGGGAAATTGAATTTTGACCCCTGTTGACTTTTAGGAAGTCGCACTTCCATCTTTTCTCCTCCTATGCTCAACAAATTGAGCTCAATTTCCGTGCGGGAATCAAGAAGCCAGTACTTGTGTGACCCTCAATGGTTCAGGGATACAGCTAGCCATGGGCCCACAACAATTGCGACTCCGAAAACACATTTTCGGACTGACCCATCGGATCATGGTAAAGCGCCTAGCAACATCGCCCCATGATGCCCTAGGTATCACTGATAGTGCCTGCAAGAACCAGTCGATCATGGTTAGAGTACAGTACGGTCCTTTCAACACATATATCCCGATCAGATCAACGATCATTGGTAAATCGAGAGTCGCTAGAGATCCAATAACCATGCATACATCTTGGAGATCAAATAGTGACATCGCGTGTGTTACTAGGTAAACCCATTTACCTAAAACACATCTAGTACTCTGGCCAGAGATTTATCTGTTAGAGTAGATGCCCAACTAGCCAACTTGTGGCGTGTGGGTTTTATTGACTCTTGTGTATAACGATCTTTATTTATGAAATACGCATTTCTTTCATGGCGTTCTTTATTTTCATTATGTTATAATGTTAACAATTGTGTTGGATAAAGACCTAGAATGTCTCATAGTGTATGTTAGATGTGATAGTGGATATGATGACTATCATGAAACACATCTAATAGTCACTGTGCATTCTGAAATCGTTCCTAGTCGATTGGGCCGTCAAAATGAGGATAAGGCCACCCGAGCTTGAGACTAGCATCTGCGATGCGAAGTTCCATGTTTTATTGGTAGGGAACATTGTGATGTTCTGAGCATGCAGATGGATAGTGACCTGGTGATCTATCGAACTACCCTCGTTCGGACTTTTCAAGTGGTTACCATTTGTCGAGTGGATAAGTCTGACGTCTTGGTTGTACTGATTAGTCCTCACTACTCGAAACGTCATTGAGACTCTACATGATAGGCGCCTCACTTTGACCCGTTTACCGACTCACTTGGGGTCATTAGGTGGCGGGATTGGGTGAGGTCCCGATGCATGTAGGAGTCGATGCTTCGTTGTCGAGAATTCACCGCTCGCTTTTATGCGTGGATATCCTATGCTATCTGAGGAGACAATAGTGTGATAAATCTCTGGCCAGAGTAC
>KV006335.1:186541-207475 GCA_001598015.1 Dorcoceras hygrometricum
ATCGGATCTCTAGCGACTCTCGATTTACCAATGGTCGTTGATTTGATCGGGATATATGTGTTGAAAGGACCGTACTGTACGCTAACCATGACCAACTGGTTCTTGCAGGCACTATCAGTGATACCTAGGGGATCATGGGGCGATGTTGCTAGGCGCTTTACCATGATCCGATGGGTCAGTCCGAAATTGTGATTTCGGAGTCACAATGGTTGTGGGGCCCACGGCTAGCTGTATCCATGAACCATTGAGGATCACACAAGTACTGGATTCACGATTCCCGCACGGAAACTGAGCTCAATGTGTTGAGCATAGGAGGATGAATTTAGGGAGTGCGACTTCCTAAAGTCAACAGGGGTCAAATTGCGATTTCCCAAAGTTGAGGGGCTAAACTGCAATTTTGGACTAGGTGGTCTGAAAAAAATTTTTTCACATCATAATACTCGGTTTTGAAAACTGTGTTGATCGGTCCGATCTGATCGTGGATCGGAGTTGTGATGGAGCCACGGTGATGGAAACGAACCGAATGTTCACATGGACCTGGGCCTGACCCAGGCCTATTGGATTGGTTCAAGCCCATCATTGGTCTACTTATGCTAGACCTAGAGCTACATGACATAACACTTGAACACCAACCCTAGCTCCCAAAAAGGCACCGCCCCTCCTCCCAACTCTCCTCTCGGCCGCGCCTCCACCCACGCGCCGCCGCTTGCCGTGATTGGACTTGCTCCGATCGTCTTGACGAGGAGATTCCGTTCGTGTCAAATTCGTCAGATCTTCTAGTGCAGACTGACGAAGGACTCGTGTTTCCGGTCGTGGACCTGATTAAGGAGAATCTACCGCCGCCTACATTGAAGTGCTGGATTCCCTGTGAATCTGGTCGGAGCCAGGCGCCTAGACGCCAGCAAGGTAACATTCGTTAAACATCCTATGTATGTTTATTGAATATATTTTATGTATTGAACGATTCCCGGTGCAAAAAGTTTTTAACTTCCACTACGTCCCGGGAAACGGGATCCGGATCCGCCACTGCGCCAACAGTGGTATCAGAGTCAAGGCTCGGATATATCAATACATAATTGTGGTTTACGTATTTTCAACCATTTGAACATAACTAGCATTGTGTACTACTCCTCAACATCCTCACATTTAGAAATGGGAATGAATGTTTTGTTCTTGTGTTCTCACATATTATGCTCAATTTTGTAGACATTGTGCTCGAATTTAGACTATTTATGCTCCAATTTAAGAATATTATACCCGATTTTGAACCTTTGTGCTCGATTTTTATGACAACATGGGTTTACGTATTTTCAACCATTTGAACATAAATACCATTGTATACTACTCCTCAACATCCTCACATTTAGAAATGGGAATGAATGTTTTGTTCTTGTGTTCTCACATATTATGCTCAATTTTGTAGACATTGTGCTCGAATTTAGACTATTTATGCTCGAATTTCAGAATATTATACCCGATTTTGAAACTTTTGTGCTCGATTTTTATGACAACATGGGTTTACGTATTTTCAACCATTTGAACATAAATACCATTGTATACTACTCCTCAACATCCTCACATTTAGAAATGGGAATGAATGTTTTGTTCTTGTGTTCTCACATATTATGCTCAATTTTGTAGACATTGTGCTCGAATTTAGACTATTTATGCTCGAATTTCAGAATATTATACCCGATTTTGAAACTTTTGTGCTCGATTTTTATGACAACATGGGTTTATCGGTTTTTAAGAATTCTGGCGGTTCAGAGTTCTTTTGGAAGGTTTTGAATATAATTTTGGGTCGATATCTGTTCGCATCGAGTTCCTGTAGCGAGTGCAAAACGCCGTCGTTTATATTAGTGGAGGCGACGTCGTATTAGTTTAGCACTAGCGATCGCTATGTGGGCGTTTAGTTAATCAAATATGATGACGTGGGTTACGCGACGTCGTATCGCCTTTGTATGGATCTGTTGTAGCGTAGCGCTTTGATCAGATTTGCTGACGTATGCGATATGACGTCGTTTTGATTAGCGCTCGTTGTGTTGCGTTGCGGTTGCTGTTGTGAGCTCCGCACTGTTGAAGAATCTGTTGTGTGTATCAGTTTTGGAGTTTGCTGAATTTGTCGATGGACATTTCTTCAATCAGCTACGCACTGTTCACGTTGTTGTCGGCAACTGCGATTCTTATGATAGTGCTGCAATCTTGTTCTGTAAAGAAACAACTAACGAGATCTCCCCAAGAAATAGCATGTTGCTGCGTACAAGACATTTCGATCTCAAGATCACCCCGGGTTTCATTCGTCAAACCAAGGAGGATATGTCATCAGGCATGCCACGAAAAGATGAATGGCTACCTGAAACAACCCACAAATCGCCAAGCACAATTCGACACAAACGAAAGAAAAGGGGGAAGCAAAAATACGAGGGAAGCGGGGAAGAAATTGCCACAAATCGACCGGGGGAGAACAAGGACAATTTAGGGTATTACAAATTTAAAAGGTAAACGATGTGGTGACATTATTTACTGAATGCACCAAAGATAGCATGCGTCTTTGGTTGTTCGTGGTTTTATTGGTTTAAAATAAATTTCTACTGCATTCACTTATATTTCGACGGCATTCGCTAGCTCTCATTCAGTCTTGGCTCGAGTACAATATTTTTTATTTTATTCTGATTCCAAATTCACTTAAGACAGAATATCCCCATCTCAACAGAATCTTTTAAGCCCTCAATTTACTTTTCCCCTCATTTCCAAAGAATGCGTAGATCTTCTTCAATTTATGTTCTTCGTTCCGTACCAGCTGGTCATTGTGGTCCGACACAGCCACCAGATTTTCGTTTAATAACGAAAACAAGTTTAGGCTTCATTAAAATACCAATAAATGCAACATATTGAAGAATTCGGTGATAGATAAAAACTACGTACGTAACAGTCAAGTATCTCCAAAAAAAAAAACGAAAAGAAATGGAAAGGTTCTCAATCTTATAAGATCCGATGATGAAACCTCCCTCCAACTTCATAGCTGGACAAAACCATAACAATAAAAATGCCAGTAAAAGGGGCACTTTTCACACATGCTACACCAGCCTCCGAAGATTTCATACATCAGCCACGTGCACGACCTCCACCAGCAAAAAAAAAAAAACACCAAGTTAATTCTATTACAAGCAAACAAAAGGAAATCATCTTCAACTATTGAGATACAAAACAATAATTAAGGCCAGAATTTGTCATATGAGGAATTTAGAAAGGGTACAGCCTCATATGCAAGCTTCACTTACTGACATTCTCCGGATCATGACCGCCTATATTTCTAGGATATTACCAACTGAATTATTTCAGTCTGTTTTCAATGAGGATTTCATTATTCATGTACAAATGGGACATAGTACTAGGTTCGAACAATTGGCAGAACTGAATTCAGAAAAAAAAAATTAATTATCAATTCTTACCTCTGTTACCAGATGGCTTGCTGCCAGACAAACCCTTCCCTCGGCCTCCTCTGCCACCTCCATCTTCTAAACCACCACGGCCAATTCCTTTTGAGGATCTTCCAGCTGAGTTGTCATCTCTACCTCTTCCTCTTCCACGTCCAACTCCAGGTGGTTTTCTGTCTGAAGTAATCAATTATCATAAAATTAGAGCACTGTCTGGTTTCAAACTAAAAGAAAGCTAGAAATGCTAAGAAATAACACAGAAACTCCAATCCACAGAATAGTTCAATGTGCTAGATGGTAAAATCTGTGGTACACACATTGAAAGTTTCAAAAGTAGTTTTAAATACCTGATCTCTTCGTTTCTTCCTGAACTTTATCAATGACCTGAGAAAATAATTGAACCCGGTATTATGATAAAAGACCGAACCATAACGACAAAACAATATCAAGTTATTTGGTTTGAATACTACTTTAGTGTCATTTTAGGTAATGCAATGGGGGTATGAGAAAGCAACAAAGGAGAATTGCAAAAGGAAAAATAAAATAAGAAAAGAGGCTCCAGTCAGCTATCGACCAATCCCTGTTTTTTATCGTCAGATAATAGCACTTCAACAAAAGGTGTCCAAGTGAGGTTAGTGTCACTGCACAAAGGCAGAGATACCAAAAGCCTTCAAAGGACAGTTGACGAAAGCATCAATAAACAACCTTTTGGAGCACATTGATGTCTGATTTGGCTAAGGTACATCATTCCAGAGCAGCAGAGTGCGAGAAAAATATAAGAGAGAAATAATCAAGGCTGCTAACAATTTGAACAGAGGTTGTAAGTCCTCATTGAATGAAGAAAACACCCTACAGGCAAATTACCTAAAGCGTGGACCATTAAAAAACTAGTGTGATGGTCTTATAATCGCCAAATCCCAAAATGCAAACCAATACTTCATAATTATACCTTGAAGAAAAAGTGTTTAAAGAATATTTTGGGATTTTTTAATGACCTAAGTGTTGGACGTGCTAAGGACTGCCAAGTGGCAATATATTAAATGAATTGAAAAGGCTGGGAGATGTTACTCATCATATCATTTAATAAACACAAGAATGAACATATATTTTGAGGCTCCCCCACCATAAACAACACAGCATCCAGACCCAAGGTGACAAAAGTGGTTCATCCCCCATGAAAGAGTATGCCTTGCTATTTAGATAATGGTACTTGCCTGATCTCACTTATGATGGACATCGTAAATATGTGAGCAAAAGCATCATTTAAGTTTGAATAAGTAACACAAGGAAAGTGCTCGTAAATAAAATTCTTAAAGTTACAGCTTACCTCATCTGGAACTCGGAGGTACTTAATAGTATTCCCTCGAATGTAGCATTCCGGCATTCTCCAAAATCTATCTCCATCCTAGAAGTGTCAACAACTTTGAGTACAACCACAGTAAACGAACAATGCTTATAAATATATTAGATAAGCATATGCACCACCTTTGAGGTACAGATTACTTCTCGAAGATGAATATTCATCCAAGTATCACAATTCACCAAGTGCCCATTATAAGTTTCCCCATTTTTCAGCTCCACTAACTGCCGTCATAGCAGATATTACACAGAAAAGTGTATTAAAATGTGGAAAAATATCAATTTTCAAACAAATGCAAATAAAACTTTGAGCATAGAGCTTGCTAAGAAATTACAACAAAGGTTAAAGAATTAATCGTGGAATACCAGTTATTCAAATTCATATGCCTAAAACTCTTATTCTCAACTACAACATACCGTAATGGAGTATAAGAACCAACATTAACGAGTAATTATCACCAAATTCAACAAACATGTTCACATTAATCAAGCTAAGTTCATCATTTTGTAGGACTCTTGCAGAATCTTTTTAGCAGATTTTCACAATCCAATGACAAACTATTGAACTTTAAACCCAATCATTCTAAGCACAAAGCATCGAAAATTATAGGAGACAGTGAACGCCAGCAAGCACTAATAGAAACAATCAGCAAGATAGCAAGTTACTAAACCATCTAAAGGATATACCATGGGATGGCCTTGTGCAGTTTTAAGCAGCGAAAGGGGAAGCTGTAAACAAGGAAGAATAAAAAAGAAAATTCAAACTCGGAATCACATCAAGAAGCTCAAAAAACATAAAAGATTTCTTCTTAAAAAAACCCTAAACTTATACTTTAACAAAAACATACCATATTTCCGATAGTATCAAGCTTCAATCTAACTCTGCAAGGGCAATGCAAAATAAAATTAAAATCAAAATAATAAATATAATTGCAGGGATCACTGATATAATTGCAGGGATCTCCTCTTCCCGAACTACCTCGAAAACCCTCAAGACTGGTGGATCACTGATATAATTGCAGGGATATTGCTTTATATACTAAATTTGATGTATATCAAATTTGACAATGTATACCAACTATTTTTGCTGTTCCGTTAAACTGACCTCGTATCCCATTCTTTCAAAGCAAACTATCAAAATGACATTTTACAAGAAAATTCATAGCTATTTGTTTTAAACCCAAAAGATCAACAAATGGTGTCATTTTGAAGCTATTTCAATTATCTAAAACTTTCTTATTAACACTAGCATCAGAAACTAAATGGACAAATACCAGATTTACATTTTACGATACTGTTGCGACATGCATTTAACACATGATTTCCAGATTGTAGCAGTTATAAAATTGGCATAGCTCCTTCTCAATTCCAAATCAAGCAATTCCAGATTTGCTACACAGGTAATAACTTTTCTTTTATGTAAAATCATATTTCGGAATTTCTACATTACAATTCCCACAATCCGAAAAGCAGTAAGCAAAATGGCAGCATCAATAACAGAACACAGCTTTGACACCTTTCATTAGAAAATTCATATCGAATCCATAAGTTAACCAACTCATGTCATTCCAACGCCATATCGAAGCCAACACACTGACCTACAAGTTTACTTCAAACCTAATTCCGAAACCAGACCAAATTCGCACATAATGGCTGGAATTTAACCTGCTTCCTAGGGATGAACTTTCGAAGCAGTACAGCACTAGAATAAGCTATATAGACGATAAGAGCCGGAAACTCGAAGGAAAACAGCGCACAGATTCGGCTCATATTCTAGGGTTCGATCGGTTTGATTAAAGGAACAAAAAATCGCGAACAACATGACCAAAAGATGAAGTTTACCTCGTATACTACCTATTTCCGGTTAAACTTTTCTGATCCCGGCGGAGGGCGGTGGAAGTTTGCTAGACGTGTGCTGATGGAGAGAAGAGGAAGTAGAGTGAAAGAAGGAACAAGAAAGAAACAAAATATAGGATGAAGAAATGGGCTTAATATTAAACTAAAGGCCCAATTCTAATATATTGGGTCTCACAAATATTAAATTTCTTCAAAGTATAGAACGGATTTGTTTTCGATGAAAATTTATGAACAAGACTGTAGGCAACGTGAATATTTCATATGGTATCCGAAATTCCGAATTGTTTTTTAAGCTTAAAAAGTTTATTTAAAAATGCTGATGTAAAACTGAATCAATACGAAGTAAATTGTGTTGAAAATTCAATTTATTTGGTCTGACTGATTGCGTAATAAAAATAATGGAACAAAAATTTTAAAAGAAAAAAATTAATATATCTGAGAGCTAATGATATTATTTTTATCTCGTTACTCATTATATCAACATTGTATCGTAGAGAACCAGTTAGTTTACATGAACATGGATTATATGACATATAATTAAAGGTATTGTAAGTATAAAAGGTAAAATGCTCGTATATGAATTTAATTCCATGTTCGAATTGAAGTATATTTTTGTCATGTGAATATAAATCTTTTTGAATTTATACATTGTATTTGGTGAAAACTGTGGAATTGAAAACTTGAAGGATATTCTTGAATATTTCTTCAGTATACGTTTTTCGTTTTGGTACCAACAAGTACCAACATTGTGGCCTGACGCAACCGCCAAATTTCATTTAAATAACGAAAAGAAGAACTAGTATTAATTAATGCAACATGTTTTAACATAAAATATACTTCGTTAATAACCAAAACTAAGTACGTGCCAATCAAGTATTTCCAAAAATGAAATGGAAAAGATCAATCTTATAAGATCCGATGATTTCAACCGAAAGAAAGGTAAAAAAACCTCCCTCCAACTTCATAGCTCGACAAATCCTATAACCATGGTTCGCAATAACGGTCGCGGCGATCGTTTCACATAACGGTCGCGTCACGGAATTTTTTAAAAAGTATAAAAAAATAAAGGATGTGGATAAATATTATGTAATTGATTGAGTAATATTACTTAATTTACAAATCTAACGTAAAATAATATTATTGATTATTCAACATCACTTAAATAGAAATTATCAGTTACTTCGATTATCCCTAATACAGATAAAATAACTATTTATTATTTAATTAATTTGAATATTAATAATTTATTTTATATGATCTATTATTATGCTTACTTAATTAGTTAACATTTAGATTTAGAAACCTCAATTATATTGTCAAAATACTCAAGGGACTGATCGCAAAGCGCAACCCTGGAAAAAGTATGGGCCCTGGTGTTTCTCAAAGGCCGAAAACTCACTAGTCACTAAACAATTTTGTAATATTTTTATTAATAATAAAAAAAATTGAAAAATAAAAACCTAACCACAAGCACCGGCCCTCAACAACATTAGGCTTTCCACAAATTGGGCCTTCTCCACTACTATCGATCAACATTAGGCTCTCCACAAATTGAGTCTTCTCCACTAATTGGGCCTTCTTCACTACTGTACGTGTACAGTAATCTTCTTCTTCATCCACTACCTCCCTTCGGCCTTGTTGAATTCTCACACATTAAATTAAACATCACAAAAATCCCCTAGGTTAAAATCAAAGAAACCAAGAAAAACCGACAGCCACTACTGTACGTGTACAGTAATCTTCTTCTTCATCCACTACCTCCTTCGGCCTTGTTGAATTCTCACACATTAAATTAAACATCACAAAAATCCCCTAGGTTAAAATCAAAGAAACCAAGAAAAACCGACAGCCAAGCTCCCCATGCGGCAGGCTTGGTCGTTTCCTCAACTTATTGTTCAACCACACGAGTTCAAAGAAGTATAAACCCAAATCCATCGGCTCGATTACGGATCTCAAACAAGCCACCTCCGTTCATGGTGGAAGAAGGGTAGGAAGAGTAGCAAAATCTACTCAACAATCCTGCCGTTGCAACGCCCGTTCCGATCATTCCGCACGACCGTTCCACCGTGAAAACGCCACTTTCGTGCACTAAAACGCCATATCAGAGCAGCCTCCGTGATGATTTGGATCTTCGCATCGGCAGGCAACTTTCCCGTTCTGGAACGGCCGGAACGGCTGTTCCACGCCCGTTTGGTGAACCATGCCTATAACAATAAAGATGCCAGTAAAAGGGGCACTTTTCATGGATGATACATAGCCTCCCCAGATTTCATGCATCAACCACGCCCACGAGTTATTCTATTACAAGCGAAGGAAAGGGTCTTCAGCAATTGAGATACAAAACAAGAAAATTGAGGCCATAAATTGCCATATAAGGAATTTAAAAGGGTACAAATTTGTTGCACTGTACGCTTACTATTTTACAAATAGTTATAGTTGGTGGTAACGATACAACTTCAATCTTTTAAACAGTGTAGAAACTTAAGCGTCACGGTTCGATCGCTCTACCTAGCAGGGGTAATTTTTGCACTCCGATAAAGCTTTCCGTTTCTGTATCTTAAGGGTCCGTTTGGTACTTCTGATGGGATTGTTAATAAATATTTACATGATATGATAATTTAAAATATTTGTAGATATTTTGTAATAGAGATTTATAAGTGTTCTGTTTGGTATATTTTTATATCAAATGATTAAAATATGATATAACTTGTTTTGACCAAAATACCCTTATACTTCTTTTGATATGCTAACGTCCCACGATATGCTCATTTAATATCATTAAAAATAATGGATTAAAGTTTAAAACCTTAGTTATAAATTTTTTTATATTTTTTAACTTAGCCATTCAATGGCAAGAAAATCGACTAACCGGGTAGATTGTTCAAAAATTGTCTAAACTTGTTTTTAGAGCTTTAAAATTTTATATTTTTTTCTCTCCCCTTCCATCTCCCCTTCTTCTTCTTCAATTGTCTGAACTTGTTTTTACATCTTTAAAATCCAGTACTTATATAATTCGTACATGCTTCAACCAATACTTGAGACGGATGAAGTTGCCAACACATATGGATGCCCTCTTGTTTGAATTATTTTTAAGGCTTTAAAATTTTTAATTATATATGGATTTTTTACAAGACTTTAAATTGAAAACAATATGAAAATAATATTGGGTAAGTCTTCACAGTATGAGCAGTTTCGTTTAAGTTATAAATATACGTAAGATAAATTAACCCTCCTATTTTTAGGGATACGTTTTCCAACCTTAGTAGTATGTTTTCACGGGCCTTTGGGTTATTGTTGGACACCATAAAATCGAACCGAACAAGTGATGAGGCTGGACTATTTTATAATCCAGCATTTATCTTTCTTACTAAACATAGCCTAATGATATTCGCGGGATCATGACGGCCTATATTTCTAGGATTTATTACCACCTGAATTATTTCACTTTGTTTACGGTGGGTGTGAGAATTTGAAATTTTTGGACCATGCCTAAAGATAGAATTTTAGATAGAATTTCAAGCATGAGTCCAAATAAGCCGCCGTACTCTCGAATTAAGTAACTTTGACCATAATAATTTAGTGATAACCACCATCATGAGAGCTAGTTAAGGTCATAAAAATATGGTTAATGACATCTATAGGTGGACATCATGACAAAATTAACACACATAATGGCCCTTAAAACTCGAATTTTATGGCATCTAATGCAACCTTTCAAGCTCCCCTCTCAAGCCTATATATACAGAGATCACAAGTTACTCCAAACTCTTTATATTTTCAAGTAAGAGCAACAAGAAGAAGGACACGATATTACGCTACAATTCCTTTAGATTTCCGAGCGCCTAAGTTTAATCCAAGGTTATACCGGAATTAAACTGTATTAAAAGAACAAGATTTTCTTCATGTTTTCCCCCAACACGGTAAGTGGGTTTTTGTGTGTATATTCATTTTAAAATATTTAATATTCATGTTATTCTGTTTTGAAATTATCATTTTAGCTCTTGTTTCATATCATATTCGTGTTATGACTTGTGCTATATATTTCTATAATCTCTTCACTACCTTAGAATTGATATGAATTGAATTTGATATGAGATACAAAATTCTGCACTCTGAATCATATGATATGATTAAGGCATCGTTCCCTTAAATGAGTAAACATTAGGAACTGATCAGTAAAACTCAGAACTACGCACTCTAAATCACGATGTGATTAAGATCTCGTCTTCTTAAAGGAGCAAAAATTGTGGAGTTCAAACATGAACTCCTGTGCCCCTGGGGGCCTGTATATTATTATTATGCTTGAGTGGTTCCTCCACTTGCTGAGTATTTTACCAAACACCCACCCCTTACTCTCACCTCCAATATAAAATCGAGGAACAAATGGAAGATGAATACATAATATATCCGTGATGGTGAATATTTCATAGATCTAGTGATTTTATATCTATTCTAAAATTGTTATTTAGCTTCCCCATTTCATTGATTTAAGTTTTAAATATTATAATTTTGATTATGTAATAGACTGGTTCTATGAGTCTCAATGTTTTGTAATGAATAATTGTTAAACATCGTAGTTGTTCATGTCCAAGCTCGATATTGAGGTGTGACGTTTTAATAGTATCAGAGCTAGCAAATCCTACTATGGAAGATAGAGTATAACTCGGAGGAATATGTTAACAGAAAGATAAACTTTATTCGAAAATCTATAACTTTTCGGGAAAGTTTTGTTTTATCTGGAAACTTCGATTTCAACCGGAATTTTTATTTTGATTCGGAAAGTCCAGATTCATCTGGAAATTTTAATTTGATCTGGAAAGCTTGGTTTCATCCGAAAATTTCAATTTCATTCAGAAATTTCTATTCCATTCGAAAAATTTTGTTTTATCCGGAAGGCTTTTTGTTGTTTCATCCAAAAATAAATCTTTTTTCTAGAAATATTTTACGTTTTCTAGAGAACATTATTTTATCTGAATATATTTTATTTCATCCTCTATAATTCTTGAGATTTTTTATCCGGTAATCTTTTTTTACCTTGATAAATTTTACTTCTGTAGGACCGAGCGCTTGCCTCTTTACCAACAGCTATAGCTGGTGGTAGCGGTGCAACTCCAATCTTTTAAACCGTATAGCAACACAAGCGCCACGTTTCGATCGCTCTACCTAACAGGGACAATTATTGCACCTCAACAATCCCCCTCCCAATAATTGCACTCCTTGGAATAAATGGGAATCGAACCCGTGACCTTGGCTCTGATACCAATTGTAGGACCGAGCGCTTGCCGCTTTACCAACAGCTATAGCTGGTGGTAACGGTGCAACTCCAATATTTTAAATCGTATAGCAACACAAGCGCCACGTTTCGATCGCTCTACCTAGCAGGGGCAATTATTGCACCTCAACAACTTCATCTAATAGATTTCTTTTATCCGCTTAATTTACTTACTCTAGAAGATTATTTTTATCCGGTTGAGTACTTTATGTTCATCTCTTGGCTCACCTATGATCTTCTTCTTTTGTCAACAAACCATTACGGTTTATTTCCAGTCTCTGTGCTTTTCCAATGTCTCTCTCTGTTTTTTCGTACTTGTGTCACAGTTGTGAGACTCGAAAAGCTGATGAGATTAATTGAGTTAATCGGGTTTTATTGAGATCAGCTTTGCGTCGATGTTGCGTTGCGAACAGATGTTGGTTAGTTGTTCAGCAGTGAGTAGAATGTGACGTGTCCAGCTGCGACAGTAACTCTCTGCGACGTCGTTTGGTTTAAGTGATCGCTGTTTTGGCGTAGAGTGAGACCTGTTGCGAGATCTGGATGCGAGCGGGTATATCAGTTGTGTTAGCTTAAGTTGTCGGTGGTTCTGTTTCCAGTTTTAGTCAGCTGTGTGATTTAAATAGGGGACTTAGCCTTAGTTCTCTATTATTGTTCCCGAAACTTAGAATATTTCCCGATTGTAGATCTCTGTCGCGATACCCTAGCTACTGTTCACCGAACCTTATCTTCTTCGATTTCCGACGGTAGACAGCTTCGATTGAAGTGAGAGTGGTAGCGTTGGACTCCTCTTGCTGAGACGCTTCGTTTAGATATTGCTTTCGGACGTTTGCTTGAAGCTGGTGATGTGCGCGAAGACATCTCCCTTCTGTAGTCTGTTAGCATTCCGTCCTAGCTTGTTGGGGTAAGTGTTCAGACCCTGCCTTGTGTTTGTTTAGAGCTCTCTGTTAAGTTAGAGGGGTAGAATAGCGCTGGTCGAGTTCGTAGCTCCCAGCTGTTGCTTTCTGTGTTCCGGTTCTTGAGCAGTTTCTTGTGTTTGGCTTAGCAGGTGTGAGATCTGCGTTGCTCGGACCCAGTTTTTAGTAATTGTTGCACAGAGACTTGAGGTACGGATGTGAGCTTGCTTAGCGTTGAGATTTGGCATGGATATGTGCTTATGCTTGCTTTTCTGTGATGCTGTGTATATTGTCTTGTTACCTGTTGCATTGTGTTGCACTGCATACACGCATCTGTTCCATGTTGTTTCAGATCTCTTGTAGCTGTGCCTTTCGATTGTTGAATTGAGCATGCCAGGGTGCTTGTAGAGGCGCACGGGTAACTCCCGTCCCTCATCTCTCTGCTGGGACCGTTAGCTACCGTGAGCGAAGTGGGTAGCTCCCACGTCTCATGTGTTGGGCAACAGCAGGTTGAGCGTTTTTTATGCACCTGGTGCCGTGTGTTGAGACGAGTGGGTAGCTCCCATATCCTCACACACATTGTGGCCACTATCTTCTGTTCAGATTCCAGTTGTTTAGCTGCCTTTGAAATCCTTTGGCTCCCTGTGTTCGGTTGTAGCCTTGATCTCATGCATAGCATTTGCATTTTATCTGTTGCTATCTAACTGCTATTTTTCAGTTGCTCTCCGTACTGGGGTTTGACCCTTGTCCCTCTAGGGCTTGGTTGTTTTTTTCCTGTATGTGTTTTCAGGATATCATGGTTACTCTGCTGGTCGTGGAGTAGACCCAACTGGAGGGTGCCCAAGGAAGTGGTTAGAGTGTCCCAGTTAGCGTATAACATATTATGTATGAGTACTGTTAGTCGGAGGTTGTCCTGTGCTTTGTAGTTGTTGTTGTTTGGTACTGGATATATGTTTTAATGCTGTACTGTTGTACTGAATTGATTTGGTAAATTGGGATATTTTGAGTATTGTTGTATTTTAACTTATATGTTTTAATCGTCAGGCCAAAAACGAAAATTTTAAGCCACTTTTGTATGTTTCCGCTATTGTTTTGCGTGGTTTAACTATGTGTTGTGCACGAGGCCTGACAACAGTCGCTAAATTCATATTCTGGTTGGAATCCTAACTATACAACAAATATACAAAAATGTGACAACTATCTCATGTTAACAAGGGACTAGCTCATTCCTACCAAAGTAATCCAACAAATAATTTCCATTCTTCATGATGAGGAAACCATCATTTCAGCTTACTGTTGGTCCCAGGTGGGGCACCTCGAGATAAAATATTAAATTGAAAAATAAAAATGGACATCAAAATTTTACGTGAAAAATTCTAAAAATTATTAGGATAAAATCACGAGCAAGATGAAAAATATTACTATAATATTTTGAGAATTATATCATCTCACTATGTTTCCAAAGAGATACACACTCTCTTAATACAGGAGAAACCTATCTCAGAAATATTGTAGAACTTTTATATATATATATAAGTTCATATGTGACTTTCAAAATCGAAGTCTGGCGACAATTTCATCATCCTCATAAAGTTACAGAAAATCTAGAAAGTTTCCATCTTTGGGAAATTTTTCTCATATATATATATATATATATATATATATGTTATACACACACCTTTTTCAACCTCCTTGTTTCAAATATTTTCGGAACAAATCCACAATTCTGATAATTTGGTCAAACATAATTTCGGCCAAGTCAAATTTTCTAAATCTCAAAAATTTGAAAATCTTTTCCTATAAACAATAAAGCAATTGCAACTTTCATATTTGACCATTTTCTTACCATATATATATATATATATATATATATGTTATACACACACCTTTTTCAACCTCCTTGTTTCAAATATTTTCGGAACAAATCCACAATTCTGATAATTTGGTCAAACATAATTTCGGCCAAGTCAAATTTTCTAAATCTCAAAAATTTGAAAATCTTTTCCTATAAACAATAAAGCAATTGCAACTTTCATATTTGACCATTTTCTTACCATTACAAGTCATCATAATAGTGATTTATGACATTAAGAGGAGCATTAATAACATGGCTAAGGACCCTCCAAATTTCCCTTTCCTTCGTACTATAAATAGTAGCTCAAATCAAGAAGGAAACACAACCAACAATCAGCAATGTTTCATGAACACATGTAGCCTTGATTTTGAAGGCTAATTAACAGCCATAAATTGACCATATTATGGACCCTGAAAGTTTTGCATGGTAAGCTTCATTTTATGATAGTTAATAGCATAAAGTGGATGACTATTCAGCTCACACCTCTACCCTATAAATACCTCTTATGTCTTACAAGGAAGACATATCAAAGCTAAAACATCACTCTCATTGCTGCAAAATTTTGAAGCTCACTTCAGCCTTTTCAAGCCAAATTTTTGTTCCAAATTTCGAGAAAATTCCCTTCCCAAAACCTTGAAATTTTTTTACTTGCTAGAGAAAATCCGATCCAGGTTTGAAGAAATTTCTGTCCAAAAGAGTCCAATACGAGCCAATCTTCGATCACAATCTCAAGTTACATTGAAAACGTCGAACCAAGTGAATACCTTTAAATATTTTGAACTCGAGATTGAGAAACTCAAGGATACAGTTATGAGTTTACTCCATGAAAAAGACGAGAGGAAGGAAGAGAGAGATCATCTCTAAGAGGATGTCATAAACCTCTCCTTCAATAAGAAATTTGCAGAGAAACAACTTCAGGGCTACAAGGAGTACCTACCAGAAGTGCAAAAATATGGTCAAATAATGTTAACCACGACCGAAACATATATGGTTCCAACACTATCACGTTATCAACTCCAGCAAGAATTTCACGCATATAAAAAAGCAATGGAAAACTATGCGTGCATAGAAACCACATAATCGAAATTATGGAACTTTGACCATAATAAGTCAGGTATAACTACCATCATGAGGGCTTACTAAGGTAATAAAAACCATGGATAATGACATTCATAAGGGGACATTATGACCAAATTAACACAAAATGGCCCTTAAAACTCAAAATATATGGCATCTAAATGCACCCATTCAAGCTCCTCTCTCAAGCCTATATATATAGAGATCATAAGTTGCTCCAAAATCTCCATAGTCTATTAAGAGTGGCAATGAGGACACAATATTATGCTACAACTCCTTTAGGTTTTTGAGCATCTGCACTGAGTTTAATCAAAGGTTCTGGCGACGTTAATTTGTATCCAAACAACAAGGTTTTCTTCACATTTTCCTCGAACACTATAAGTGGGCTTCTGTATGTATATTCATTCTAAAAATATAGTATTGTTCATGTTATATTTTGTTGGATCTGTAAACAGATCAGATATTAATTTTGATACAAACCTTACTATTATGTTTCTAATCTGTTGTGCAGATATAGCTGGATGCAGATTGAGATCAGAGTTGTCAACTGAAAAAATTGTACACTATTAACAAAGAACTTAGCTCAGTTGAGAAGAAGTGCCGAAGCGTTCGGAGTTGAGAAGAGCAATGATCAGTTCAGGATAGATCATATTAGAACAAATAGAGCAAAGCAGAACGAATCAGGACAGAGCCTACATAACAGTAGAGTTCAGATCGATTGAGCAGAACAGAGTGGCGTAGAACAACTCAAAATAGAACATATCAGATCAAGAGTAGTTGAACAGAACGGAATAGAATAGAATGATTCACAACAGATCAATATAAGAAGAGTAGGATAGAACAATGTAGATTAGTTCAGTCAGGTCAGAGATAAGCATATCAAATCAGATACCAACTGCAGATCAGACTCAGAACAAGAGCAGAGCGAATAGAACAGAAAACATTCAGAAAACAGATAATAAAAATATAGTTCAGATCAGATCAGGTTGGAGCTTCGTGTTGGCGCACGACGGATCCGGATCATGCCCCGATAGATAGCAAAAGATTTTAAAAATTTTGGGTTGCGCCACGAACCAGTCGCGGCGCTCAAGGATGCTCATACATAAATAAAGAATGTAATCAATAATTAAACCATGCATAGGATGTTTTAGATGATTACGTTTTGATAAATTCGTGCCCGGCATCGACCAATCAGTAAATGGAGGTGGCCCTTCAATGGTTGAATCACGATCAATGCATAATCCGGTCAATGTTCGGAATTCCAATTCCTTTGCTACCTTGGACTAGAAATGTAGCAAAGTGTCACGAACGGATTCTCCACGTCAAGACGCACATGCCGAGGTGCGTCGTCGAAAAAGGCGGCGGTATTAGTCAAAAACAATTTTCAACTCACTTGTGACAGTACCCCTTGTACCATATATTTATAGACAATTTTTATGAGCTCACCAATGCTTGATGGTCCTTGTCAAGCCCAAGCTCATTACTCCTTTCACTCATTTTGGAAGTCATACACCTCGTTCTCCCTTTCACTATATTCAACACAGTTTTATATCCGTACGAGAATTAGGAAATCATTACTTGTGTGATCCTCAATGGTTCAAGGATACAGCTATCCATGGGCTCACAACTCCTTGTGACTCAAAAAAACATTTTCCAACTTACCCATCGAACCATGGTAATGCGTCTAGCAACTTTCCCCCATGATCCCCTAGATATCATTGATATTATCTACAAGAACCAGTCGACTATGGCTAGCGTACAATACGGTCCCTTCATTTCAAATATCTCGACTGAATCAACAACAATTGGTAAATCGAGAGTCGCTAAAGATTCGATATCCATGCAGTACATCTTGGAGATCAAATAGCGACATCGCATGTGTTACTAGGTAAACCTTTTTACACTAAAGCGCATTTAGTACTCTGGACATATATTTGTCACACTATTATCTCATTAGATAGCATAGGATATCCACACACTAGGACAAGTGGTGAATCCTCGACAACAAACCATCGACTTCTACATGAATCGGGACATCACCCAATCTCGCAACCTGATGACCCTAACGGAGTCGGTAAATGAGTCAAAGTGGGCGCCTATCAAGTGGAGTCTCAATGATGTTTCGAGTCATAAGGACTATTATGTACAACCAAAACCTCGGACTTAATCCACTCGACAAATGATAACCACTTGGAAAGTCCAAAAAAGGGTAGTTCGATAGATCACTATGTCACTATCCATCATGCATGTCAGAAAATCTCCATGTTCCCTATTAATGAAGCGCGGTACTTCGCATCGCAGATGTTAGTCTCGAACTCATGTGGCCCTTATCCTTGTTTTAGATGGCCAAATCGACAAGGAACTGATTTAGAATACATAATGACTATTAGATTCGCTTTCATGATAGCCATAAAATCTACTATCACATCTAACACACACTATAGCACATTCAAAATCTTTACCGAACAAGTCTGTGCAATAAAAACAAAGATATAGAATGCCATGAAAAATGTAAATTATATAAATGAATAAAGACTGTTTTACACAGGAGTCAACAAAGCCCACTACCAACAGTTGACTGGCCAGGAACCCTACTCTAACACTTCACATCAGATCAGTTCATATAAGAATATAAAATCTTATTGAAGAGAACTAATCAGAACGGAGTTTGGATAAGATCGGCACAGACTACCAGTTCAGAAAGACAAAACAATTTGAACAATCATTACTCAGACTGAATACAAGAGGTTCAAACCAATTTGTTCAGTATGAAAAACATCAATTCAATGCAGACAAAGTTAATAAATAACATCACCTACTCTTGTACAAAGAAAGGACGATAAGCACACAATGCCAGAACTTTACAGAATCCTTTCAAACGGCTATAAACTTGTGTTCAATGTTTATATCAGATCAGAAGCTATATAAATACACTTGAACTGAATACGAAGAAAAGAGACTCCCAGAAACAATGGCAGGGTGCCAATTCGAAAAAGAATATAAAAATCAGTTGTGCATCAGCAGACATCGTCGTAATCACGAACAGTGTGTGACAATACAATTGAGAGTATACACTGTAAGAGAATATTTCTCAGACACACATTCACTCACAAATACGAGAGCTGAGCGAATTAGATTAGCTGAGTGAATTCAATTCAAATCAATCAATCGTGTCTTGCCACAAAGACGTAAAACTTAGTGTCTGTAATCTTCACAGAGAGACATTAAACATCTGTAGTTCGAGTCTAGGAGTCTCACTTTGGGAGTGTGTTAAGTCCCATCTGAGGTGGGTTTGTACAAGGTGTTGTATGAATCTGAGTTTTCTAGTAGAGTCTTCCAGTTCGTAAGAAGGGGATACATAGAAGGTGATACCTTTGAACTTACAGAAACAAATATGATGTATATTGTTTACTGCTTTCCTGCATTCATGTTTTAAACCAATTTTAAATTTTAGTTTACATGGAGTATGTCGGTTATTTCCGGTATTTCGGACCAGATCCGATATACTCTCAATTGGATCTGTTTTTAACAGATCAGAATCTAAGTTTTGATTCACACAAAATCTGCTACTATTGTACTAACGCTCTACATGAAATGCACGGCTTGCTAAGACTGGAGTAGACGTGAATATATCCAAACTGGAACAGTGAAGGGACGCTTGAGCTGGACTGGTCGAAGATATCTAGCTGGAAAAGTAAGGGAACGCCCAAGCTGGTTCAGCAGTTTACTTCCAGAAGTACAGGGAACGCCAAGCTGGTTTACCGGCTTGGAGCTGAAGCAGCACGAAGATCAAGAGCAGTAAAGAGAAGAGCAGAGTTCAAGCGCAGAATGTTGAAGTACAGAATGGCTCAAGCACATATCAAGTGCAGCGTACAAGAGCAGTGATTGAGTGCGGAGCCGAGTACAAGCGCAGTGATCGAGTGCAGATCCGAACACAAGCGGAGTACAATATACCTCACTGAACGACCAGCTGAAGGACCAGCTGGGAGGTCAGCTAGGACATGAGAGCTGTTATAATGAGAAGATAGATTGTCTCGAGGTGACCCCCGAGGACGAGGAAGAATCTGCATGCTGGGGCACTCGATCAGTCTCCATAAAACCAAGCTGGCGTACCCAACAAGACCAGCTTGGAGAACATCTCAAATGAAGAATCTGCTAAGATATAGGGAGCAGATTAGAAACCAGCTGGTTAAGGATAAACCAGCTCGATAAGGTGATCAAGAGCTGATCCAGGAAGGAGGGACTCTATCTAGCAAAGTCAAGAAATTTTCTAGATAGAGAAACTCGAAGCTCTGAAGATGATGAAGATCAGCTCAAGAGCAGTCGCAAACAAGAGGAGAAGAAGAGAGCTTTGAACGGCTTGAAGAAGCAACCAGCTCGAACAAGACCAGCTCAGTGCAGACCAGAATGATGAACAAGCCGGCAAGCTGGTTAAAGTCAATCCAGCTCAGATAGCATGATAGATGCTATCAAATCTACGAGCAAGGCGATTTGAATACAATGATAAACGACAAATACTGTTCAGTATTCAAATCGACTTGATTTTATTGTCTTCTCAGAATAGTGCTCATGTGATTAATGTGAAGAAAAGCCTGCAACGCATCTAAAGACAAAGGACGCAAAGTACAACAGTGTCAGAAGACCTTTCAACGGCTATTTGTGTCCAACGGACAAATTTTCCTATCAGGCTATAAAACAGAGCACAAGCAGCTGAATGAAGATTGTGCTGAGAAGAGCGAAGTCAAAATAGTGTTGTGCGAACCAAAAAGTAAACATCAGAAGAACGCACAACACTGAACCTGGGAAGACAAGGAAAACCAGCTCGCACAGGAGCACTTCTCATTGTGTGAGATTTAATACTTAAGAGATTGAGCATACACTGTAAATCTCACACACGATTCACTGACATATACTTTGAGAGAGCTGATTAGATTAGCTGAGTGAATCAATTCAAACGACTTTCATTGTAGTATTTGGACAGAGACGTTAAACAAGTCTAGTTGTCTTTTGCACTGAGACGTTAAAGAAGTGTGGGTTGTCTTTCGCACTGAGACGTTAAACAAGTGTGTGTAGCTTTTCTCACTGAGGCGTTAAAGAAGTGTTGTTAGACACACAGCCTGGGAGCTTAGTGCACAGTGGTGTTGCTAGGAGTTCTTGAGGTCGAGGGTCGTAGGAGTGGGTTGT